>SJXQ01007046.1:198553-247482 GCA_006408695.1 Aepyceros melampus
GCAGTTTCGACATGGTCAGGAGGAGTCCGTTATCCAGGCTGAGTCGAGAAGAAGGAGATGGGGGTGCAAGGGGGACACGCAGAGCAGAGGTGAGGGATCAAAGGTGTGACAGCTCCGTAGGTCCATCTTAGAAAGAGTCGAGGAAGGCAGAGTGAGAGCGGGAGAGAGAGGAAAAGAGCGCGCGCGAGAGAGACAGACCCCCTAGGTATTACCCCCAAACAAAATCGTGGGAATAAAAGAGAAAAGTGATTGGCAAGAGCGCAGAAGGCGCCTGGGGGAGGGAGAGAGCTGGGGACCGGAGAGGGTGCCGGGGGGTAGCTGACGGAGGATACTGAGTTGAAAAAGAAAAACCAACCCCCCAAAACAAACAAGCGAACTAGCGCCAGCTCAGACTGGGAATGGAAACTTCTCGCTCCCCTCGGTCTCAGCCCGATCACCCGGCGCGGGGCCGCCTCGACGCTCCCGAGCTGGACGCGGGGACGCGGCGCCGGCCCCGGGCTCCGGTCTCCCGCGAACCCAGCCCGCGCCTCGCGGGGACCGCCGGGGCCCACTTGGAACAACTTTCCTCCAGAGAAGACAATTGTGCGCCCCCGCTCTGCCCCCGAGCTGCGCGGCGCGGGAGGGGGCGGCTGGGGGCGCATGAGGGGCGCTGGAAGCAGAAAACACAAAGACGAGGGAATTTTGATTAGAGACAAATGATGCTTCTCTCTGTCTCTCTAGGATTCATGTGTGCGCTCGTGTGTGCGTGTGTGTGTGTGTGTGCGTGTGTGTGTCTTTTGCTTGTTGTGGTGGAGGTGTCGAGCCATATGGGGGAGTGATAGAGGAATTTTAGTCAGAAACTGTTCGTTATGTTATCCTGCCTTTTCCCTTTGTGCTGCCTTTGATCTATTTGCTTGGCTTAGTATTACAAAAAAACAAGTACAATAATATATACCAAGCTGCTTCCCCAAGACCCAGTTCAGGCTGCCTCTTTTTAAGTCTCTTTCTCCCTGTCTCTTCCTCTCTCTTAATTTAATTTTTTCTTCACTCTAGCGTCTGGCATTATTTAAGGTGGTCCTTACACTGGAGACCTCCCCTTCCCCATCTCTGGGTAATTTAGTAGACACTAAAATTACACCTAATGTCCCCCTCTCCTCTCTTGTGTTTCCTCTGTTCCTTTTATTAAATGTTGGTTATTGATTTTCTAAAATCAATGTCTGTTGTGGGGCTCTCCCCCCCCCCTTACAAGTATCTAAAGCACATTGCTTGCTGATCAACTAGATAACAAAAGCTTTGTGTCAAGGAGGCCTTATTTTTTTTTTCTATGTTAAATAGTCATTTTTTTGAGAGAGAGAGAGAAAGGAGAATAAGATTTAAAACAAGGTTCCCAGAAGTGTTCTTTTGCAGGAGAGACTATTTAGCATGTTTGTTTCTTCTTGTCTGCCTCCTCCAACCCCCTTCGGGATTTTGCCACCATTGACCAGCCTGGTCTAGGCTGTGAGGTCAGACCAGAGCCCAGGTCTGGGAAAACAGAATGCTCCAAGCTTCCTAAGACCCCTGGGGCGGAGATTGGCAGTGGGGAAGGTCTGCTGGGGGCTTCACAGGTGGAACAGAGTGCCGGGGGGAGGTGCTCAGCCATGGACACTGCTTGGTGTTCAGTAAGGACCCCATTTCCCTCTACCCAGCCACAAACTTGGGAGAAGCCCTAACACTCTGAAGTGGAAACTTGAATTGCACATTTTAAAGGCATTTAGCCCAGACCCTGCACACTTAACAACAATAATTATTTCCAAATAATCTGTGGGAAAACATGCTGTAAATTCATTACTTGTCAGTGTTTTGCTTTGGGTTTAATCTGAGCAATGTCCTGCTTTTGAGAAGCAGGTAGAAGAGTTTTTCCCCCTCTTTTTTCATTTCCTTTCTCATCAAGTACGTATCCAGTGCCTTTCCCTTTGGGAATTGCTAGGATTTATCTGAACTGAGTGGATTTTTCTTCTTTCCTGGATTCATGGGAAAGATGTCACTTTTGAGCTTGTGTCTTTGCTGATAACACTAAATATGATGATGCTTATCAAAATCATATAGAAATTCCTGGAAAGGAATAATGGCAGTACTAATCATAGAAGTAGAAACTGCATGAGGAAAAAGAGAGAGAGAGAGATGGTCATCCAGGAAACTAGAATGGCACTTTATATAATTTTAATGAAGTCAACAGTGTGTATATAGACTAAGGCGACAAAGAGATAAAACGTGTAAAGCAGTATGTGTGTGTTTGAAAGGCTGGTCAAGAACACGGGTTAAAAGACGGTGCTGTATGCGATTATTTAAAAAAGCAAAGGAGAAGGGGCAGTTCGAGGAAAGCAAATGTACAAAGAGAGAAACAAGAGTCTAAAATCCAGCCTTCAAGATTCTCAAGCTAGCAAGATGCCTGGCAAAGACGGTGCCAGCGCCAAGTTAATCCATAGTGGACAGTCTCCTTTCCCCCACATGGAAAGGATGAAATCTCTTCCCAGAAAGTAAGATGTGCAGGAGGGAAGGGGGAGAGGGGTGAGGGAGAAAGAGGCAAAAAGCAAGTTGCCCGAAGACAAGAATGTGTGTCGGTTTCAAGAAAGTTCAGTCAGATGATCTTCAGTCGCCTGACTCACTTTGTAATACTTTCACTGAAGCTGGAGAGGAGGGGGAAAACCCAGCCCCCCTTTTCAGTCCCCTGATTATACCCCACTATCTCCACACATGTCTTCGAGGCAGAAATGAGCGCTTGGGAGCAGGAGGTGCCTGGTTGCTGCCTGCCACTGGCCAGCCCGGTGGTAACTTGCAAAGTTTGTTGCTTTACCCCCAATTTGGGCATGAGCTCCTGGGGATGCTCCGGCTACCCTCCTGCCTCCTGCAGAGCCTAGGAAGGTGGGCCTGCCTCCCCAGCCCACCACCTCCCAGCATCAGCCTCTGAAAAAATCACACACACACAGGCACATTTTCATAAAAATCAAACCCGGAAACTGCTTGCTTCAGAAAGGGGAATGAAGTTGTCTTTTAAATGAAAACTGAATTGTGAGTGGTGGGGAAAAGGAAACGGAAGAAAGAAGGAAAAGTTAAATTTAATTTTTCTCCAAAGTTTCAGCTAAAGCATTAGGCATTGTGTAGTGGAATGGGGGAAGATTTTTACAAACCCCTTTGGTCAGTGATTTTCAGTGGGGAAGAAAAGGGATAAAGTTGGATGCTTTCGGGGCTTTAGATCCTAGAGGAGAAACAATCAGATGAGCAGAAATAATGATCCCTGTTTAAGATAAGCCCTCACTCCCTTAACCACTTCCAGAAAGTGAGTGGAAGTGCTAGTGGTGATGCTGAGAGGCAGTGGAGGGCAGAGAAGTGTTCCCGTTTCAGAGATGCTCAAATGAGAAGGAAAAGAAACGCAAGAAGCCCCTTCTTAAGGATGTGGCTCCTGTCTCTCTCGTCTCTCTTTTCAGAGAGGTGAAGTTGGGATGGGATGAAGCTGTGAACCAGAGCCCCTCAATACGCTCTGAGGCAGGAAAGTTTCCTTCGAATTGCAGTCGGTTCAGACTTGGTGCTCCTTGCAAGTGTGGAAACCTTGTGCAAGTACCTTTCTGGTAAAGTTGATGAGGTTCCGAGGAGGTGGTTTTGCTGACTCGCAAAGCACTCAGAAGCAGTTTGTGTGGCAGGTACCAGCTCTGAGGGTGTGCCCCAGATATCCATCTCCATCCTTCTGTCTCTCTGAAGAGCTTCTGCAAATTTTGTCACGCTGCACACACACATGGCTGGGGGTTATGTATCTAGACTGATCTATTTGTTTTATTTCAGTTTGAAAAAACTCAGTCAATTGGGGATAGAGACATGGCTTCCTTCATAACATAGCCACTAGCCTGCTGGTATCCATAGCGTGACTCTCCACCAGGGTAAGGGTGGGGTAAGGATTTGAAACTTTATGTTATTTCTCTGTTGCCACATAAAGATACATTCGCGTCTTTAAGCATTTACTTCCCAATATGACTAAAGCCAAGACTGATATTCCCCAGTAAACTGCTCTGTCATATGTTTCAGATGCTTCCTTTCTTGCTTGCTTAATTTACTCGAAGTAAAGAAAATTCCAAGAGGTTATCAAAGACCCTAATGCCGTATTACGACTTTTGCCTGGGAAAAATGTGTGTGTCTACCCTGAAGGTAGGAAAGGAGGCTGTTGGTAGCTCTCTGAGCAGTCCTCCGTTCATTCCAAGATGTGGGAGAGTCTTTTCCTTACAGCAGTGTTTGTCATCTGCATTCTTCCAAGGCTTTTAAGGTGCATTTTCTTCTGTGTGAAAGAGAACGCTTTGTCCTTTTCCTCTCCAGCACCGTGGCTTCCCAAGGTAGACACTATTTTGTGCCTGTCACAGAGAGGGGAGTGCAGGTTTGCAATGCTCACAGACAATTGATTGTCTGCCCTAATGTGTTTCATTTACATGTTTATAACGTCAATGGTGCTGGGGTGTCCACTGTACCATTCATTCCCGCATTCCCACAAGGGGGCAATTGTCTGAATGGCCAAGTCAGACACCTTTTTGATTGCTCTTTGGTTGTCTTTTTAGAGCGAAGAGATAAAGGGGGAAAATCTGTGATGCAGAAACACTAGTTGAAAATATACAGAATTAAATGTCACCACAAAAGCAGATGTTAACATAAGCCCAAATATGCTTTTTAGCCAAGATGTGAAGGTTGAGAAAAAATAATTCAGAGCAGAGGGAAGGATGATTTAAAACCAATAAATACAGCCTTGTTCCCCCTCCCTCTTTCTTTTCTTTCTTTGGCAATCAGAAGATGAAATGTGATTTTCTTTTTCATTTTTAAGCCTTAAAACATCTAGGCACCTCCTCATTATTTGTATGTTTGCTATGATTTGTGAATTTTGTATATATTTACATAGCTCTGTTTATGCCAACAGCATCAGCTTACCACTTGGAAAAAAAAAATCTCTTGAATGACTATTTGGGCTGTCAGGAGTGTAAACTTTTAAAAAGTAAAGATCCAAGTATTTCTTCATCAAGTCTTTTTAAAAAGGCAAGCACTAATAATCAGTAAACTCTGTGGAAGTCTTTGCCTTAATAGCTACGTGCCAAATACTTTTATCTTGGGTGACAGTCGTGTCAGAGTGAGAGCTCTCAGGAAAACTGTAACTCCTAGTTACAAAGCAAATAAAGAATTTTGTTTTAAGGTGTTCTGTACTGTTTTTATACTGTGTGTGTGTGTGTGTGTGTGTGTGTGTGTGTGTGTGTGTGATGTTTCCTCTGAGGGAAGTGAGAGGAAAAACCATCCACGCGTGTGTGTTTCGGCTTTTCTCTTCACGCAGTTCTCGCCTATATATTAGGCATATATGTAGCACACATGAATACACCTGCTTAAAAAAAAAAAAGATTTCACAGTTCGATGGTGCAAGGCTGGTTCATTTAGGTAATACAGCTATTAGAAGTTGGTCTGATTTCGCGTGTGGTCCATAAGGAGAGAAAATACTAACTCCTGTGGCATCTGGTGGGAGGTAAACGGAGAGGGAGGGAGGACTTTTATAATTTTGAAGGAAATTAAGGAGGAAAAAAAAAAATCGTCAGTCTTTTCACAAAGATTTTTGCCTCTCCGGGAAGACACACACAGTAGCTGCACCGTTAGCTGAACCCCTGACACGGCGGTCTTTTGAATGCCTTAGGTATGATTTCACTTTCGCTCACATCAATGCTGACCTGAATGCCTTTCATATCTGATCCGCTGTGTCTCTCCCAGTAAACATCCCCTGAGGGGAGAACAAAGAAAGGAGCTCTTCTTCTTCTTAATCACAATTCAGCCCTTTCACCGCCGGCAGGCTCCATTTGCATTCTGCCACAGAAAGCCAAGATGAAAAGAAAGAGAGAGAGAGGGAGAGAGAGAGAGAGAGAAGAGGCAGAGGGTAGTAGCTGAGTGAAATAACTGAGGTGTTTGTGGCTGTTTGTTGGGCTTTCCCTAGTTACCAGCCTTATATAGTTGATGCTTAACCAGGCCCTGTCCCTCCTGACAGGCGTATAGTGTTACAAGATGGCATGTCTGTACTATTCATGGCCACCCGCTCAACACTTGAGGTAAAAAGTGTCAGGGAAGGATCAGGTTCTCCCCCAGAAGCCTGTTAGACTTGGGCCAGGTGTGTGGACATCCCACTCTGGACTGCTGCCCAGCGCGGGGCTCTTGTTGTTTACCTTCAGGCCAGGGAGGTGCAGGCCCTGGGGTGGTGGGAGGGTGCTGGGGGGCAGGCTGGGGAGCTCGAGAGGGAGAGGAGGAGTCTTCAGAGGCCCTGGTCTGCTTGCAGTGATGGGTGTCTGGCCCAGAGCACAAGGGAGAAGTTGCTTACACCCAGCCCGAACGCACTGATACATCTTCAGGAAAACTGGAAAAGACTTTCCCATTTTTCCCCCTGACTTTTTATATAATTCATATTTTCAAATGAAAGGGGAAAAAAGCCAAGAAAGAAACTCTCAAATGAGCCAAAAAGGAAAAAAAAAAATTCTCTGAAAAGAATTTTAGGGGGAAAAGTTGTTCTATTTTAAAAAGCTTTGAGGGCTGTAAAGTGCCACGTTTTTCACACCTTCTTCATACTTTTTTTTCAGATTTTTTTAGTATGTTTAACATTTGTGAGATGACAGCCTTTTTGTATCTCAAACTGGATGCTTCAAGATTTGTAGGGAGGGGTTGGTGGTATTCACGTTCTCTTGAGAGAGAAAGTTTATGCCTAAAGGGCTCCTTCTTACTGGGAACTGTTTAAACCCTTGCAGGCGGACCTGTCAGGTTTTACTGTTATTTGCCTCCATTTTCAACATGCAAAAGTAACATGCAGTTAATGGTATTGGAATGAGACCACAACAAGAACAGAAACCTCTCGTGACAACTTTTCAGCTGCATTATCTTGCTCCTAAACTGTCTTGTCTTTTTTTTTTTTTTTTCCCCTTTCTGAAACCACTTTTAAGATACCAACAGTTTTTCTTCAACAATTAGATTAAGCATATAATGTCGGTGCACATGCGTACACACACTTGCACACACACTCAACTTTGAAAGTGCAGTCGCTTCAAACAGCAGAGTGAATAATTGGAAACCTGGGGGGAAGGGGTGTCTTCTGTGATAGTCATTGTGACAAATTTCACTTACAAGAGCAAAACTAGCAGAGATATTAGAAGTTGTCCAGGAGCATGTGACACAGATTCCTGATTTTTTTTTTTTTTCTTTTCCCAGAAGATTTACAGAATTTACAAAAAGAGATTATCCTTACACCTTCCACCCCTCCTATCCACCCCCATGACCCAAGCAATGAAGGATTTAGGCAGATTTACTTCAGTAAACACCTTTGGACAGTTGCGGGGGGAAGTGGGAGTCTGTTTGCAAAAGGAGGCTTTTGTTAAGTGAGGTACCAGGATAATGCTTTACCAGGCAGCTGTGATATTAACCTACCCACAATGCAGGAACACTCTTTAACTCTTTGAGTGCCTGGCCTTTTGCGCTCAGCAGATAAAATCCTGACTCTCCAAAGACACTCAGAATCCTGGCTCTAGCAGTTTATTATTCAGACAAGTCTTATAGACACGAAAACTGTTCAAGCTTTTAAAACAATGTGGTTTAATTAGATGAGGTGGACTTACATTGCTCATAAGCCCTCCAAATGGTGGTGTATAATTGGCAAGGGAAAAAAAGAGAGAGAAAGGAATCAAGGCAGCACATTAAAAATTCCAGGAAATATCTTTAGAAAAGCTATTTTCATTTCCAGCTTTTAAGATATTAGACTATGGTAGCTAGAGGGAATGAAGCAGCTGGGGCCTCTCTCCGTACTATAGAAGACACCAGAAGTTTGTGATGAAGCAAAGAGATTGCAGCTGGAAACGCTGTCAGAGGCCAGCTCGGACAGTGACATTATCACCAGTCTTGCATCTTTTTGAGGGGGGAAGTGTTGCCTATCTCAAGGAGCTGAGGAGGTCATGTGAACCTCAAGAGTCAGGGGCCCAGGGAGGCTCTTGCCAACTTGAGACTTTTTAGACCAACCAGGAAGGCATTTCTAAGGGGAAGGAGTTAATGGTTATTTTTTGCTGGGCATAAGAATAACTTTTCAGGTGTTGCATTCGGGCTTAAATAAGATTGCCTTATTTAGTTTCGAAAAAGAGTGTAGGTGTCAACGTTCGAGCAGCCACGAATGTGTGAGAAAGTAAAGGGTATGAGACATGACAGAATTAAAGGTGTTTGCTATGTTGTTACACCGTGTGTCAGGCTGCAAGCTCCCTTTGTCACAGCCTCCTGGTGATTTGACAGCGCAGATCTACTTCCCTTCTAGGTGAGACAGCATTTTTTCACTGGAGTTATAAATATGGTACCCCCTTTGCGTTGCACCCAGGTTCCCAGATCCGTGAATCCTATCTGAAAGCATCTTGCCCTGAGACACAATGAACAAATGCTGTATACAGGGGGCTGTGCGCTCGGGGGCCGGGATCGCCAGCATCACAGTAGCTGGCATTGACTGTTGTTTGGCAGGAAGGTCCTCTGCCAAATCATTCAATAATTAAGTTTTATGTTATTTGTATGAACGACCAAGCATGCAGTATTCCTTTTCAAATCAAAGGGAGGCTTAAAATTACTTTTTGAACACTTTCAGACCATGGTCAGGTCACAGTTTGGGGGCTGAATTAAAATGATCTCATTCATGATCTAATTGAGGTTGGCAAAACCTTAGCAGTAGCAGGAGTACATAAATATAAATCAAAGACCAAAATTTAGCAAATCATATCATTTGCTAGAAATCTGCTCATGAATTATTCTCCGATTGCCAACCCAGAAGTTAAACTTCATCTCCCCTCTGCAACAGTAACTGCGCATATTTTTTCAGGCTCCTGACAGGAAAGTTAGAGAGGCTGAAAAGAGAAAAGGGAAGGAAAATGATCAGTGTCTCATCAGATATTGTGTATTTGTGACCCAATAAAGTATAGGAGCTAATAAAGCCATGTTCATTACAGTGGAGGCTGCAGTCTTGGTTAGAAATTATGATAGGCTTCTGAAAACCAGACTTTGGAAGGGCAGGTAACAAGGACACATATGTGATGGCGTGAGAAGGAACAAACCTCTGAGAAAGATCTGATTGAACTTTGCTTTCATTTTTCGGTTGAGGAATGTACTCATCATAAGGATTCCTGATTTTTTTAAAAGACAAATTTAGTTCTGTTATTCATCTGAGTTGAGATTTGGAGTTGTTAGATTTAAGAGTGCGCAAACGTTGGCATACGTATTTGCTTTTCATTCTTTTCTATTTTTTAGACATTACTATAAAATTAAAACTCCAGGTAATTTTCCATATAATCCATGGGATTCAATGTCATGTTCTAATATACGTAATCCATTTTTAGTTGCTCTTCATTTTTCTTGGTTGCTGTGTGTTATTTCAGCTTAAACCCACACACACTCTAAACTGGAGGAGACCTAATTCTGAACTTCAGTATTTTGAAGTTAAAAAATTAAATCCCACTTAAATTAAGATATTCTTTCAAGCAAACGATAAACACAGAACTGGTCAATTTAGAAAACTTTACCCAAAGAGAAGATATATGGAGGTGGATTTTTGAATCCTGATAATAAAGGAGAAACATTTAAAAATAATATCAGGTGAGAGAGGTGAATGACTATATTCTTTTGAGAATAGGTAATTGGCATCAATGATTTCCTGTGACAAAAAGGCAAACATTCTAATATTTTAAAAGTTAATGGATCCCTCCTTAACATTGCTAATATGGCAACATAGTGATTTTTGTACTTTATATACTGTTTCATATTTCCTTTTATAACCAACTGTAGGAAAGAAAGGTACTTCTAAGAAAGTGACAGATACTCCCTCCCCAAAATAAGTAATCCATGAGAGATGAACAGATTAAGTTATCATGCTATTTAAGATCTGAGAATTTTTCTCTCTCTTAAAATTAATGAATAAATTTCAAGGAATTTAGTATCCAGGTGATCTCTGAATGTAGTGGATAGCTTTCACTGTTTTTAGTTTATATTGTATTGATACTGTTTTGTATATCTGAGTAACTGTAATCAAGGAAACTTTGCATTTTGCTTATTCTTGGAAGTACCTAAGTTTCTATTTTAGACACAAAGTGCATCAATGGAAGTGTTTCACATCATGAGATTTCTCAGTTTTAAGAGGTGAGGTTTATAAATAAAGAACTCAGTAAACTGTTTTCATAATAAATAGACCCGTTAAAAGGGGAAAATCTCTAAGTAAAATGATTGTCCTCTAAAGATTTTCCATCACCTTTGCTCTGCTGATGGGAATCTGAAAACTAAATACAGCTATGTGCACACACACACATGCATAACACAGATACACCCTAGGACCCCAACTCTAGGACTTTTCCTCCTTAACTATAACTCCAATCTTACAGCTTGTGAGTGAGACACACTTAAGCAAAAATAGTAGAGATGAAGGACTAATGTAGGCTCCTTCTCAGTAGGATTTATTGTTGACAAAAAAACAAGAAAACATGTTCCCTATGCCACATGACATGACTCTTACAAAATTTACTTGCACCTATTAATCTAAGCTTTAAGTGTATTATTTAGGGTAAATTACAAGCTTTGTGCTTTTAAATTGTTTTCCTTCTTTTTTCTTTAATATTACCAACCTTAACACAGATTACGCTAAATTGATTGCAAATTATTATGGTTTTTAGAACAACATTCAGGAGTCCCGAATAAAGATGGTATTTTAAAGTAGTGTTTATAATATTTAAAAGAAAGAAAGGGGGAGGGGATTAAACTATACTGAACACTTAGAAACGTGTAGAGTTTTATACTTGTGTAGATAAAGTGAGAGGTAGCCTTGCCCTGTGAAACCGAGACCACAAATGATATGTGTCAGTAGGTTCTTTGATAGGGCTTCTGGCCACAGTGTTTTTGTGCTGTCAAACTGCTATGTTGAACAAACACCTCCTCTGGGACAAAGTGATAAATGCAGAGACAGGCTGGCTTCAGCCAGTCTCAGCAACCTCCTCCACCACGCCCCCACCCCCTCGCCCACCTCCCACCTCCCACAGTCCAGCCACCCCTCCACCCTGCCTTGCCCTTTTACCTGAAATTGACAATTAGGGAGAGATGCCCAGGGCTTTTCAAGGTGTCAGCAGTGAGTAATTATTGATACTCTCCAAATCTTATGAATCGGTCCTCCAAAACTGTAGGCAAAGTCCTTTTTCTGGCAGGCTTTATCTAGTCTTTTTAAAATGGAAATGGACTGAGCTTCTAAACTTTTGCCAACTTGAACTTTTTCCACTTTTGCTTAATCATTTGAAAACCACTCGCTCCTCTTGTCTTTCCCCTAGTCACTGGAGTTTTATTTTCTAATGTTCAAGCAATTACATTGTGCAACGCAAAACAAGATTTTGCCTTAAAAAGTCCAAATGCTATTACCTCCTATTTTTCACTTTCCGGCATTCTTTTCGGGCAAACACTTCAAATGTATAGCCAACTGATATTTTTCCTCCTTTCTCAGAGCCATTATTCTCTGACTAAACTGTTTACTGGTGCCTTTGTATGTGCATTCCCCCCCCGCCCCAATATTAAATGAATTTCCATCTTCTGCGATCTCTAAGAAATAGATAAACCATTATATTTTTTCCCAGCTCGTATTTTAAAGTGGTGATCCTGACAGCAGGACGATTATTGCACTCTATGTTTTAGTGGATGTTTGCTGTTGCTAGTTACAGCAACACTTATCATAAGACAGCAAGAAAAGAGTAGTCCCTGGTAATTAAAGTAATGAAATATTCATTTACTCTACCTTTTCTGTAGTCTCACAAATTAGGCTGCTACATTTAATGCCTGCACTGCCTCTGTTTTTATTATAATGGCAGCTTTCGCATCTGCAATTAGGACTAATTCTGACAGTTACAATTTCTGAGGGATGGTAAACAGTGAACGAGATGTGCAGCAGAGGTATTACACGTGAAAAGCCCTTGTCTCTTTAACCTTGTTGTTTTTTTTCTCGCAGAGGTTACCTTTTCCCGATGGTGCAAAATCGACTTGACATAACTGTTCATCAGTTTCAGGGTTTTCCCTGGAGGTATTTGCATCAAATCAGCCCAGTCAAGCTTCAAGTTGAAATTGGCAGGCCAGAAACTGACAGGGTAGAGACTGGAAAAGAGACAGCTAAAGTACAGGCAGCAAACTGACAGTAGCAGAGTGAAAGACAGAGACGGGGAGAGGGGTGGAGAGCGGGAGCTTTCAACTCTAGTGTGAGGGAAATCGCAACTCCTGCATGGAGCTCAGGAGCAGCGTATCCTGGAGGAACTTGAAAGGTCGAGAGATGCAGTACACCTTCAGCTAATTCTTACCACTAGGGCTCATCAACCCTGCTCCCAGGGTTCACTCTCATTTAATCTGATTGGATGCCTGAAGACGAGTGGGCACACTTAATTAAACAGGAGGAAAGTTCTGAGGCACCTCCTTAGCACTTATTAAAGCTTGAAAGCCAAATCTCATGATCAGTTTTATAGGAGGCAAATAAGGCGGTTTGGGTTTTTTTTTTTTTTTCCCTTAATTGTTAACTTGTAGGAAAGTTAACAATCCTTCTCTTTACCAGGTTTGTTTCCTCCGGTTCCTACTCTGAAGCAGATTAAATGTTCCCAGAGACCAGAACTCAGGAGACTTGTCGGTTCAAAAGTTAGTGCATTTTTGTCAACAAAAACAGCCACGTAGCAAAAATTACACTTGAAGAGATACTCCTTTGAATAACACGGGGTTGCAAGTTCTCTTTGTCACATAACGCCCTCCTATCCTGATAACGGAAGAACATTTATTCAATTGTTTAAAGGCCAAAAAACCGTGGCAAAACCTTAAAATAGCAATGACATTAAACTTCTATTTCACTATTGGGAACGTCACTTTGAGAAAAATTCTGTGATTGCAAAACTTTTGTAATTGCTGTGACAAAGAAAACAAATATGAAAAGCGCTCCCTTTGCCTGAGTGCATTTTTTTTCCTCCTTCACGTCTGTTTTTTAAAACCAATATTTTTGGTCATCCTTCCTTCTCACTTTGGAGTATGGGGTGGTGGTGTCAGGGCTAGGGGGGAGGTTGTTGTCTTTACTAGATGATTTAAAATCCTCACCACTTTCCAACTAGACTGGGGGGTCGAATAAGCTCTTGCTTTCAAAGCGTCTTCAGGCTCTGTGTATGACAGGCATTGGCTGATCTGCTGATGCCCATTCGACAGGCACTGTTGAGCTAAAGCGGTGTGACGGTACAGTTTTGTTAAGCTGTGAACAAAGAGCTGAAGATGCCTTCCTGGCATCGTCCATGTGCCTATTGGCCTTGTCACAGTTTTGCTTGATTTAATGCTCGGTTTATTCCTAGATATTAAAACTTAAATTCCGAACAATATGTTTTCAAATACTACATACCAACTCTATTTTAAAAGCTTCAACTTCCAAGATCCCAGGGTTCATTTGCTCCTCCAGTTTCTGTGTAGCCAACGTTAAAACAGAGCTTTGGAAATAAATAGATTGCCAGTTAGCCTCTTAGCTGTTATCCATTTAAAAATGGGATTCCAGTCTTAAAAGTCTTATTAGGGGAAAAGATTTATTTTTCTTTGATCATTGGTTGAAAGTCATTATTTATTTCCAACAGTGGATCCTCTCCTCGCATAAATTCCTGAGGAAAAGTTACCTTGTGTGCACACAGGGGTCTGGGTAGACTTTTAAAAAGATACATTATTTAAAAGATACTCAGTTATAAAAAGAAACCATTTACAAATACCTGTCAGAGTAGGCACAGGACTACTGGTAGAAAGAAAAAAAAAAAAAAGAAGAAGGAAGTTTTTGTTAAAGTGAGCCCTGTTTAGGAGACAGCAGCAGAATTAGGATTGAAGTTTTGTTTTTTTTTTAAGGATTGAGTCTTAAAAATGAAATAATTGTTATAAAAGTCCCTGTTGCACAGACAACAGCTAACTCTTCGCAAGAAAACTGAAGCTTAGTACTAAATTTAGAGTCCTGTGTCCGGTTGAATGTGCGTTGAGCTTTATCTCTGCCGGGTTTTTTGTTTCCTCTCTGCCTCTTTTCCTCCCTTCAGGTTGGCTTCAAGTGTTTGCTAAGAGATTAGTTAGCAAGTTTATATTGAGGAGGTAGCCATGGGAAGCAGCTCTCTGCTCAAAGGAACGCCAGTGGGTCAGAGTGGGAAGATACGGGAGCTAAGACTAAGGGCCCGAATCAGGTATTTTATTTTCTCTTAAAGACAAACCCGCTCACAGAAAGGTTTGTGGGATGACTTCTCATCCCAACAGGAGCACAGATGTTACCACTTTTAGAAACTTCCAAACAAGCATGATCGCTGGAACAACTTCATGAGAAAAAAAAAAAATTAAGTTTATTGCCAGAACACTCCCTTTTCATTATGTAAAAAGATTATAATTTGAGATATTCAAGGTTATTTTTACCTCCATTCATAAAATAACATATTCTGTCTTATGAGAAAGGTAAGAAAGCTGGCAAATGAAAAAAAAATATTCAGCAGCATGAAAGTATTGCTGCTAATAACCAGCGAGACTGCACTAAAAATCTGAAATTGAATCTCTTGAGTAAAGATGTACACATTTCCACCTGCCCTAAGCATGCTTTCTTAGCAGTGACAGTTTTACTAACTGAAATAAATTGCTTTTTTTTCCCTCATTGGTAGTAGTTTACTCAATATCATTTATACCAAATAATTTTCACAGCCAAAAAGCATGATACAGGTAGGGGTGACTAAGCAAGAAACACTTTTATTGCTAGTTTTGTATAATATTACACATGAGAAAGACACCGCTCCTAGCAACACAGATAAGATACCTTGGCCTATTTTAATTTCATGAGAGATTTTTGTGTCCATTTCTCTGGGTGTGCACAAGGGTTAGACATTCAAATCTTTCATCCAGCAAAAGAACAGACTTTTTAAATCCATACATGGGGCAGATTCTTACTTCATATACAAAGTAAATTCTGGCATGGATTTGGTGCTTCCTATGAAAACTTTGTGCAACTATTTATAAAGGAGACAGACAAATAGAAGTTAATCCAAATAGTCCTCCTGGTCCAACTCCCAGCTCAACACGATCTGCTGTGTCGTGCTAACTCATAACATTCTATCTGTAAATTGCTCTAAATGAAGCCATAATCCTTGCTATGTTTTATAACAAACTCATGGCTAGGACCAACATGACTTCTCACCTTTTAATGAACTGTCCTAGTTTAGGATTTTCTAAGGAATGGAGTATAAAAAAAGGCAAAGTAGAAGATGAAGAGATATCGTAAATGGCTTCCTTTGAACACCCACAACTGCTTACATGGCCTTTTCCCCTTTTTTCCAGGCTAGCAGAAATGGCCTGCCCAGGGTGTATGCAAGTGAGCACATTTTAGAGCTATTCATTGGATGATTTGAAAGAGACACCAGCCCTGTGATACCAATGAAGGGCACTGCCTGAGAACTCAGCCCTGAGATCAAGAGTAGGTGTGATGTTAGCACAAGGAGCTCCTGAAGGAATTTCTGATTCATGTGAAAACAGGAAGCATAGATCTTCTACCCATTGGTCAGCATCAGGTTTCAGATAAACAGATATTGATGGCTGCTTTTTCTCCCAGCCCGTTCCTAGCTGAGTGAGGAGGTTCTGCTTCACATAAAAAAGATCTTTGAATTTATCTGCAGTGAGGTAGGGCTTTAATGATCAGTATCTGCAAGCCGGGAGCATGAATGTGATCTCATTGTATCACAGTGTAGAGATGAGATAGTCTAGAGCTACAGCACACCAGTGCATTGTGCCTGGGTGTCGGGAACAATTCTTCCATTTCCAAAGCAGCGACTCTTTCTCTTTCATCATTGTTTCCTTACCTCACTTGTGTGCTTCTTCTGATACAGATCTGAGTGAGTTGTGCAAGCTTCAGACTTGCCAGCCCCCAGCTCCTAGGCCTAGTACAGAGTAATTCATAAACTTACCATATTAGACTATCAGATTGAAACCAAGGGTTTCTACTAGTGGTGGAATTGGAAAGCCCATTGTTTTGATTATCATTTCATCAGCCCCAACTGATACTAGTATGCTCAAGGAAAACATACTTCAGTTACAGTTGATTTTCAGATTCCAAAATGGTGCTGCAAAGCCTGTGCATCTCTAATTATATTTTATGCTAGGCTGTGCAATACCAAAATATACGCTGCAGCAATCAGTGAGTGAACAGTATCAATCAATTTGTAAACAGATGAAGTCACTCATTCCCAAACTGGTTTTCCAAAAACAATTACTAAATTACAATAGAAAAAAATTGTACAGTTACTGTATTTGTGTGCTGTGTTACAATCAACATACCAGGGAAACAAAACAATTTAATGCAGAAAAATCATCATTCATCTACATTATAATTGCTTCTTTTTCACATCTACAGGGCGGTTAATTAAAATTGTGATTAAATGCGGTCGCGCTGCCTAAGATGTCTTGCCCAAAACAGGTGGTACAGAATTTAAAAGTAAAAAAAATGTAATTAGCATTGGAAATTGAGAAATTGCCTGTAAGAATCAGTGTTAATTTCAGTCAGTGATGAGGTAATTTATAAATGAATGCAGTGGAGGCTGTGCAAATGCACATTGCCTTCCTTGCATTCTTAGCATTCTCAGCATGCAGGTGAAAATGTTTTCAAAATATTGAGGTAATTTGAAAATCAATCCATGCATTCTGTATCTTTTTTCCTCCCGTTTGTACCAAATGCTGAACAAATGCTGCCATAGATGGCACGATCCGCCCATTTTTTTACTTTCTAAAAGCAATGCTGCACATATTTCAGACCTAGATGAAGAAACGTCACAACACCGGTTGCAAGTCTAAAATCGTTACAAGGGTTCGAACCCTCTACCTGAAGTTCTGACTAACACGGACTGGGTTTGCTGCGCACTGCTGCCATTGGTGAGACAGGGCCCTGTGAAACATTTTTTTCACAAAACAGGTAGCACAGACATAAAGACTCATAACCCATACATTGAGTACTTGAGGTTTTGTTTTTTTAACTTAAGGAAGAATTAGAGAGTTATAATAAAGCCTATAGTTTCTTTAGCTCTTTAATTATCTTTATTATTTTATTGATAAAACCTGCAAAACCAGCTCATAAAGTTATTACTCGAAAATTTTTTTCCCAGAAATTAACTCTGCCTATTAATAACATCTCTCCTTTTAACAAATAAGATGTAATTTTCTAACAAAACATGATACCATCAACTTAGTATATTTTATGCATTCTACTGGCACATTCTATTGGTATATGAGTAAATTTAAAGTTTAGATGCTGTTTTAAAAATTATTTGTATTTACACTATATTTTTGTTATTAGAATGAGAACCCCTAAGCTTTAAAAATCTCCTGTTAATGGAAGACACAACTCTCATGTGCTTATCCTCTCAGCTGAACGATATGAATTTAAGATATTTTAATCATTAATTGAAAAGAATATGGCGTTTACATGTATGGCCTCTTAAAGAGACTTCTCAGGACTTTTTTAGCATTCCCTTCCTGTATTTGGCACTCAGCAAAATGATCTCTCCATATAAAGCTTATCCTAAGAATATGCTTAGTTAACTGTTACAAGTCAATCTGACAATCAGATTCTCTCATGTAAAATATTTTGCCTGTTCTTTGCTGTTTGAGGCAGAAATAAATGATTTCACTCTGAAGATATTCTTTGGATAATCCTAATATTTTGGGGAAGAGAGACAAAAACTAATGAGCAGTCTGTTTCTCTGATGATTTCTTACCATCCACTGATTTTAGGCCTATTACCAGGCCTACCCCCATTGCCTTCCTCATCACTTTGAGGATACAAATGTACTGTGCAGTTAGGACCAAGTGAATGGCATGCGGTCCTGTCTCCCGTATTTAAATGTTTCCCATGTAATATGACAAGTAGAAATAAAATGAGACCTATAAATGGAGGACACTGAAAGGTCACCCATTAGCTTCAAGATCCCTCTCCTTTCACCAGCTCCTGCTCCCCACTAACTGTGCTTAGGGTGATTTCATCTTCCCGCAGTCAGCTCACCTTCAGTGAGGAAGCGAGCAAACTTGGTCAGAGAGTGGCTTCTGGGATTCCCTTCAGGACCTGTGAACAGGAGATCTGCAGCCCCCTGGGGCTTGACTCAGGTTTCAGGAGGACTGTGGGATGGGGCAGATCTATGACAGGCTCTGAGCTGTTCTGGTTCTGAGTTTACAAGGGGTCGCAGAGGTTAGAGAATCACAGATGTCAAGTGAGCCTCAGACCCTACCCTCTAAGAAGTCTGCCATAGAAATCTTCTTCCCTCTTTATATTTATTTTGTAGTCCTCTGTAAACTATCAGGGCAACTTGGAGTTCTTTACATGGGAATTGTCACCTGTGTTACATCAGGCCATAGACAATGACAATATCTTTTATACAAGCTCATCTCCCAAGTATCTCTTCCATTCTCTTAGAGTCATCAAGATCTTCAGGAAAGGTCTGAAGTATGTGGCTATGCCAGCACTAGACTGGCCAGAAATTTAAGTTCTCTTTTTTTTGCGGAGTTGGTCACGTGTGCTTCCTTGCTTCATTCTGCCATTGCTAGAAGCAGTACCTCTTCAAAGCCGATGTCAGGCTCATAGAAGAAAAACACACATTTTCTTTTTCCACTCAGGGCTCAATCTGCCTTTATTCCTAAGGGTGATCTGAGATTTGAATTATAAGAAAAAACTTTTTCTTGTTGCAAAAATAATTGACGTGTACGTTACCCGGTAGGACTTACCAGGTGTTGCAGTGGTAAAGAGTCCACCTGCCAATGCAAGAGATGCAAGAGAAGTGGGTTTGACCCCTGGGTCGGGGTGATCCCCTAGAGAAGGAAATGGCAACCCACTCCAGTATTCTTGCCTGGAAAATTCCATGGACAGAAGAGCCTGGGAGACTACAGTCCATGGGGTTGCAAAGAGCCGGACACGACTGAGTGAGCACACACACACACACACACACACACACACACACATTCTACCAGTTACTATTTAGGTTTCTAGTATTTCAGTAGAAAATGGTAGCATTTATTCATCCTGCATTAACTGAGCATATCCTATGTGTAAGCACTGAACTTGAGGCTGCAAATCAAAAAATGAATGATAGAGTCTGAACCCCTGAGGAGCTCACTGCCTAGTGAGAAAGAGGGGCTTCCAGAAATTAGGAATATGTGGTGAATGCCATGAAGAACTGTATCCAGTGAATAGAGAGTGTAGACAATGGCTTAACTAGATCTGGGAGCAGGTAGTTAGGGCAGACTTCCTGGGGGAGGCAGCTTTTTGAAGGGAGGATGGTCACATGGCTCAGATTTCACCAGTGGAATTGGAGAAGGGTATCCTGGGCTGAGAAGAGGGCCTGTACAGGCCTTGAAGGAGGGAAAGCGAGACCCACTGAGGTACTGTCAGGCAAACAGCATGTCTGGAACAGAGCCCCAGTGCAAGGGGATAAGCTTGAATTGAGTCTGCAAAGGTGGTTTGTGATCAGAAGCACCTCCTGTCACATATTTCTGGCTCTTATCCAATAAATAGGTGATGGTGAGCTCGTGAAATGCTTTTTAAGAAGAATGACATAATCATATTTGTATTTCAGTGAAATGTCTCTGGTGACTGTAGGAAAGCTAATATTATCTAACATTTATTGAGTACTTATAATGTGCTGAGACGGTGCTGAGAATTTTGCCTATGTCATCTGACGTTGCCCTGACAACCATTCTATCAAAGAGATGCTATTATTTCAGTACATTTTTTACTGATGAGGAAATGAAGGCTTAGAAAGGGCATGAGTCTGGAGTCAGGAAGAAAGTTTATGGTTAAATGTTACTGGAATTGTAGAGTTTCCAGAATTACAAGTAATTCTGGAAAAACATTTGGAAAAAGAAACCTAGCACTTGAAAAAGAGTTAAAGTGAGGCACTTTGACTTACTTTGCTCTAGGTGAATAGTGAGACTAAGTTGAGTATATGGATTTTTTTCATCCTCAAAATTCTCCCTTTCATTCATCACTAGGCCAGCTTGAAAAAAAAATGCAATGAAAAATGATTCTTATTCTCAAGATCCTAGAGTGTTTTGCATCTTTGAGAGTTTGGGAAGAGATGGTTAACAGACAGCCCTTCAAAACAGTGGAGTTTAGTCAACCCCGGAACACTGGCCTTGCTGATTTAATTCATGACATTAAGGCCTTACGAGGAAGCAAATGAAAATAATCCGTTTGCGATGACTCTTTTCCCCCTTTTCTGAGTTAACTCTTCCATTGCCTAAGATTCACAAATCCTTAAACTTCCAGATTCTCCACACTGCCTTATCTCTGCCATCCCATGGCAGGCCCTAAAGCTGCTAACATTTTGTAACAACTATGTGACAAATTGTTGTGCTTTTATTCATGCCGGACATCTTTGCCAGGCTTGCTTGTTGTGTTTTCTGTTTGGCTGTGTCATGGGACCAAAGGTGGCTGCCTTTGTACAGCATGTCAAATCTGGTTAACATGCCGCCATTTATCTGTAAAACCACTCCTGCACAATGGCAGCGGTGGGCCAGGCCACAGGGCTCCCAGCACAACCCGATTTTTCAGAGCATCTTTCCAGCATATGGGAGCACATTGGACAGCAGAGAAGATGTTATGTGATTTGGGGAATCTCTTAGAAACAAATTGTAGAGTGCAAGTGCAGTGTCGCTGGACTGCTGGGTGCCAGTGAAGTGAGGAAAATCAAATGCAGCACAGGCTGAAAGAATGAAGCGAAAATTCATATCTCTGTGCAGAACATGCACAGTACTTTGCTCACACAGAGAGTTGATACACAGACAAAAGCATGTTTGCTTGATGGTTATTTGCAGGGGATTCTATAGACAGAGCTGTATGTATATTGGCACATAAGCCTTCTTTCTGCGTTTTCGACTGGCAAGTGTGTCCACATATGAACATGGAAGTGATGGTAGAGGAAGACAATTTGCTGTTACAGATTTAAAACCTGGGAAAGACCTAGTTCACTGAGGCGTTTCTCTCCTAATATAGTTAGAAGCAGAATCTTTGTTTTCAATGATTGTTTCAATAAAGAGCTCTGTGTGTGTTTAAGGAAAACTCAGAGCCATTGAGTGTCAAGTGCCACAGTGAAAGATGCTGAAGACTTTTCTTACTATAAAATGACTTCAAACTTTATAACCTAATTCACTTTGGGTTTTCATTTCTTGATTGTTTCAAGGTGTCTTGGGGATGACTTGCCCTTAAATAACTAATTATCAGCAAAGGAGAAAAGACAGCAGTAAAAAAAAAATGTGATAAACCTTCATGAACCAATTTAACTAAATCGAAAAATGTACTTCCTTAGATCAGTGAAAAGATTGAACATAGCAAAACCATATGATTTAAATGAATTGTTAGGAATTATAAGTGGTTAATATAAATGTATGTATACATAAATGCAGATTATGCACATGTTCATGTGTGTATGTGTGTATAAATATATATGTTATACTGAGGTTGCTTGAAGAAACAAGCACCCAGTCTTCCTTTTTCTTTTCTTTCTTTCTCTCTCTCTCTTTTTTTTTTTTTTTTTGGAGTAAAGGACCCAAGAGATTGCCTTTCACTTTGAAAACAATCTCTAATATCAGGAAAATGCGCTGTTTGTTTATGCGTACATAATGCAAGTTTGTCCGCCTGGGAACTGCAGCAAATGGGAGAAGTATGCATGGATTTCACAGGTAACAGGATTACTGGGCACATAATTGATCCATTTGGAGAAAAAAAATGACAGTGCTCTAAAGATGCCTAGGCTTTGGAGATGGAGTTTATGAAACAGGCATTTGTAAATTCAAAGGAATCAATATGTCAATTTTATTACATCTCAGAACCAGCTGGGCATTAAAGGAACAGTAGCCTCTTTAAAAAAAAAAATGGCAGCTGTGTATTCCCATATTGTCTACGTTCCTTAAAGGGATTAGAATTTAAGGACATGGACTTAGAGATTTCTACCTTTCCAGAAATGAATTTAAGTTGTCAAAAAAAACCCAAAACCAATACTTCAGCATTTTCTCAGTTTTTTCCTTTGCTGATAACTAGTTATTTAAGGGCGAGTCACCTCTAAGACACCTTGAAACAATTGAGAAATGAAAACCCAAAGTGAAAATATCTGATTAATTATTACAATTAAAGTCTAATAATGCTGCTGCTGCTGCTGCTAAGTCACTTCAGTCATGTCCAACTCTGTGCGACCTCATAGACGGCAGCCCACCATGCTTCCCCGTCCCTGGGATTCTCCAGGCAAGAACACTGGAGTGGGTTGCCATTTCCTTCTCCAATAAAGTCTAATAATAGATATAGGTAATAAGTAAAATAGTGACTCTCACATTGATTGAATACAGTCAAGAATTCATTAGAATTCCTATCTACATTGTGCTTTTCAACACAGCCTAGATTTTTACCTCTTCACTGTTCTAAGGACATAGTTTAAGAGCTAAACTTTGGATGTCCCACAGAATTTGGTCTGGGCAAGTTTGAAATATTCCTGAGTTTTTGACAATTTCCAAAAAGACCAAGCTATTTTAAATTAAGTTCCCAGATAATAGGATTTGGACAACAGCCATGAGAGATGTGCATGGGATGTGAATTCAAGATACATCTTTAAGATCCCAAAGAGCTTACCCAACTGAGGATGAAATTTAGGGTCTATTAACTGGTCCACGTGCAAGTGAAGCAACACTTGCCTTCCCATCCCTATCATGTGCTGCCTGCACCTCCTCAAAGGTGAACTGCTCTGCTATTTCGTGCTCACATCTCCGCTCCCCAGCCTCCTGGTCAAAGGACACCCCTAGATCCATTCACTTATAAGGAATGGAGTCCAGCTCTCCTCTCTCCTCAGGGAATGAGGATTTCAATCCTCTGAAAGCATGGCGCATTCAGACACAAACAGATCTGTGTCCAAATTCTGACTCTTTCGTGTGGTCCTGAGTGTATTTCTTAGCCCCTCTGAGTTTCAGTTTATAATGCATAAATTGGGGTCCAGTATTTATTTTAGGAATTCCCTGTTGGTTTAGCACTTAAGACTCCATGCTTCCACTGTAGGAGGCACAGGCTCGCTCCCTGGTTGAGGAACTAAGATCCTGCATGCCACACAGTGTGGCCAAATAATAACAAAAGTTTAATTTATAGCATCATTGGAGTCTTGAAAAAAATTTGAAGGGCAGTATCTGAAGCCTAGGAGATACTCAATACATTCTGCTTATGACTATTTCAAGGCATGACTAATCAGGCTGCCAGGAATTCTGTGATAGAGGTACTTCAGTTTCTGGGTCATGCTGAAACATTCTTGAAAAGAAGAAATAGTAACCTTAAGCTGAGGTGTTCGTTCCTCTTCAATTCTTTAGGGAGTGTTAAAAAACAACAATAAAAAAAGAGATAGTCACAGTGGTTGGCATGGCCTTACACCTTTGCCTTTCCAGGAAATAGGCATGGTACTGTCTCTTTATAGGAACAATGCCCTCTTTAAAAAACACTCCTCAAAAAATATATTCTGAGCTGACCTTTATCATAGCACCTACAGTATCTGATTCTGTTTATCTGCTCACAAACGTGTAAATGCCTTGAGGACAGTCTTGTCCATCTCTCTGTCACCAGTGACTAGCTCAGCGCATGGAACTCAAAAATCATTTTGTTAAAGTGAGGCTGTACTTAATACGAAGATGAACCCGTTCTACTCAACTATCTTCTGAAAACGAATACGGCAGGTACATTAAACATTTAGTATATGTTATAATATCTAAAAGAAGCTTTTGATAGCTTATGTTAAACTCCCTATCACCCAATTAACAACGTCTTGAACTTTACTTAATGACAGCTACACCATTTTGAATGTTTGAAATTTTTTCTTGTAGCTTGTATTTGAATCAACTGGCTTTCACCTTTCAAAATGACACCTTTACAAGTGAGTCAAGGAGACAGACAGAGAGGCAGTTTGGGGGCTCAAGAGAGCATTAGGCTTTGAACATCTGGGCTCATTGGTTTCTACTTCATTCTGGCCATTCGGCCAGCAAGTTGCTCTACCTGGCCGTGTCTCCATTTCTTATAATGCTTATGCCACAGAGCTGTTGTAGAGGGTTATTGGTAATAGGTAAAAGTATCAAACATGTTATATAATAAGTGTTTGAGGTTCTGTCTTCTCCCCCGCCTCTTCAGTGCTTCTTGAGTATCTGCTTTGGGTTGGCATTTAATGAGTTTCCCCTCTTGCTCCTTCTGTCAGTTATTAAGTCAGTCAATGTTTAATACATATGAATGGTGGATCTCTTACCCTGATTCCAAATATCATTATGGGAGTTGGACTGTTTTCAACTCAAGGAAATGAGCATGTAAAAGTACCTTCTGTACTTGGGATTACAGTCATTCTAACTATTTTCTGCCTAATCTGACTGTTTCTTTGTTTCCACCATCCTTTTTAGTGAACGACTTTGTTTTTTCTGCAAGACTTTTCCGCCATTTTGTGCTTGACTGTCTCAGATCTCTCGTCTTCTTCTTGAGCCTTTAAAGACAGTAGAAAAAAAGATGCACTAAGGTCTCTTGACTTTATATGTTCATCATGCAACTATGGGGACTGGTTAGTTAATAGAACAGATTAAAACACTTCGTTTGATTCTGCTTAAGCATACCAGAAATACATTCAAATCTACAGCTACAAAATGTAAAGAAGGTAGTCCAAATATAGTACTACATAATGAGGCTCCCTGTTGGTAGTATATAAAGCAGTTTAGAGTATAGCTTCAAATTCTAATGAAGATCATTTTAAATTTTCACTGAATTGTGAATTTAAAATTCCCATGTTCTCCATAAGTATCTGAAGAGGGGCATGTAAATACCATAAGTGAATTAATTACTGCCTTAAGTTGGTAAAGCATGTGTGAATCCAAACTTTATTCTTGAACTTGCACTTCTCTTCCCAAGGTTTTTTGAACCATTTCCTATATGCCGAGTTCTGAGTACCTAGTCAACTGCTGAGGACATATAAAAGAGGTATTTTTCTTTGCATGGATTACATGTTTCAATCTCAGAAAATCACCACCACCACCACCACAAGAAGTCTGCCCTGTATCATATCCATGTATAACATGCAATTCATAAAGCAGAAAAGAGAAATTTGTAATCAAAAACTTCAGAAACTATGAGAAACTTTTATCCCTTCTTTTGCTATTAAATTATCAGTTTCTTTCTCTGGGAAGAAACAAAAGTCTAAATGGCAAGGATATCTTTAACTCTTGCTTCTGTCTTGGTGATGTCACATGGGACCATAGAAGTTATTGGACAACTTTTCCAAGCTGACTTTTTTGAGGTAAACCCCAGCAGGAGGGAAAATGGAGCTGTTGTGAGCTCGCCATTGGTGCCCACATGGTGCCCACACCGGTTCCTTCAGAGACTCCATCATTTCCATGGAAGGGCCAGAGGCCCTGCCAATATCCGCACATCATTGCCATGATAGACCATAACAGCTTCTTCTGAGCCGTTTCGGTCTGTCGTGTCAATGCGTACTCAGGGAGTCCTCAATGCACGGATCATTGACACGGCACTACATAACGGCTCCTTAGCAGCCATTATTGGGTATCAAGTCAATGCATACTCTGGGAGCCTTTAAGGCACAGGCCTGCACAAGCAGACACATTCCGAATACTAAAATTCCTTAGGAAAATTAGTCATTGCCCATGTGTAATCACTGTTTTCCATTTTGAATTTTAACCATTTTGGGGAAAGGGTGAGAAGGGAAAATACCAAAGTCATCTGAAAGTCCTTCAAAGACATGCAAAAGTTGTCAGGGTGGGCTGGCGCATGAAGGTGATGAGCTTCTAATTTTTTCCTTTCCATAGCCTCATGTTATTGTGTCAAATTCTAGAAAGCCCTTCACTTTTATGGAGGCTCTTTTCAGGCAGGGTACAGCCCAGAAAACCCTTTTTATGGTTCAGAGATAAATCCAAGAAAATGTTGTGGAAATGATGACAGGCTCTCTAACTATAAAATAACTGTAGTAGGTATCATTATAATAATCTTGCAGAGCTACGCACATCAAAAATATCACAGCTCATGATGATCTCTGCAAGAGATTTCAGTTGGTTGTCATTCCAGACTTTTAATAAATAACATGTTGAGTAGGAAATGTTCTGCAAGGATCAAAATAAAATAATGATAAGGAAGTGATAGTAATAATATAGCCACCATTTATTATATCCTCACTATGTGGCAGGCACTTTGTATGCATTATCTCATTTAATTTTCTCAACAGACATTACAAATCAGGAAACCATGGCAAGGTTAAATAACTTTCCTGATGTCACACAACTGCAAAGTGACAGCAGCAAGATTTGAACTGGGTTGGGTGAGAGCGTCGGAGAAGGCAATGGCACCCCACTCCAGTACTCTTGCCTGGAAAATCCCATGGATGGAGGAGCCTGGTGGGCTGCAGTCCATGGGGTCACTAGAGTCAGACATGACTGAGCGACTTCACTTTCACTTTTCACTTTCATGCATTGGAGAAGGAAATGGCAACCCATTCCAGTGTTCTTGCCTGGAGAATCCCAGGAAGCCTGGTGGGCTGCTGTCCATGGGGTCACACAGAGTCGGACACGACTGAAGCAACTTAGCAGCAGCAGCAGCAGGGTGAGAGCGTGGCTTGCACTATTATCTTGCTTCTAATGACAAACACCTTCAAGGAACTAGGTTTTTATATAGACTATCCAACCCCTTGTGTGCTTATTGATCAGGAACCTGAGGCAGGGTAGTTTTAGTAAATCCCCCAAATAATAAAGAGAGTTAGAGTCAGTACCAGAATGCAACAAGAATGCAAATGCCCTTCTCTCTGACCACATGTTAACCACAGACAAGACTTGGGAATTTCAGACTCTTGTTTGCGTTTTCGGAGGAATGTCCACTGCTGCCATCACTCCTGAAAAGATTTCTCCACACCAAGTCAAAATGGTGTGAGTTTGCTCTTGCTGATATTTTTCCCTTTTGTGTTCTGCTTACTGACTGGCATCTGCTATCATGCTAAGCAGGTGTTCCTATGTAAACGAACGTGCCCTGTTTGTGTTTCGCCATCCTCGCTGCTGCGCACCCAAATGAGCAGCGTGATTAAGAATCCTGTAAATTTTTGAAAGGAAACGGATGGCTACCCTACTAGAACATAATTACACCGTTCCAACATCCGCAGCTCACTGCTGCAGCAGAGTTGGAGAACAGCAGAAATTAATAATATATAATAGCATCATTCTCGTAATTTATAAATGAAATAAAGTAGAGAGGAGATTCTGCTGATATGCATTTTCTCCTTAATTCTAAAAGACAAAGTATAGATTAGAATTTTAGTGGGGTGAAACCTGGCCAGCAGTCTCCCACTAGTTGCCTGATTCATGATAGGCGTGTTTTTTGCTTAGGGAAAAGAGCTAATATCTTTTATTAGGCCAGGAGAAAAAAATGAATAAACAAACAAGGCCCTCTAAAGGCAATACTAGATAAAGGGGGCCGGAAACACATCACTGTGGGTTGTGTGCCCACTATACTTTTAAAAAGTATTATTACTTTAGGGCTTCATTGTATGCTGTACTTTTTATTTTATTATAATAGTATGTAATATATGTAATAATATACCACTGTAGGTCAACCCTTCTGAGAAAAGAGAGACCTGATCAGTTAAAAATGTGGTCCTATATGAACTTTATGTTAGAAAGCATTTGTGAGTACAACAATATGCACATAGCAAATAATCCTGTATTGTACAACAACAAAAAATTGTTAATAAGGTAGATGACATGCTATGTGTTTTTACCACAAAATGTCTTTATATCTTTTTTATAAAAAAGAAAAAAAGCATTATTTAAGCACCCTGAATGTGCCAATAAGCCTCTTAGTACAAATCATCATTAGAGTAAGGGAGTTGATTTTTTTAATCACGTCTTTCAACCATGCTGGGGAGATAATAGAACTTTCCAAAGAGGCAAATAAATTATCTGTTAAAAGTAACTGGTCCATTTCTCTGTGCCATAGGATTGTGGGAGGCAGTTAGAAATTTAAAATATTTTTCTGTCTTTGCTTGTCATAGATAAGTTGCTGGAGAAAGGAATAGAGTCAGCTGTCTCAAGGGTCCATCCACTGTGAACCCAATGCCTTTGACAGAGACAGATGGGTGGACAGACACACAGACACACACACAGGCAATTAGCTTTGAGAAAAATAATGTTTATATTATTTAAATAGTGTTATTTAAGCAATTTTTGCGCTTAATTCCAAAAAGTGACAATATGCCCCCCCCCCAAAAAAAGAGTCAACATGGATTTTCTTGCTTTAATTAACCTTAGAGAACATGAAAATACTGTTTGCTTTTCAAGAGAAGCAGGTCCATTTAAGATGCTTATTCATTTAAGCAGTATTCATTTAAAGGTTCCCTTGAGCATTACTCTATGTGTTTTGATTTGGTTCAGAGAAAATAAATTCATTTAATAGATTTATTTCATTAACAGGTATTTATTTAAGTGGGTTCCACTGTATTTAAATCTCCAAACAGTTTCCATTACTTCCTTGGTTACTTGCTTCAAGTCGACTCATTTTAATAAGCCTCAGGTGCCTAGGGTCTTATTGAGTGTTCAGTTTGATCAATATGGTTAAATTAAAATTGTGCAAAATATAAGCAAATGTATACTCTAACAACACAGTGAAAAATGTGCTGTGCGCTAAGCATTGATTGGTGCTCCGGACCCGGGTGTATGGTGGTGGCTAAGCCTCAGAGCTACCTGGAAAACTCTAACCTCTGCCCCCTCCACATGCCCTCCAGTCAGGCGAGGGCGAGGGCACGCCCACGGAAGTCAAGGAGGAAGGAGGTGTCTGTCAGGTGTTTTGCTTGTGATTTAATGGAAAGCAGAATATAACACTTGCAGTGAAATCCTTAATAATAGGGAAAAATCCTTAATAAAAGAGGAAAAAAAAATCTAAGGTCTTATAAAAGTTAAGTTCCGACTGTCGATGAAATGCTTTAGGGAATGTCAGTTTGAGAATGAGGAACCTTAGTCTTTTTCACAGAGTAACTTTTTTATTTAGTTGCAATTATTCAGAAATCTTCATCACTTGGTAGTTTGTATCCTTTTTCAAACTTCTTGCTTGCCAGGTTTGATTGGGCAAATTATCCAAAAAATACCTCTAACTTGTAAAATATACCAAAAAATCAGCCTTGCCATTAGCACTGCATTTTCAAAACCTATATACCTTAATAGCTTTCTAACAAATTCTTTGCTTTCTATGTAATTATACAGCTAAATAGATGACTGAATATGTTTTAGTAGGCTCCTTTGGGCATGAAAATTTTCTATTCCTATATCAATTTCTTAATCTTTCTTTTTTTTCCTCTTGTAGTTCCCTTTCTTGCTTTTTTTAGAAATGAATATTAAGTATACTTAATATTCAATGTCAGTCTGTTTAAACTTTTCAAAAACAACCACAATTACTGAACAATCATAATTGTATACCATTCACAATTTTTCCTGATGTGTATTGACTGTTAGGACAGTTTTTTTCCTACCTGTTGTGTGATCTTGCATCTATCTTTAATCTTCTTGCTAAGTGATAGCTACCATTACGGCTCTGGTGTTCTTTGATATTATCTCTTCCTACATGTCCAAAACATGAGTTCACATGAGCAGAAGTTGATCTTATCAAAGGTAAATCAGAAGTTTTAAAAAAAAAGGGCAAGAAGATAAAAGCATCAAAAATACATATCTTGCAAGCAATGATTATATTTAGGAAAGTGTGATCTGTTGAGATGGAAATCACCCTCTAGTTTAAACTGATCATGTAGTTTTATAAGAATAATATGAATTTGAAGTTTCCTTTGGAATTAAGTCTAATGCTCAAACCCCTTAACCTTTAGTAGACAGACACCAGGAAGCTTGCAAAATAATGTTGGAGTCTTAAAAATCATCAAAAGTAAGTCGGCCAGTACAGGTTCAGAAAAAAAATTACTATTTTTGTAGCAGGACTTTATTTTTGTTTAGTTTTCTGTGTGTAACTCTTGATTTTTCTCAGTGTTTTGCATGTTTTGAGTTTTTAATATCAAAGGTAGTGCTCTTGTAAACAAGTGTAAGTTTACCCAGGCAGCTTCTCTTACACCCTTCCCTTGTAATCAGATGTGAAAATTACACCCTCCCTTTTGGATACATGATAATTACACATTTCAACATGCAAGGAATTTTCTCTGTTTCAGTTGTTGGAATGAAAAAGCTGAGGCATTCAGTAAAATATATTATTATATTAAAGATCATTTCCATAATTGTTTTCAGGATTCATAATCAAAACCATGATCGAGGTAGATTTAGTTTTAAAAAGAAGACACATGTAAATAAAGAGTGGATAAAGTGACTCACTGAGTTCCACTTGAATGGCCATTCTTTTATTTTATAAAAATGCAATTGAAAAAAATGTAATCTTTCTTGCAAAAACTCTTACATGTCTTTTTGACATTTTCTTCTCCATGCTTATTGAAATCTCTATTTTTCATGTAGACTGGAAAGAGGTTAAAAAATGAAATCTACATTTTTGTGATCAATGTGAAAGGTATAGTCAGATGAGAGATATAGATACAAGAAAGGAATTTTGCAAGAAAAAGATATTTTTTTAAATTGTGTTCTTTGTTTTTTGTTTGTTTAAGTCTTTTTGAGTCAATTGAGTCAACTATAATAGTTTTGTAAACTTAGATGGGGTACCTCAAACTTCACAATCAGACTCTAGGTTCATCCCAAGTTTGCTCTTACATCATAATGTAAAGATAGATGTCAGCGAGAGGCGAATAAAAGCCCCCCAAACTCAGAGGTTTTGGAAAATAACAGACTCAAAAATATTTTTCTCTTCTTTGGAAGGTCAACAGCTTCAATGATCGGTTTCATTTTTACTTTCTTAGCTAAGAAGAAAAGGAAAATAAGAGAGAAAGCAATGCTAGATAACTGATTTTGTATAGTTTCTTGAAACAGGTTACATCATAAAGGAATACCCCAACCAGTTAATTCTCTAAGTATTTTTTTTTTATCCAAACACTAGCATAGGTAAGTAAGGATATATAGTCATAGGGTCCAAATCTGTGTTTTTAAAGGACCCTACCAGGTTTTTGGGATTTGCCCAACCCAGTTGTCAAATATTTGGGATTAAATGATAATACTAATTAGCATGTATGTATATACATCCTTTTCTATTTTAAAATTGGACATTTGTATTTAATTTTCCAAAATATTTTCCCAAGAGAGCATCCATATATTTTCTAAAACTTGGAAGAAACCAGAGAAGCCAGCTATTCTCATCCATAGGCTTTCCTCACTGGGTAGAAATTGAAATAGAGCTGGCAGGTCAGGATTTGAACCCGTCTTCTGACTCCAAGTCAGGGATAGAATGCCATTTTCAATGTAAATTTCATTATTGCTGTTGATAGTTTTTCCCAAAATCCAATCTGGGATGGTGTCTTATTGTTACACTAAATGATTCTTTAAGTGTTAGGGTAACAGTGGTTGTGTATGCCGAGAGTGAAATGGGCTAAGATCAGAAAATCCAGTGTGCTTATGTGGTGCGTTATTAGATGATAGAGCCACATGTTCTGAGCTCAAGACTCTTTGGTTTCACTGCTTCTATGTGTTTTTAGAATGATTGGACAGTTGCTTTTCAGGTGAAGTATTTTCCTAATTCCTGTACAGAGAGCTCAAAACATGTTTCACCTGGTATTGACATGAGCTTGGAAGGAAGAGGCTTCCCACTGCAGTCCCATTGCAAAGTAAGCCATCTGGGCAGTCGAGGCAGGTGGTGAGAAGTAAGAGATGGTGGTAAGAGATGGCAAGAAAATTGCCAGGAAAGAGTTTAAACAGGATGCTTGGGACTGGTGCCTGGGGATGATCCAGAGAGTTGATATGGGGTGGGAGGTGGTGCTGTCTCTTATAAGTGGTGGGGTGGGAGGGTGGTTCAGGATTGGGAACTCATGTACACCCAAGACGGATTCATGTCAATGTATGGCAAAACCAATACAGTAATGTAAAGTAAAATAAAGTAAAAATAAAAATTAAATAGAAATAGAAAAAAAAACTCTGTCCTGCTGGCCCCCTTGTCAGCATCTACCTTCAGCACATTTACCTTTACAAGCAGCAACAACAGCAATGAGGAAGAGCTCAGGGTGGGAAAAGTAAAGAAGGGGCCATGCTTGATGAGGCTACACATCTTCCACTAGTTTCCATTCCAGCAGGCCACTTGCTCTGTGCGGTTCTGGGATCACAACCGGGTGTAATGAGAAGAGTCCTGGACTCGGTTCAGGAAGCTCAGGCTTCTGGCCCCCAAGCCCTGCCATCCAATCATAGCCTGGCCGTGGCACATCCCCTAACCTCTCTGGACCTTGTGTCCTAGCTGTGAAATGTAGGGATTGGATGGGGGTTGCAAACTGGTGGCTGACAGATGTGTTTGGTTTGGCTCACAGAGTATTTTAAACACATTCGAATTGGTTGCCAATATTTTAAAATTGGGCAGTTTCACTCACAGAGTAGATTTCAAGCACCTCTGGAGAACTCGGAAGATGTGACATCTCTGGCCCACGTGGATGCCTGGAAAGGCCGTGAGAGAACTACTCCTGCTTCCCCTTGGAAGGATAGCTCCCCGCCACGCCTCACCAGCTTGGTCTGTGTAGATATTTGGTGTGTGAACCTGACCCTTTCCAAAGGTCTGTCCCACCTTGAATTCTACTCTTCCACGTCTGATTTGCTTCACTATTCAAAATATACTGAACCCTTAGCGGTTTCCACATCCATGTGCGTGCGTGCTAAGTCACTTCAGTCCTGTCTGACTCTGTAACCCTATGGACTGCAGCCTACTAGGCTCTGCTGTCCATGGGTTTCTTCAGGCAAGAATACTAGAGTGAGCTGTCATGCCCTCCTTCAGAGCATCTTCCCAACCCAGGGGCTGAACCACAGTCTCTTATGTCTCCTGCATTGGCAGGTAGGTTCTTTACCCCCAGCGCCACCTGGGAAGCCCCTCTCCATCCACAGCAGACTGCTAAGTTATTTGTCTATACATTAAGTATCATGTAAAGGCTGGGAGTGTGTTAGGTCAAACCAATCAGCCCCATTTGGGACAAATGCTTACTCTGAAATCTGATGACAAGGTGACATTTAAGGTTGCCACAGGAAGGGTTTGGCTTCTGACAGTTGTCTACTCAGAAAACTGTATGAGTTTATTATAGATTATCCCAAAACTGATACTTTTAAAACCCAAAGCAAATAATATAAATCCCTTCAGTTAATATAGCATTTTTTTCCATATCGCCCACTAAACTAACATTTCTAATTTTCTATTTGGATGTTAGATGTGTAAACTTTTTCTGTTCATGTGATTGCAAGCAAATTATGTTGACTACATTCAGTCTTCTTCGAAGGTAAAGGAGTTACATCATTCTAGAAGTTCATACTTTTATAAAGCCTGTGTGCTTAGTCACTTGGTTGTGTCCAACTCTTTGCGACCCCATATTCTGTAGCCCACCAGGCTCCTCTGTTCATGGGATTCTCCAGGCAGAATACTGGAGTCGGTTGACATTCCCTTCTCCAGGGGATCTTCCCAACCCAAGTATTGAACCTGTGTATCCTGCCTTGCATGCCTATTCTTTACTGATCGAGCCAGCAGGGAAAACCTATTTCCAGATATATACACTTTAAACACAAAGGATAACATTTGAAACTGTGGTTATCAAGTGTTTAACATTGTGCAAATGCCTTGACAAAAATGTCTTTTTGATCTCTACAGTAATTCTAGGAGGTAGATAGAGGGGGTACTTAACACAAACAAGGGTCCAAGACTCAGGAAAATTGGAAAACTGTTGGAATGTTAGCCTGCTAAATATTTGAAACAGCCAGGATTGAAACCTACAGCTTCAGATTTCCAGTGTCTTGGAAGATAAAGATAGATAGATAGACACATAAATAATCTTACCTAAAAAATCATTTTTTTCCCTCTCATAAAAAAGCAGAATTCTCTCAGTATTGTCCAAATTAAATGAAGACTCTTTTTCGTAGGTATACTTACATGAATGCTGGCTTTACAAGAATGTTAAAGAAGCTAACACATATATAAAAACCCAACTTATGGATAGTGTAGGGAATAATTTAAGATTAAGTTTTACAATGAAACAACATCACGGAGAGATGGGGAATGGGCAAAAAAATCATGAACTAGGCGAATAGAAGCTTATGGGGAAAAAAGGGTGCTAAGGAGAGTTTAACTATAAAGAAGTAGAAGATAGAACAATTGAAAAGAGTGACTATAGTTAGATGAGAAGAAACATAACGTAAATAAAAGAAGACTGGGTAGTAATTTAAGAAGTGAAACCTTTTAGGATGGAGGTAGGAGAGAAATGGGAAACACTAAAGAGGAAGCAACAATTAGGAAGTGTGGAAGAAAACCCTCTAGGCCAGAAATCTGAGCAGACTGAAGGAGAGGGCAAGGTGGTAAATATGGAAACATAGAAAGGGATGTTTTTAGGAATTCGCAAGCTTGAAAGGAAAATAAATTGTAATCAAGAAACTCTGTGAAGTTCAACAATTTGGATTACAAGGAAGGCAATTAACACGGTTAGGAGGAAAGAATAGAAATTAGAGAAATCTTTAGATTTCAAGAGGTAGGAAGAGAAATGGTACGAAAGGGAAAGAAGGCATGTGTGGAAAGTAGAATGAGGTGAGAAGCCATGGTAGGTGGAGGTGGAAAGCGAAATGAGTCAGGAAAGGCATGCCAGGGACCAGAGCAGACTGCAGGGCTGCAGAAAAGGAAGCCATTTGTGAAGGAAGCTGCAAAGAGAAAGAAACCTCAAGCTGTGATGGGAGGGGACTGCACTCCCCAGGTGGCAGAGGAAGAGGCTCAGCTCAAAGAAAGAGAAGGTGAACAAGGAGAAAGTGGGGAACAGGGGGAAAAGAGAAAACAGTGACTGCAGATGAAGAAACTGAAACTAGGAATGAGGCATTGTTTGTAAATTATTCATTTAGGCGTATGAGGATTGGTACCTCATCTTCTTTCACATATGCATGTGACAAGATTACACTATTATCATCAATTCACATGGAAAAGGATTTTACCAGAATGAGCTTTTTTTTTTTAACCTTTTAAAGTTTCCCCAAAGGTGAGATAACCCTGATGATTATCTATCTGAAGGGTACCAACACTGGAGGAGAGTGTAAGAGAGGTGCTAGAGTAATGATCAGTTTTGAAACTGTTCTTTCAATAAATTCACAATTCATATAAAGTGGGAATCATATCTAAACATGGAAAAATATATGCTATTCATTTACCTCATTTATACTAAAGATGTCTTGAGTTTTTAGTTTGGTGTATGGATTTTTCATATCAAAGGTCTTTATGTAGATTGTATTTTATAATCAAATTGTCGACAGTCCTTACATTGATACTATATACTCATTTACTGGATTTGAATGTTCTTGCTCAGAATGTTCTGAAAGTATGCACCACAGGGCTCTAGAATTTAGAGGCCTTGTCTCCCCCAACTATTTCTTGTCTCTTCTAATTGAGTTAATATAAAGCCTTTGGCGATAAAGTTTCCGTGTCACTATAAAAATGGGGTTAAAAATCATAACAGATGTAAGAAATAGCAGAAAATTAATGCTATGCTCTTCCGGTCACACCCTGGACTATGTGCTCCGGCCACGTGGGCTGCATAACTGGGAGGACCCAGGAGGTAAGGCCCGCGGAGAGGATTAGTTTATCTGAGCCTGGGTTAGATAGTCCCTCTGCTGTAAATGCAAAAACTTTTTCAAAAGGACTAAAAGCAATTCCCTTCAGTACAAAATTTAATCCAATCTTTCCCTCCTCCCCTCCCTTCTTCCTTCACCTTTTCTTGTTTCCCTGCATAGCCCTTGACCCCCCTTCCAAGATCCTTACCTCAATATGTACCTGAAAGGGAAAAACAAAATGAGTGTGTTGCAGTACTAACAAGTAATGCTATATGTCAGAAACCAGTTTGAAATAAGATACAAATTCTCAAAAATAGTATCTTATCTGTTTGAAAAGCCTTTTTAGTTCTAGGCAGGATATGAATGGACACATCCTTTACATCAAGAAAGCAAATGCTTGTGTACAACCACTTGGAGAAAAGGAACACCACAGTGGTGGTAATACCTATTTTTCAGCAGTATAAAAAATACCCAAGTGGCTTTTGAAACATTTATTGGTGTTTTAATTTTATTTTTTTATTCATTTATTTTTAACTTAAGCATATCGAGATGACAGGTAGGTCCCTAACTAAGATGACAGGATGACAGACAGACTTCTTGACTATCAGGGCAGAAGGAATTTATAAGACATGTAGCATAACACAGTTAAGTTCAGAATTGCCATCAGAGTTGGGGGAAAGGCAGTGTTTCAAGAGTAACTATTGTCTTTAACGGAGAAGGCAATGGCACTCCACTCCAGTACTCTTGCCTGGAAAATCCCGTGGATGGAGGAGCCTGGTGGGCTGCAGTCCATGGGGTCGAGTCGAGAAGAGTCGGACACGACTGAGCGACTTCACTTTCACTTTTCACTTTCATGCATTGGAGAAGGAAATGGCAACCCACTCCAGTGTTCTTGCCAGGAGATCCCAAGGATGGGGGAGCCTGGTGGGCTGCCATCTATGGGGTCGCACAGAGTCGGACACGACTGAAGCGACTTAGCAGCAGCAGCATTGTCATTAAACATTCTGTTAATACTAAGTCACTTATCTTTTTTTTTCTCTTTCTCCTTTGCTTCCTAGAATTAAGAAAGTTCTTCCTTAACTTGGGTTGCTATGTAGAGATGGGAAATTTCATTGGCTCCGAATGCTTTTCTGTCTAGTAAGGACTACTGGGAACCCTGCTAATGTGCATATTGATGTACCCTGTAGCTTCAGAGATGATGAAAGAGCATATTACTTATTTCCACAACAACAAAGCTAAGAGAAATTTGAAAGCAGCCTGTTATTTTACCTGGGGACTTTCTCCCAGGTGACAGGGCTATAGAGCCATGGAATTTAAATATGGAGGGCAGTCTCATTTTCTAAAGTTTTTCTGGGCAGCTATAATACCACTCCTAGCCTGAAAAAAAAAATACAAAAATTAAAAGGCTGTTGCAACTATACCTAATATACGGAAAAGACATTATGCTCATTGAGAGTGTATTTTAGTCATTGTTTACTAGGCCAGACTGACATGATATGATTTGTGCTTTGTGGGGTCACAACAAGCTACTAGCAGGACAATTTGCTGAATCAAGAGGATGATTGTGTCTGGTGCCAGTCAGTCGCAATTAGGACCAGGATCAGGGAGGCCTAGGGCTTGTGCATCGTCTTGGGCTGGCTGCATAGAAATCAGCTCACCTGAAACTAATTGTCACAACAGAGACCTTATGCAAATGAGCCCTGGGGTTAGCGTGGGAAAAGAAAAACTGTCGCAAAGATAGGTGACCTGCTGAGCAGGGGGTCTGTTGCTGGGGAAATCTTTGTTCAATGAGTTTAAAAATGTTTTCATTGTTCAAAATTCAAAAAAAAGCGTACCCACTCAACAAGAGCAGGGCAAACATACTCATCTAAAATTCCAATAAAGTAGAAGCCTGCTTTGGAGCATGCAATAAATTCCAAGCCTTTTACTTTGTAAAGGCTACAGCAGGAAGTTTCCCTTTGCTGCGGATCAGAGTGACCTACCTTGAAAATTCTCTTGGAAGATCAGGTCTGCTGCTAACCTGGTCAGACATGCACCGCCTTCTCTACCTGATTCCAACTCTCCACCTCAACACAGTCACGAGGAAGGCTTGTGAGCCAGATGAGAAAGGCCTATTTTCTAATTGAACTTTGCTTTGATCTCAGGTAGAATGAAGGGCTAGAAGAGCTCCCTTAACCACATGGCTAGAAGAGCTCCATACCACAAGAATCCAGAAGACAATGGCAATTTCTTGAATTGTCAGTGTCTCAAATGTTCACAAAATTAAATGAAGCACAAACGTGGTGACATTCCAGGATAAGTTATGCAGCCCAAGTGATAATAGAGGGTGCAAACTAAAAAGAAATTTTATTTTTAAATTATGACTTACTTTCTTTTCTTAAAGCCCTGACAAAAGTATTTACAAATTGGGAAGGGGGTTATTTAATCTTAACTATAGTACTTCTTTGAAATAATCTTCAAAATGTTCAACCTTGGGAAACTAGATAAAGAAAGGCTATTTTAAAGTAATAATCAACATTTTGATATGTTATTATGAGAAAATTGCCTTGGGTTCTTAATTGATTTTCAACTGTTCAATCTTGTTTTCCTAAAAAGGTATGAGTCAACATACTGACACTGCTCAAGTTTTCACTGAAAATTTGATTCAGCAATAACATATTAAATACTGTCAGTTCACACAGCAATATAGATATAGTAACAAGGAAATGACATGGGATATGCTAAGCTTTGGGAAGAACAGAAATATTTTGTGTTTAGTGATTCCAAAAGAGGAATAATTTGAATAAAAACTTTTAGGTGAGAGAAAAAGAAAAAAAAACTTTTAAGTGAGAGAAAAAGAAAGAAAGTTGCATTGCATTAGCTTGGAATGCAAATGTTATTTTGTTTGGCAAATTACTGTGTCTAAGAAAGTGTTTTCATTGTGTTTCCTAAGGGGTTGGAGTGAAATTGGATTTGTAGCAGATAAACTCTGGGAATTACCTTGGTGGCCACTACAAAACCTAAGAAAGTTAAACTTAAAAGAAGGACAACTTAGTCACATCTTAAATTATATTAAAAAAAAAAAACTAAACTAAAACTCTTTTGTCCCTTCACCACTGTCTGAAATAATTTCCACATACAGAAGACGTTTCACAGTGGGTACGAAGTGCTCAGCTTTCACTCATCAAACTTTAATCGGAACTGCATTTTAGTTTTTGAATAAAGAACACTTAAAAAATTTAGATGCAAATTATTTTGCATTATTCATGCTCTAAGTGTCCTTGTAGATTTAAACACTTCTGAGGCCACCTTGATTCAAGTAATTACCTAGGCCCTCACTGCTCCGTCATGAATAAGGTATTTTGTACAAGTAAAGTATGCACCCGATGAGCTTTTAAAGTGGCTTTACACTGAACTTGTGTATTGCTTCTCGTGCATGAGTGAGTCGAACACGAGTCACAATCTGTCTCAGGTGGGAAACCCTGGCTGGGCAACCATGGGTGACGGGATGAAACCCGAGCGTCTCTCTCCACACACATGCTCTTCCTTTGTCTCTTCTTAAGAATCTTAAAATGATTCTCCTGCCTGATTTTAGTAGCTGTTTTGCAGTCTAAGAGAACAGTAGGTGCTAGGAAAAGCAACCAGAGGGAAAGTGGCAGGGATCCTGCCCAACTTCTCCATCACTCGAGTTCATTTTAATGTCCACTTTCCACGCCACCTCATCTCCAACAGGAAAGGCTTGTGCATAAGGTAAGAAGTCCCTGTGATTGCACATGGCTCTGTACATCTGTCTCCCCATCTGTCAGCCTGGGTTCTGCAGCTATCAGAGCTAGGTCTTATCTACCTCCACCAGGATATTCTTCACCAAATGCGAGTGGCTTCCAACTCAGAAGCAACTGAAGAATGCTTATGATGGAAACGAAAGTGACCACACAGCATAAACCTCTGGGTTTCTCCCCAAGCACATAAAAAAAAGTAGGTTTGCAAGAGTAAACATAATTGGCTGAAGCTTGGAGCTGGCGTTTGTTACAAAATGCCCAAGCCTTTCCTTTCCAACTCCGTGGCTTTGAAGAATTATAGGAATTTTATGATGTGCTATTGGAGTTATACTGGCAGAGATTACAGAAAAGGGGTTAAAGTTGGTTTATGGTAGAAAAAAATTATGCAGAAACCAATAAAAATAAACATACTCAAGTAGACTAAACTTGCTGGGCTTTTAGTTTTAGTTTAACAAAGGAAGTTTAGATGAAAGTAAATGTTGCAGCTTTTAGAAAATTAGTTGACACTCATACTTGATCATCTTTACTACACAGCAGTATAATTAATATTTAAACATTCTAATAATGCAGCTTGCTTTGTATGCACTTTTCAGCTTCACAACAGTATATTTTATCTGGAATTGTGCTAGCGTTTTCTTGGGTACTGCCCATTTTCATAGTTAAATTTAAAATAGAGTAGGGCCTTAGCTCTGATGGCCAGGAAGACATTGATAAGAAAGGAAACAGGTTTCATGCATCTCCCAGACAGTTTATTATTAAGACCAGTATTTACCCAAGAGAGTAGATAATGTATAAATTTTGTTTCATTGTCCCGTGAACATTTTTAAATGACCGAAGTAAATTAAGTCGGAAAGTTGCATTTGGCTAGTGTCCACTCACCTCTTACTATCCAAACCAGGAGAATTTTGATGATGTCAAGGCAGGGTGAAATGAGGAGCCAACACGTGAAATGCCAGCAATGTCGGCCCATTCATTAAGACATCAGGTTAATGTGGCAAAGAATTTTTATTTTTAATACATGGGATCATTTTGGGATCGTCTGAGTTGTGACAGCTGAATACCCAGTAAAACAATAAAACTAGTAAAATATCAAGAAGCAAGCTAATTGAGAGAAGACTGAGCTAGTTTATTTTCACATGAGAACTTTCTTCCTGTTCCAGTCTCAGGCCTGTAGGTGGTAGGGCAAAGTTGTTTCAGGTGCTACCTTCAGCTTAGTCCCTTTGAAGAGGGCAATTGGCCTGTGCCCTTGATCTTCTTCTAGTTTGAATGGTGAGAAAGAGCATTCTACTTTTCCACCATAACTTAAGTGTCCTTTAATAGAAATAGAATTTGCATGCATGTATTTACTGCTCATTCTTTATACGTGAGTAGGTGTACTGAGCTGCGTGTCTCTTTTGAGATTCAGCCCCCATTAACCCCGTGAGGCCCACTTCACGATAGGTACTGCCCTATGGGAATCCTGTCACTTAGTGAAGCATGCATCCATAATAGAGCCATAGCCATGCCAACACAGGGGCATCTCATTTCACTCCATTCTGTGAAGCTGTGGTTTGCACCAATCAAATGGTACAATTGAGAACTGCAAAATTAGGCAGGTTCAGTTTCGTGAGGGAAAAGATGAGCGGTAGAAAAAAATCGTCAATATGAAATATTACTACAGAGGCACAGTATGTAAACTAAGTTCCACGCAGAAAGAACCACAGGGCATCCTGAAAGCTGTCAAGAGATAGTTTGCGCTGGCTACTTGATTACCTGATGTCAGAAGGAAGTCATTGTCACAGATTCCTGGACATGATTGTGTTTATTTGTAATATTCAGAAACTGAACTGGCAGTTTGGTGTCTTTGTATTTTATTTGTGTTTGTTTTGAGAAAAGGAGTCAAATGAACTCAGCTTACAAATAACTAAGAGCCCACGGACTATTTAAAACCTGCTATTAGGTGGGAAAGTAGAGATAAGTTGAACCCAACTGCTGTCACAAGTATGGCTTTGACAGATAGGTAAGTCTGAGAGTGGACAAAATTAAAAGCATTTCTCATATGCTAATCTCCACCTGCACAAGAATAATTTTTTTAAAGGCGGAAACCTACTGGCAGAGTAAATTCAAGAGCTGTCTATCGCTGGTACCTTATTTCTAGGAATTGTTATGACACAGAAAAATGAATAAATACCTTTATGAGCAAGGTCTTCCATAGAATCTCTATTCCAGATGGGTGTCATGACAGCTATGGGCAAGCACTCTGTGGAAAAAAAAAAATTGTCATACGTGTAACTTTTAAACTAAAAGAATAACTCCCTTCCTATGCAATTGGCTCAAAATTATATCTGAGGAATCAGTTTCTAGTTGAAAATAGAGAGCAAAGTGAAAACAATGTTCTGCCTTGCCTTTCGGGTGGTAGGTACATGTGAACTTCATAGCGAGTGTGAGAGACAGCCGAGGATGTCAATCAAGACCTACAGATTAACCCACAGCAGTGAAATCTGAGAAGGTTTATAACAAGTAGGTAATAGTTTCAGTCCTCTGTGAGAGCACATAAACTCCCAACTTCATGCTGGGACAAAACAGGGCAGGACATTTGAGGTAGAGGGTGAGAAAACCTTCCTCTTATTATGACAGAGCCTCCCCTGTACTTGTTTAAATGCCACGGGGCTGCTATTGAATGCTCGCCATTTCTCTAGGTTTTATATTATTTTACAAAAAAGCTTTGGGAGTTTCCTTCAATTTTGATAAATATTCAAATTTGTGCATAATTTCTACAGTTCAGTTTTGAATGATAGAAAATTTCCCATGCTTGTTGAGTTTCCTTTCAAGTAAGAAAATGATTCTTGTAATAAATAAAAATGTTGTGTTTCTTTTTCCGGATATTGTCAAGATAATAAACCCTTTACCTTTGTTTATAAATTCAAAATTCACTAATTTATTGAAATTAGAGCCAAAATAGCCCAAGAAAAACCTTAAATATCATATGGTGACTTGAGAAAAATGAGTGGGTTGTGGTTATCTCATGTAAGGTCCTCTCTTTTTCTCCTAAGAGAGTCCTCAGGCTCAAGAAACTTATGGTTAAAATGCCTGTAAATGGGGTTAGAATTCTCAGTCCTTATACGCACTCTTTTAGGCCCTGTAAATTAGATTCTGATCAGTGATTACAATAGTAATGTCATTTATAAATACACTCTTCTTCTTCAAGAGGTGTCAGAAAAGTTTCCAGTGTGCTAGTTTACATATGGAAAGGAAAATTAAAATAATAACACATTTAAGTTCAAGATGCAATGCTTTGGTGGGCTTAATTATGGGGAAACCTGGACAATGGTGGTTTAACTTTTTAAATGGAACTTCCAGTCGGATGCCATGTGGCCAGGCTGCTAACATGAAGGAAAAGAGTTAGTGGCATCAACATTCTTTGACTAGAGAGCACGTTAGGAGGTAGATAAGTGAACAGCTCAGGCGACCCACCTCCTGGCCAGGGGAGGAGGACAGTGCCTGGAATGTCTGCAATGTGTTTCTATTTTTGTCGCACCTACTTGTTGGCCACCCATCTGGTCTGAATCAGTCAGTCTCATCCCAGAGCTCTGTTCCTCTCCCAGCTGAAATAATACCCTCCTTTCCCAGTACTCTATGTGAAGGAAGATCACTGCTCACAACTGCTCAAGCAAGACTGTTCACAAGGCTGCATGTTTGTAAACACTGGTGAACCCAGGAGGAGGCATTGGGGAGATTTTTTTTTTTAAATATGGATATTTTATGAATACTTTGCTCTCCCAGAATAGTACTTGGGAAAACTGGAGAAATCGTTAAAGAAATATTTGACCCCAGAAGTTGAAGGAATTATCCTATACAGTTTTGTGTTGTTGTTTAGTTGCTAAATTGTGTCCGACTCATTGTGACCCTAGGGACTGTAGCCCGCCACACTCCTCTATCCATGGGATTTCCCAGACAAGAATACTGGAGTGGGTTGCCATTTCCTTTTCCAGGGGATCTTCCCGACCCAGGGATCTAATCCAAGTCTCCTACACTGTCATTATTTACCACTGAGCCACCTTGGAAGCCCACAGTTTTTGATACATACTTTTTAATTTTTTACGTAAGGCAGTTTATGCGGCCTGCATTTAAACCATGAATTATTGTGCTGTGATACCTAGAGGAGAGGAGAGAAAGCCCAGGGTGTGAAGTGCTGGCCATGACTTAGCTTGGAGTATCTTCTTAAGTCATTTTGCTCTGTTCCACACTGGAAGTGGTGATGCATTTTCCTACATCTCAGTAACCAGCTCTACACCTCTGGTTCTAGAGCATTTTTCTGGCTTCCTCAAGTGCACAGTCTAATCTTGAGCAACGCAACATCCACGCCTCCCTTGTCAGATTCCTGCACACCTGACAGTCTCTTCCCTGATATTCCAGCTACTAAAACACTGACCTCTATTGAAAGGGTCGAGGTGTTCACCAGTGAAAGCAGCCATGCTTTAGAACCTCATGGTACTCATCCCACGAGAGACTTCAAAACTTACATTGACATCGGCCAATTAAATATCATGGCAAAAAGCTACTCATCTTCCTTATCTGCCCAGTTCGCCGCTGCACTGGGAAGTACCACCCTATCATGGACCTCCCAACCAGGAACTCCAGAGTTATTTTTGCCTCACCACTGTCTTTCTCACTCCCCACATCCAGTCTGTTACCGGCCATTGCCACTTTTTTCTGGCCAACATTTCCTGAATCCACCCCCTTCCTTTTCATTCTCATAGTTGTGGTCTTAGTCTAGGCTTTGGCTTTGACCCACTGGGAATTTGTGGCCTTCTTCCCTCTCTGCCTCCATATGAGCATATCAAACTTCAGCTTAATTTAACACCACTGAAGAACTTTCCCTTTTCTGTCTCTTTTAACTGGTCCATCATTATCTTTAGGTTCCACTGAGACTGCCAGCTGCTCTCCGGACTCTGTTCTGAGGTTCTCTTTCTGTGTCTCACCTCTTCATCTAGCTAGCTCCTAATTGCTCCCATCTTTTTCCTCTGTTTTCCAAAGTAAGCCCACTATTGTTTATGGAACCCTTTGCTCACTACTTCAGAAACCCTTCAGCTACAAAGATTCCTGATATGCACCATTACATGGCAGATCCAGAAACTTTACATCTTTCCTTAGTCCTCCTTTCCTCCATTCTGGTCCAGCTAATTGTGGTTGTTGAGAGAATGCCCAGGTGCTAAACTTCTAGCTCTGCCACTTGCTATCTGTGACACTGGGCAAGTCAGCTAACACCCTTTAGCCTCAGTTTCCTCATCTGTAAAATGGACTATTGAGAAGGAAAAAAAAGAGGTAATTTATGTAGAACATGCTAGCACATAGTAAGCACCATTTGAATGTTTTTTGTTGTTGTTATTATTATAGTATCTCAAAGGACAACCACCCAGTCACACCCCTCTCAGCCACCCTTGCACTGTGCTCTTTTATTCTTGCATATAAAATTGGACAACAAAACCGTGTCCCTTTAATCTGCTTCTAACAGTAGCGTATGTATTAGAAATCAAGGACAAAGTTAATTGAATATGGCTGATATCAATGTAGGTAATAATAAAGACTTAAATGATGCTTTTTGAGGGTGATTATGATGACGACAAAAATGTGACCAGATGCTCCTTTGGGTTAATACTCTTTGCTTATACAACTAAGTCTCCAGGAAACATATAGTGCTTCCCCTCAAATTAGTTTTTTTCCCCATTACAAGGATGCATGATATGTGTAAGAAAATATCCTGTGCAGTATGCATGAGATTTATTTCTCAGAAAACAGAGAAATGGTAAGAATTTTAAGTGTTTCTACATACTTATTTAGATCTCACATCAGGAGATAAAACAAATGAAAACTCCAACTTGTTAATAATTTACATTTTAGTGGAAAATTCGTACATGCTGTAAAGATACCTCTAAGACCCAACACAGAAAATGCAAATAACTTGCATCCACTGTGCTCTGAAGACAGAATTTGTCTGGGAAGAAAACATCAATTAAAAAAAAAAAAACACCCAAGTGTTTTCAAGGGAAAATTGACCATATTTACAGGGCTATAATTATGCTTATAATTTCAGAGGACTCTTTGGAAGTATTCATGTCAATGATCTCTCCATTCATCAGGTGTTTCTTACAGAAAATCCACGAGGTCTACCTCACCACCTAGGAGGTAGCTTACAAATAGGGGATTTCTTTTCTGTGAGCCACACCATCACTTTTCTCTAACAGCTTATGCAAAAGTTTCATGGGGGAGGGAAAAGCCCAAGCCAAAAAAAAAAAAGTAGAGAGAGAGAGAGAGAGAGAGGGAGAGGAGTGTGCATGACAATAACTACCTCTGTCCCTTTGGTTTTGTTCTTTTCATGTCAGGGAACTTTTTAGCTGTGCTGCCTGGGTAACTGCTCTGGAAGGTTGGAATATCTGTTGTTGAAGGAGGTTTGTGATTGAGGGCCTTCTGACACAACCTTTTGTTGCATTGAGGTGTTTGATCCTCTTTCCCTTTCTTCTAAAACCAATCCCATCCCTTTAAAAAATGGATAACCAGCACTTCTTTTACTTATTGTCAGCTTTTGGAAAGTTACTGTGGGGGTTCGTAGAAGTTTAACTAGTTAACTCTTTGCATGCCGATGTGGTGTTGATAAAGATTCTTTCAGAACACGAAAGATTTCCATTGCTCTTATCAGGTGTATATGGTTTTCACTCCTGCCCAGGAAGGGAGTTGCTTTCAGGTCCAGAACTTAAAGTGTTTGTGTTCAAGGTCTTGAAAGGCAAGAAGGGTTCAGCCTTTGCAATGAGGCCCATCCTCATTTTTCTTTTTGTCCTAGAGCTGTGAGTTAGGACTCTGCCAGTTGGAAAACCTGGCAAGATACACAGATTTTAATTTGAGGATGACAGGTTTTGGTAAAAAAGTTAACGCAGAGGGCTACTTCCAACTGAGAGGCGTAACACGGGGGCAACAAAGGAAAAGAGCCTCAGAGTGCAAGTGCGGGGATCTTGTTCAAGTCTGCTGACTAAATGCTGGAATTTTTTTCCCCAAAAGAAGGGACACAACCCAGGTTATAGGAGAGAAAAGAAGCTTAAATGGATTATTTAACAAAAAAAAAAAAAAGCAACTTAGGGATTCTGGAAAGTGACCTACATTCTACACACAATGATGATAGTTTTACGGCGGTGATAGGGTTAATAACCTAACATCATTCATGTAGTGTTTTTTGAAAATTGAATTTTACTGCTACAAAGTAAATGTAACAGCCCTCTGGAGACAATATTACAGGCACTTTATTGTTTGCTAAGCTGATGTCATCTTTCTACAGACTGACTTTAAAACAAAGGCAGAACATTTATTACAAATATCACTGTGTGAAAGGAAATCACTGAAATATTGTTTAGAAGGTGAGCTGATAAAAAAAGTATTAATACTTGCCTTTGATCATCTTACACTATAAAGTTATGACTTCAGCATGCTTCTCATGTGATTTCTATTCAAGGCAAACTTCATCCTGGAAATCCTAGGCATGTCTCTAACATTATTTGCCCTCAAGTTGGAATATTTGTTTAAGCTTCATGCATGTTTTAGATACATTTTTACTCTGAAGGCAATTTCTTAGCAAAGGTGATAAGCTTTTAAGAGAGAGATGAAACAGTCACTTTCAAAGAAGATATATGTATGATTTAAGAAAGAAAGACTGGAGATGAAGCTGTTTAGTTTATAGAACGAACTTTCAAAATCACCTGTAAGTAGAGGCAGGAAAGTTTGTAATTTAAATAAGCTGTTCAAGGCATTGCCAAGCCAGGCTTCTGCATGGCAGGTTGCTTGCAGCTCAGAGGGTTTGGTCTCTGTATCTGATGCACGTGTAATACACCGTGAAGTTGTTTGTGGATCACACAGAAGCTTCCTAGGGTTTCATTTCCACACTGTAGCCCCTGAAAATGTATCAAATGAGCACACACGTTTGGCTCTTCCTTACAAGGCACAAGTAATTTGTTTGTAAATCAGTTACCTTTCAAGAAAAGTTAAATTAGGAAGAACTTTCCTTTCTTTGATGTTTCCCACTTAAAAAGGCAAAGAGCAAATTAATGATCATTTTGAAGTAATAATGATAATGAGGAAAAGAGAATTTAGTGAGCAACACCATCTCAGAATTACTTTTCAGGTATGGCATATAAGTAACAGCCCAAATGACCGAAGTAGCCTGATAGTGTTTTTCTAAGAAAATGATTTACTGCTCTGCCTTTGTCTCTGAAGTCTGGTTAGAAGGAAAACACAGGTCAAGGAAATTGGGTTAGAAAAAAAGCCTGTTATGAGGTAGATGTAGAATTGCCCGAATAGTGTCTGATAGGGAGTCTGAAGGCGCTCTTGAGGTCAGCAGACTAGTCTCGCCAGTGTTTGTGAAAGCCCAGGAGTGACTGATGGCATTTATGTACATCGAAAATGAATTCACAGACATCTACTTAGTGTGCCCTGTGCAAGGCTGTGTGTTAGTTTGTGTATGGGTCACACCCAGGAAGTGTCTACCTGTACTACAATTGGGATTTTAAACCAAGAGCTGAACTGCCACCTTTTTAAAACATTTCAACAACGAGTACACTTCTATGTGAAAGAACTATTTTTTTTTTAATCTTACACCTATTGGAAGAATGTTACTATAAACATGCCAACAGAAGTTATTTTATGTTCAGTTCATTCATTATTGTATTTAACAAACAGAAGCTACTTACCAGGTGCCAGGTACTACGTTAGCACCAAAGATCAGTTCTCACTAAGCCTCAGGGATCAGTGTCAGAAAGAACAGCTTGACAGGGTCAGAGCCTGACACATTGTAAATATTCAAAAATTCAACATTCAGTAAGTATTTAGTATTCAATACATAGTCAAGAAAGCCACAGTTTTTAAGATAGACTGAATTCAGTGATGATCAAGGTAAGTCCTTGATGCTATTTATGCACAAGGAGGGACTGAGCTGCCCTCTGCTAAACAGGTCAGCGCGGCTATAAGAAAGGACACGCTTGAGCTGGCCTTAAAAAAGGAGTGGCATTTGCCACGTGAGTAAGGCCAAGAGTTATCCACTGGTGGTGGAAACAGCACCCCAGTATATGATGTGATTTTTAAAGTTCTAGCACCTTCACTCCTTCCTGATGCTGCTTAATGATTTGGTCCTTGTCCTTGTCTCCCCACTTCCTGTTGTACTGTCACTAACACACACACACACTCTCTCTCTCTCTCTCTCTTTCTCTCTCTCTGCCACTGGGATTCAGGCATCTGCCTCTTCAAGTAAGAAACAAAGTATCTCATTTGTCTCATGAAAGAAGAGGAACAGCAGTTCTGTTCCTCACTTTTATCCATAAAACTCAAACTTCAGTTGTCTACCCAAGCAAACACTGTTTTGAAACATCCAAAACAGAAGAAAGAACCGGCGGGGGGTTGGAGGGGGTGGGTAGG
>SJXQ01007046.1:248041-260541 GCA_006408695.1 Aepyceros melampus
GGGTAGGTGGGCGGAGGGAGGCAGAGGGGAGGAGCAGTGAATATTTAAACCACACACCAGTCTTGTAAAGAGCTTTTCAAACCTCAGGATGAATTTATTTTCAAACACCAAGAAGAAATCATTACAGCTACTTTTTGTCTCCAACTTAGCGAGATGTCTCATGGATGGGACACTCCAAGCAGGACAATTTGGGCCAGCTCCAACCGCATGAGGCCTGGTGTCATTGCCTCCACAAATAGAATCGAGCTTCCTTTCTTCTGCAGCTGTATGTTTCCTTGCCTTTGATTCCCCTCCACTGCTTTTTCTCCTGGCAGGCCTTTCCTCTCTCTCCTGTATCAGCCACTCTATAGGCAGATGTGCCTCTTTTTCCATTTGCCAGATCCACCCCCCCAAATCTTCCCAAGTCTCCCCTTTGAAGTCTCTATTACCGATACAATCACTTTTGTTTCCCTTGCATCCCCTTTCTCTGCACTCAAGCTTCTCCTCTCCCTAACCCCATTAGTTACATCTGCTGCCCCTACCATTCAGCGTGTGTTAAATCGTAATGCGCTTGACATAACTTCAGTTTGTCTGCTAAGTACTCAATCAGTCCGCACTGCCATCTTCTGATTTGTAGGAGAGGGGGCAAGAGTGAATAAGCTGGCTCAAAATTCCCTAAATGATTCAGCTCTGACCAATTAGCCCGACCAAAATGGGAAATTGACAACTAATGATAATGTAATAAATGGGGTTTTAGCTAAAAGTATAAATCCCACAGACTTAGTTCCTGATGCCTATGGTGGATAGACCATCATGTGATGGTCAGAGAGCTCAGAGGATGCAAAGGATGGGTGAATGAAGGGAGGTATATAAATAATTTTTGTTAGTTGACTGGGGTTCTTTCCCTGACTTTCATTAATGGATTTTTAAGGGATCTGTAGACCAGCAGAAATTGTGTGCAACATTTTGTACATTGATGCATTTTTGGGGCAGTGGGTCCATACATATAATCAGATTTTTAAAAGGCTCTGTGACCTCCCAAAAGGTTAAGAACCAGCACTCAATGAGTGAAGACACCTATTTTGTCTGTGTTTTCCTGTGGTCGGTTTTTTCTCCCCTTTAGCATACTTTAACATTCCATATGATTTGAGCAGTTCAGAGGGTAGAAACATAGGGTTTTAAAAGAAAAAAAAAGAAGTACTTTCTCTAAGAGGAACAATGTTTAAACCATCTACCAAGTTATACAATTCACTTTTTTTTTTTTAATTTTAGTTTTACTACAATGCAAAGACAGGCCTTTTTTTTAAAAAAAAAAAACAATGGGTATAATCACACATCTGAACATAAGAATTAGTTTTATGCAGTTCCATGGAAAACCAAAATCTTGAGGAACACTTTCCAAACAACCAGAGAAAAATAAACCATTCCTTCTGTCAGTCTTGTTAGAGGGGATTAAGAAACTGGCAATTATTTTGGCGACCTTAATTGTTGCGCGGCAGGAAAATATGTAATTAGAGCACGTTCCCAGGCCTGCACACCTGCAGCACATCCTACGGTATAATGTCAGCTCTCAGTGCCCGTCAGTGCCAGGTTCTAGCACAACCAGGCACAGTGGCGCTCTGAGAACATTCGGACTCATGTAATGTGGCTTCTGTGAATGAAAGAAGCAGGCATTTACACCACCACACAATGGAGCGCGTTGCTGCAACACTGCTTTCATTATTTTCTAACGCCTACCTTCAGCACTTGCCCTGGTTTACTCCGTTTGAGGTTTTATTGTTACGGTATAATAGTCCTGTACATTTTTGAAATTCCCTGATTATTCAGCTTATTAATACAGTACTGACTTGATTATCAGGCAGGCGTTGCACAGTGGAAGATTTAGCGCGTTAGCTAAAGTCAGAAGCTGAGGAAATTATTGGTATAATGAGAACAATTGTCTGACATTTTATTTTACTTTTTTTGTGTGTAAAGATGGGCTGCGGTAGTTCTGCAGATAGTTCTGTCTTGGAATTCACTTGACATTCCCTATATGTTGGGGAGTATTCATTTTTAAGGTAGAGAAAGCTTAACATGTATTCTCGTTTGAAAGTGTTTATGGGTATGGGAGGACTCCCATCAGGGTTCTCATTAGCTTTCTTCTTCTTTTTTTTTTTTTTTCCTTTTATTGGCTTTTTAAAAGAACAAGAAACTCAGATGTTAGAAAAAGTAGGTAAATGGAGGAAACGGTATGCAGGGTGCCTGTTTTTCAGATAATTCTGTAACCTGGCATACTGATAGTTAACAGACTTCTCCCCCTCAGGGAGATACACTGTATTTTGCTATCTGACATGTTGTCATATATAAAGAAATCAATTGGTAATTAAATGATGCACCTTGTGAAGATGACAAAAGGCATTTGGTTGCGAAAAGAGAACTGGGTTTTGAGGGGTTTGTAATGAAGGCCTAATGACTATTCATAAGAGATTTTAGTCCGTTGATCCACTTGACTGGAAAGTTCTGCCCTGGAGAGTTAGTGCTGTCAGTTTCTCTCACCTCAGAAAGCCGCCGCAATCGACGGTGTAGAGGATGAGCGAGAAATTATCTAGGAGTTGCTCTAGGCCTGTCTTAGGTCACAGGCAGAAGGCACATCTGGCTTCCTGTAGGTGCAACCTTAGGACATAAACTTTGACTAATTTTTGAACTATAAATATGTACGAGTGACACTGAATACGTTACCTTTTATTCATATTTCTTTTCTTTTAGAATGTATGCAAGTCGTGTGATGAGAGTGCCGTGTTGGCTTTATTTTTTCCTTCACAATTTTATCAGTTACACATTTGCTTGTAAGCCGAAGAGCAACTGTTTGCAGAAGTTGTCAAGGACCAAATGATAACGGTCTCCTCCTGTGAAATCAAACCACAGTACCTTTGTGGTGATTATGCCAAGAGTCACCCCGTAGGAAGGTCAGCTGAGATGAGGAGAGAATATATTAGTGGACTGTGCCCTTGGTGGTTGCTCACTGCAACCCAGTTTCAAAATTTACATACCTAAGACTAGATACAAGACCCCTACCACATAAGCAGGGTGCCTGGGATTAGGAAACATGGCTCCAGTGACTCTAGAAAGTAACAAGAACAGCAGAATTCACGCATTCAAAAGATACTAGTTACTATCAACCATGGGCCAGGCACAGTACCAGCCTCAGAGGATGCAAAGATGATGGAAACAAAATCTCAGCCCCCATATACATAAGTTGCTTCAAATCCAACGCTTTGTCATCCTCTGGACTGTGACCCACCAGCCTGCTCTGTCCATGAGGATTCTCCAGGTGAGAATAATGGGGTGGGTTGCCGTGCCCTCCTCCAGGGGATCTTCCCAACCCAGGGATTAAACTCTTACGGCTGCTGCATTGGCAGGCAGATTCTGTACCACTAGTGCGACATGGGATGGCCCCCACAGAAACAGACAAAGAAGAAAACAGTTGTACTATTTCTTGGGAAGAGCTCTGGTAAGTTGAAGAATAACACAGAGTCTTAGAATCCAAGAATGGATTTTCAAAGAACTGTTATAGTCCACAGATTATTCAGAGATTTCGTATAGATGTTGCTCTTTCCATTGGCAAAACCAGATTCTCCAACAGAAAGATGCATTGGTGAAGTGAGGTCTTCCCATTCCAGCTCTGCTTACCTCTAGAATCCTGACAGAATGTAGTGGTCAGCAATTTCTGTACATATTTACTCTTGGAAAGTGGTCCTCTATGTTATCTTATCGAGCAGCTCACCTAATCAAAGGTAAACACATTTATCACCTCATTAAGGCTTGTTTTATGGCCCCTTGAAAGTGGTGTTTGAGGTGGAAATATCAGTCAAACTCCTTGTCTGAAACATCTGTAAGGGGGATGCTATGGCAAGCTACAGAGGTTTTCATCTCATATAAAAGTTATTTCACTCATGATGTATATTTGAGAGGATGTCACTGATGGTTCCTCCAAGTGTATTGTGGTTACTGAGTTTTGCTGATGTGTTTGCTGGAGCTGTCAAGGTGGACCAAATGAATGGACAGATGCCAAAAAAACAATTATGCTTATTAATGTACATTGATTGCTTGTTTAGGTCACAAAACAAATTTAAAAATACATTAGTATTTAAATCCTTTTGTAGCTGACCTAATGATTGCTTGTAATATAGTGTCTAGTAAACAATATAATACCTGTAAAGCTCAGTTACATTATCTAATTAGTAAACTTTGAGTTAAATGGCTGTAATTATGGAAGTGAATAGTTGCCTCTCTAAATAACAAAATGGAAGATTTAAATGTATAAAGATGTTGACTTGATTATTTAATATTTGTAGCAAAGACAAATCACCTAAATAGAGAGATTAATTCCACATCAGTGCAACATTAAAAGGGAGAGAGGATGCCAAGAATCCCATTAATTTGGGATATAGGTGCCTAAAATTTCCTCCAAACATTTACACCAAAGAATACCAATGAGACAATAGCAAGCCAATCCCCCTAAGGATAGAGAGGTAGGCAAAAGAGATTTTAAACTGCACAACTTCACGCAGCAAAATTAAGCATGATATGTTCCACAAGATATTAAACATAGCCCCCATGAAACTGGGCTACAAAGCACCAGGCTGAGTATTTTGTATACATACCAGTTCCATGACCCCTTTCCCCATAAAGTTTCGTGACTATTCACTCTTTCCTTTACCTTGCCATGAATTCTTGCTTTTAAGAAAACATTGTACTACTTGAAATCACCCCACGCCACTTGTATATTCTTGTCCTTTTACCGTGTGTTTAACTTAGATAACCCTGGTGAGAAGAAAGTTTTAATATATATTTGCTTAGTTGAATGGTCAACTTGAAGGAAAAGAGGTGACCTCTTTTTTCCCTATGATGTACACTTGAAGCACACACATTGTGTTCCCCAAGAAGATTGTGTCACCTCCTTCACACTCTGTCTGGGAAATTCCATACATCCTAACAAGAACTTCAGTTGAATTGGTGTAATATGGTTTTTCTGCTCCTTGCCCTATTTCCTTCAGGGCCTTTGAGTCATAAGCCTTCGGTACCACAGTGAATAATCAGTACGATAGCCACCATTTGGTTTTCCCTTTTAACTTTTGGGGGTTACTTTTGAACATAGTACAACTGCTCAGAAGGGCTTTTTCACAAATTGTTGACCATGGACGTTGCTACCCTATTGGGCCTTTCATTCTGAACACAGAGGCGGAGAGGAGAGCACTGATGTCAGTATATCAAGTAATGTGTAACAATTTTTAAAAACACTAAATTTACTGAATCCCCATATTATGTTTTCACACTGCTCTTTCAGAAACTATGCTCACACAATACTCCAATAAACTAATCTTGGTCCTGGCAGGCCCTATTGGAACTAATGGGGCCTGACAGTTCTTCAGTTAAAAATTATACATGAGGGTCACTTTCCCTTAAATTATCTATTGTATGCCAGCTGTTCACAACTGCAGCGCTTCACTTTCTTTGCATTGCTGGAAATATCTCATTTTCTCATGACATCCCTAGCACTCTTCTTGGACATGGCACTGAAGTTAGCACACACCTTCGTGCAAATCATGCTAGAGTTGCATTTTCCATTTCTTTACTTTTTGGGTTCTGGAAAACGTTTAGATGGCTCATTTTGCCTGTTTCATGCCACAGCACTTGAATTTTATTATAATTTCTCATTTGCTCCACAACTTTAGTCTATTTTTATGCTCCTGAATGACGCAGCTTTAAGTACCCGTGAGTGGCACTTCCGTGCTGTGAGCGCTATCAGAGACAACCTCAGACAGATAAAACTACTGGTTCTTTGGGTTGGGTTTGGTTTTAGGCTGGGGAAAGGAGAAGAGGAGTCATCGCCAAGGGTCGACTTTTGTTTGTCAGGCCTGTTAAAACTGTGGCCAATAGAGCCATTTACAAGGGAAAAAAATTCACCTAAGTCCTGGGTCTGAATGAAGGCCATCTTCTCAAATGTTCATTGTTACTACAGAGCAGTTATCTTCGGATTATAAATAAAATGAGGCATTTTTCCCCTTTCATTCTTTCTTTTTTCTAGAATGCCCTAAGTGAAGTATTTGCCCTGGAGTTATTAGACCTCTTTATCAACAAGTGGCTGGGATTTTACTAAGCCTTTGCCACCCCCCACCCCATACAGAGTGATGGCTGGGGAAGCGTGGATGTGGTACAGAGATCACAGGTTCGGTCATATTTTCTGCCTTGTTGGTGAAAATGGGGAGGTGGGGTGGGAGGATTTCCTTTAATTATGAAATAAGTGTGATGTTAGTAGTTATTTCTGTAGCCTGGTGAAAATGCCACATATTTAGGGCCTCATTTCTAGCATGTGTTACTCTGCATCTACTAAAACAGTGACCTGTGCTTTGGGAATCTTCTGGCTATGAAGGGGCACACAGATGACAACTAGCTGCTGTAGAAACCTGGTCATCTGGAGACTTCCTGGGAATGTGTGATGATTTTGTAAACCTTGGTGGGTAAGCCGGAGACCGCAGCAGTGCTGGACAAGGTCACGTATCGGTGGCAGCGACGTATTTTCCCCTTTCCATTGTGTGATCCTCCGGGGTCTGGGGCATTCATATGCAACGATTCTGTTTCTCTTTCAGGAGGACTTGTAAACTCTTTCAAACAGAGACACACAGTTTGCAATTGTTGCGGTACTGAGTGGGTGTAGAGAAGCTAGGGCTGCAGCCTGGTCCAGTTGCAGATAGAATAAAACTGACAATGATGCAATGGGCCTGGCATGTAGACAACTCCGTGGGATGGATGAATGGTGTGGCTTTTGCCGTCCCTCCGGTGGTGGTAGGCCCTGTAATAGCTAGCGTAGGAAGGGTGGTGAAAATTGATATGCACTATTACTACATGTATAAAACTTAACACTGGGGCCATTGCACAGGTGGGGGGTTCCTGTTTATTGATTTTTATGACTTTGTTAGAACACACGCCTAATGCTTTTACACTCCTGGAGCTCTGGGAGGGATCACCTTAGGTAATAAACCTTTTCGTACTTTGCAATTGCTCACAATTTACATGGGGTCTCACATTATCCAGTACAAAGCTCAGTGGCCCCCTCTACTTGGTTTTAGGAGTGCTATAAAAAAAAGCTAAGAAAATAACTCTAGCATTTACTTTGATTTTTTTAAAAACCTGTCCACTCCTGCTATGAAAATGGCCCCTAATTCTAATTACTCATATTTCCAAGAAAAATTAGTCACACAAACTTATGTTATGTGTTACCTCAGAGGTTGAAAGCAAATTAGGTTTCCAATAAGACAGTACATCAAACAAAGTAGCATGTTCTTGATGCCTATGACTTTTTTTTTTAGAATTATGGTTGGACATTTTTGGCAGACAGATTGTCTTTTGCTCTATCAAAATGACAGTTTCTTTTGTAACTGCAACATTCATAATTAGAAGGAGAGAAGCAATCTGCCCAATTTAATATACTAAAAGAAGTTTAGAGTCTCTGCTAGTAATTTCATTATTTTAAAATTTGAATTAATTGACTTAAAATAATACAGTTAAGAAATATAACTAGCAGGATTATGAAGAAAGGTTCTTTTTCCTTGAAGAAATAAAAAGGCACTCTTAGTCTTATACTTCGTGAGAGATTAAAGTTTTCTGTTTATGCCAGGTGCCCTGTTCTAAGATTCAGAGCAAGAATGTGGATAGTCATCCTTGCAACAGAGCTGAGAGAAGTTGTAGGGAAAACCCTGGGAACAAGGTCACTTTAAACAAAAATGTTCTCCAAGTTTCCCATGCTTAAGAGCCTGGCTGGGCTTAATTAAAGTCAATGGATGACCAAAAAGGGGGGGAGGAGGAAAGAAAAGAAAATGAAAGGAAAAACCACCACACACCCCACTTCAATCTCTTTCTGGGCTACTCTTCACATTCCATCCTTAGCCGTTGATGTTCAAGCTCTTTAAATCTAGCCAGAATAATATTTCTTGAATCCCTTAACAGCACTGATGTGTCCATGGTGTAATAGCACTCTTCCCATTCCACATCCCTAATCTACGTCACTTAGGTGGCCCTCACCCCTACCGCTGCAGCAAAAACAAATCCAGCTTCACATTCAGAATGAAATCATCATAACATAGCGACCTTGTTCTGGACGTGATGTTTGGTTTCAGCAACCCTCTTTTATGCAGCCCTGGCCAAGCTTAACATTTCCTGTTGGCTCAGAGGGTAACCTTTCTTCATATTTTCTTCAAGATCTCTCTTTAGGAGACCCAGTGTGCTGCTGCCTAAAATGCACAGGGCCAAAGTTTTGGAAAGTTGAAATGCATGAGCACTGAAGACCTATTTTCTCCTAAAATGGAATGAAGCCCCTACTCATTTTAAAGAAGACATACCCAGCAAGATTTATTTTCACTCTTCCTGTATAATTTTTGTCATACTCAACTCTAAAGGAAGCCAACTCTTTAGCTCTGTTACCTTATTTTGAACCTTAGCTGACTTTCATCTTGGCAGTGAACCTGAATGTGACAAAGATTAAAAAACAAACAAACAAACAAAAAACCCAAAATGCTTTATGTATGAGCTGTTAGGTGTTTTTCCCTCCCATCAGAAATTACAAACTAGGTACCACATACATTAGGGGGTATGTTTATAAGACAGCAGGAAATTTTTTAACCCTCAAAACTTTCTGATTATAGACTGTGCTCTAAATCTGTAGGGGTTGTGTTCCAATTCCCATGCTCTTTTACAAGTATGTCACTTGCAGACCAGCAAGTGAAAAGGCAAACTTCCCCATGGCAGTTCTGAAATCTGACGTAAAACATAGAGACTGGGGACTCAGAGCACAGATTATACCCAACACCTACATCTCAAAATTCCCTCTAGTATTTTAGTAGCTGCATCTTTCCTTTTTTGCAGTCCTGTGTCCCACAGAAGTGACGTTTTGTTCTGTTCTCATTCATCCTAATCTACTTAGTTATATATTGAAAGACATACACACTTATATAACCCAGGAAGCCAGGGATTAAAGCACAGTGTATTTTAACACAGTTTCTTCTACTCTAATTGCTTCCAGCTTAAGGCTTGGATTGACGTGGGCTATGGGTTTATGTTAACTTCTATAGATATTTTTATTTGCATATGTGGGTATTTATATATGTGTGTACATATACGTGTGACTTCAGGCTCTGCTGACTTACTGTTTCTATGTGTTCATTATAAACAGCAGGTAGGCAGACAGTGAACCTCACCCACTCTTGTCTACATCATTCGAAAACCGTTGCAGGATTTCCATTCTAAATTAAATGCATCCATGGTTAGGCCTTTTATCAATTCTTTAGTCTTAGTATCTCAAAATTCTGAAGTCTTCTTCCTTTGTCTCCAACAGGGAAAATGCTGAAAGCATTTCCACCTGGATGTTTAAATTATTTAAGTTGCAGGAACCAGACCTTTTCCCTCCTGAGTAGTTGTGGGTTTTAAAGGCTAAAATTGCTTCATCATGCCAAAGTGAAAGTATGCATAAATTATTTAGTTAAACCTGAGAAAATACAGACTTTTCCCAGTGATCTTTCAAAGGCTGCCTACTTAAATTTCAGAAGAATGGGCAGGGTTTTTTTTCCTCTTACAAAATTAAAGTATCAGTGTGTTTTCTATAAGAAATATGAACAAAATTACAAAGTGATGCTTCAAGTCTAAGTCTCATGATATCTAGTGTATCTATGTCACGCCCAGGGTGAATAGTGTGGCCTGAGTCAATGCCAGTAAAACCCATCCAGCTGACAAGACCCTTCTGAATGTTTTCTTGTGAAAGTCAGGTACCTTGTTGCAAGTCTCTCCTTGATGCTAACGGAAACACTTCTGAATATTTCCAGTTTAATTTCTATGCTTCCAGAGTTTATATCTCAGTCATAAAAATGTGAAACAAGGAAGGAGTGATGTTATAATTTTATCATTTAAATAAATAAACATATGACAAAATGGAAAGAAAATATAAAGCCAAGAAATTTTCAAATGTTATCAAAATTTGGTTGCCACTTTAAATTTGCTTTTTGTTCCTTACTTTAACTGTAGTACATAAAAATGCCTGGAAGTGTGAAATAGTGTGTGGTGGTATGCGATGGTGATGGGCCCTGTTTGTGCATGTGTAACACAAATAACATGAAAGAATGAAAACGGCCAAGAGTGAACAGCAGTAGTCAGCCAAGTTCAAGTTCCTAGAAAGGGAGGAACTCAGTTTCTCATGTACGTTACAGACTCTGTGACATTATATACCAGTCCTCTAGTCTTAGCATTAATACTCCAGTGACATTCTCATGGCCTAAAGAAGAACAGTATTTTTAACTGAATACCTAACTTCAAATTCCGAAAGAAGAATTAACTGAGGAAGAAAAAAAAAGTGAACCGAAAAGATACCTTTATGAGTTACGTGGTACATAGCTGTCTGCTCATTTGTAACATTCATTTGAGTTTTATGGTCGGACATACTGGGAGGTGAGAGTGAACAGGCTAGTAGATCAACATACAGCTTTCATGAAGTATCATGGGAAAAAAAAATTAAGTTCTCCAAGAAAGATAAAACCTATTCTATCCTGAAGTGATGGGCGTCACTTATCCCATAAATACATGTTTAAAATATTGTACACCAGGTGTTCTTCCTTAGATCTACTTTCTATCCCCACAATTTTTAGTATAGTCGTTCTTGACCTTGCCTTAGCTCCCACCTCTCCTCTCCCTCTCCTGCCCAGGCACAGATGTATCCATTGAATCAGATAGACAGGGTGTTACACACTCTGCGAATAATTAGAAATCCTACTTTGGCTCTTGTGTACTTACTTAGATCTGTACCCCAGAGGTGATGAAATGAGCTCAGAGAGAATCTGGACTCAAATAGGATCTGGAGGCAGGAACCAGACAATGGGTGATTTGGGCAAAACTCATTTAAAATTTCTGGGTCTCAATATACTCATCTGTAAAATTATGATAATAATTACTCCTCCCTTCAAAGGGTAGTTATGAGAATGAAGTTAAAAAATGTTCTAGGAACAGGCTCTGCTGTTAGGAGATGAATGCATAAATGCCAGGTAGTATTATATAATCAACTTGTCCTCCTAAACTTAGGAGAAGAAAAGAGTGTTTCAGGCACATGGGACACTCTGAAGATGGAGAGATCATAGGATGAGATACAGGAGAGATACAGAGGATGATAGCCCATTTTCTTCTGTATACTTTTCTCCAGGAAGAGGTCAGTGTACCACACCAAGCCAGGATCGTGATAGGAAAGCCTGGCTGGTGGTACCAAGAGAGCTGGGGTGATTGAGAATAAACAGGAGGGCAACCTAGCAGTCAGGTGACTTTTTTCTAACTGCAGCAGGTTCTCAGATCCCTTAGCTGGCCCAGGATGAGAGAGCAGTCAGTAAAGAGGGTCTGGCACCGGGAATGTCAGTCTCAGTGTCATCTGATTGTGAAATCTGCTTGTTTGCATTCTTATACAGTACTGGAGCTTAAGCCGTGCCCTCTCTGTGAATGACTGTGCAAGAACAGGATCTAAGACCAATGTGGGCTGTGTATGTGTGTGTAAGGGGGGGGGTGTTGACTGAGGAAGGATTCGTTAGTTACCTGAAGGATATTTATTGGATACTCCACCAAACATATTCATGGCATCCACTATTGTAATTTGGGTAATGATTTTTTTTTAATACAAGATACACAATATATTGAAGAATTTGCAAAAAAGTTTCCCCATTCGAGTCGCTATTAACCATGATAGAAGTAATGAGGACTGGTCCAGGAAAGAAAGAAATTAGGAATTACAAACCTGTCTAATTTCCGCTGCAGTTGCTTGAGGAAAGTTGAAACACAAGAAACCAAAAAGTGACTTATAAATACTTTTTTAAAGCTTTTTAAAAAAAGCCCCATACTTATCACTGAACTGTCTGCTTATGGTAAGAGCTGGAAGAATCACTCCAATCCACTCAGCTGTACTTACATTTTAAATTGTTGTTTCCCTTTCCCTTACACTACTACAAGAGAGAGGAAATGCCTAGGCAAATAAACTCTGTTAAAATAACTTTACGGTTGAGACACAGTTTGACAAAAGCAAAGGAAATTCAGAGTCACTGCTCACACTCTATCCTCAGCTGATTCCACTGCGGAAAATAAAATGCTTTGAAAAAACTCAAAACACACCATGGAACAAACTCGGGATAGACTCAGTCTTAAGAGACAGGCTTCTTAAATACCAATGACTGACTTCACTCTCTTTTCCTTATTGTAAAGAACTGCAATTACATACATCCATCATGAATCTGATGAGAGTTAAAGAAAAATGTTTGGCAGAGTACTGTTTGAAAAATATGTTTGTTTGTTTGTTTGCTTTAAAAAAAAGATCTCATGAGTCTAACTCAAAGCAGTAACTTCTTGGGGGTCAGTAAGCTGCTTTGGAATATGCTTTCATGATAATAGCTTCCTAGGAGTCAGGTAAGATTAGATACTAGAATTAACCTCTTTCCAGCAACTCTGTTGCTCAGAGAGGAAAAAAA
>SJXQ01007046.1:265541-268041 GCA_006408695.1 Aepyceros melampus
AACCTTCAGAAAATCATTTCATCCCAGTTTTTGTCATTTTCTTCAAGAATGATGAATTTGGTTTCATGGTCACTCTTGGCTGAAGAACATGATCCCATGATAGGTGGAAAGCAAGGCCAGCTCTTAAAACAGCCACCAATTCTGTGTTAAGGCATCCACCTTGGTGCTGATCCCAAAGGGAAGATACAAAGGTTCAAGACCAAATTTTACCTAGTGCTAAATCCAACTGGGTCTGAGGGTCAGCTGCTCCCAGCTGCCTGACCTCAACCAGCAAGCCCAGAAGGCAAGGATTTGGGCTTTTAGAGCTGTGCTCACTCCAGGTTACAGGTGGTCTTGGGTTTTGTTGGGTTTGTGATGTTAGGGATGTGAGTGGTGCTGCTGGAGTGGAAGGGGAGTTTGTCATTGAGGATGTCCTACTAGTGTGGGTTTTAGTTTCCGTTTGATAAATTAGAATGGTCATGATCAAGCAGGCAGAAGGAAATAGCCAAGCATGTTTTTCTGAACAGCCCTCCCTGTCTTCTGTGTGCAGATTCTACTCAAACTTCCAAAGCCCGCTTCCTCCCCAGCCTACTTCCTTCTGAGGTGCAGGGCAGAGGTGCATTCTCAGGTTTCTCTCAGTTTGCAGCTGAGATGCTGTCGCCTGGCCGTAGGCAGGGATGCCAGCTCAGTGTTATGGTGTGTGGCTTTCTTGCCCACAGCTCGGGCAGGCTGAGAGGTCAGCTCCTGGCTCCTCCTGATGCTGCTTAATTTTTCTTCTCTGGGATTTCTAAGACATGGATGCTCATTTGCCTAAAACTCTCAGTGAACTACCCGACTAAAGAGTAAATACCTAAGTATGACATAAGCAGCGCACGCAGGCAGGGTAATTAGGATGGATGTACTCTTTTAGGGGCACCAAATCCTCATCCTCCCCTTTCTAGTCGCATTTCTCACCTGCTCATGTGGTGCCCACCTGTGGCTTGCTGGCATCGCCACTGTTGTAAATGGGGAGATTTCCAACTTCAGAGTGACGGCTTGATCTTACATGGTGGAACTCTACCAGAACCGTGGGGAGTTCTGTGAAGGAATTAAGGACAGTATGTTGTCCTAGTTTGTGTCACCGCTCCCTTGTTTATGTTCTTCCCCTGACTATTCCCACGCCCCCTCTCCAGATTTTTGCATGGCTTTTATAGCCTCTAGTAATTATATCAGCAGCATGGAGTCTATTTTTATCTCTTTTGAATGTGTGCAACATAAATGTCAAACACCATAAAATCCCTTTTTAGCATGTACCTTGTGTGCACAGTATTGAAAAGTGATGCGCATTCAGAGAGATGTTTCATTTTGAGGTCAGACAGATGAAAAATGGAAAACTCAATTTCACCACTTAGCTGCATGAACTTTCAATAAGTCCCTTATCATCTTGAACTTTGAGCTGCTGCTTCTGCAAAATAGAATTCTGCTGTTTACTTTATATAGGGTGGTGGTTCCACACTTAGTTTAATATCTAGACTGCCCCATTCCATAGCAGGTGCCTCCAAACTCCTAAATTTTATGTTTCAGGCTTAAATGTTACGATCTTTCAATGCCCTCGAGTGCCCTTTGCCAAACTTAGAAACCGAGAAAAAATAAAACCTTATTGGTCCAGTACAATTACTGTAAATTATCATATGATACAATCACAAAAGTATTATAGGAGAGAAATACACAGGACTTCCTCTCACCTAAAACTGTCCCTGAACTTAGCAAATAACGACGACAGCAATAATAATATTTAGCATTTATTGAACACATCCTGTGTGCCAAGCTCTAGGTCTTTTACGTGTTTGGACTCCTTAATCCACATAGCCACCAGTGAGATAGAAACTGTCATCATTGCCCATTCAATAGAGGAAGACCCTGAAGCAGATTAAGTAATTTTGCCAAAACTCACAAGTTAGTAAGTAGAGGAGCTAGAGCTCAAATTTAAGCATTTTGACCCCAGAGCCCATAGAAAAAGAAGTTGTACGGGAGATAGAAGCACTCATATTGCTGAGCTTTTCCAACTTCCAGTACAAGGTTGTTTCCCCTTTCTTCACTTCCTTTTTGGAATTGGCCCATCAGGGCGGCCAAATGGACTCATCAAGAAGGGCACGTAAACCTGGAATCCCTTACTCAGCTTCTGGTTAAGGGTCACCATGCTGCCAGGGTTAAAGGGGCCTCAGCATGTCCAGGTGGTCTGGTGCCTTTTTTATGGCTTATTAGTTTATCTTTAACATAGATGGGGAGAAGAAGCTAGAGAGTTACGAGAGTGTGTTCTTTTTAGTCAGAAGTATACTCTCGTGAAGAATAAACAAGATGGAAGAAGAGTAACTCAGAGAATAAATAAAAGGAAGGAATAAATAAAATATACAGGGCACATTTGATGGTCATAAACAAAATCCAGCAATCAAAGAAAGGACATATTTAGATATATTAGACATATAGTAAATACCATAGATTGTATATAAACCTCTTCCCTGGTGGCTTAGACAGTAAGAAT
>SJXQ01007046.1:278041-283209 GCA_006408695.1 Aepyceros melampus
ATTGCAACTACAAAAACTCACTAAATGAAAGAAGAGGAAGGAGCATGTATGATTCAAACATTAATACAATGAGTAGTTTCCTTTGGTGGGAGTTAAATAAGATAATCAAAACCATTATGAGTTCTAGATACAAAGGAAAACCCTAATATGCTTGTTTTTGTAAAACAACAACAACAATAAAACAGATACTAAGTCTTTGGGTAAGCATAAATTTTACTTAGAACATTATGACCTAGGAATATGGTGTCTTCTTGAAAGATAACAATTTACTGTGCGAATTCTCTGACCAATACTGTTTTTATGATAGTTTGGGGAAGGGAGGATTCTTTTATTTTTATTTGCCATTACCTTTATACTTCCTTTATAAGGAAGAGGTTTGGAGAGGGAAATTATATAACTGACATGTTATTACCTGCATGTGGTAACTTATGTGGAGCCCCAGCAAATTTCTGGAAATTTTAACCTTTTTAAAAAAAATCTCTAACATAAAACTGGAAAGTTCTTTCAGGTACAGAGGATCTGCCAGCATTCCTAGAGGGATGAGTGGTTACAGTCATCCCAAGATGATCCTATGATAGGAAGTTGGTGGAGTCTCAGAACTTGCCCTTCCCACTGGGGCCACTGCACTGCAGAATTTCCTCTTTCATTTCACTTAATATGCATATTTTTTACATAGCTAATCTGAAATGGAAACATTTCTATCCCTATATTCAAAACTGCTTTTGTTTTATCAGCTGACATTTTACAACTCATTAATTTATAATGCAGATTTAATGCCTTTGAATGTTCCTGGGATAAAAAATTAAAGTGACCAAGCTAGTTTGTATAAAGGCTGACTGAAGTATGTTCATAGTAGTTCTTTTATATCAGTGTTTTGTACTGGAGAGCACATTCCATGGGAATGTTTCAAACTGGCATGGTCCCTTCTTCCAGCATTACTTAATCTTGCATCCCCAAGTGATAAAGTTATTCCCATTTTTAAATAGTGAAATTAAGGCTCATGCATTTCAGTGACACATATTCAAATTCAGAAGAAAAAAAAATTTCTGATTGAATTTGCTTTGCTTGTTGTGTCTGTCATGAGATCCCCGCCACCCATCCTGCTTTTTAAATGAGAACTTGAACCTCGATTGAGTCCTGTGATCTTTATCTATCCAAGTACAGAGGAGACAAGTGAGCTGTGATAAAGAAGGGGTATCAAGGATAAATCTTCCCTGGAAAAACAAGTTGCTGGATAAAAGTCCTTGAAGAAGAGCTGCAATCTGTTTTTAATAGCATAGTACCTGGAAATCAAATTATGGGGGGGGGAAGGAAGGAATAAAAAGCCAGTGTTCAGGTGAAAAGTCTTAGAACATCCCCCAACACTTAGCACACATAAAGACATTCTAAGAAAGCAACTAAACCATAACCCAGTGGCTCAAATAGAAATGTTCTCCAAACATCTAAGAGATTTAGGAAACCAAATGACTCAGAAAATTCCAAAGGACTTCTTTTAAAGTTTAAGCCGTATTACCAGAAGAAACATTTCTAAAATGAGGTTGTATGTCTGTCTCATGTATTAGCTCAAGTATGAAGCATACGCTCTCCTATCATGGACCTCTTATTTGATACTTTTGCAAATCAACTTTTAAAAATAAATTTTTTTGCCACACCATGTGGCATACAGGATATTTATTCCCTAACCAGGGATTGAACCCATGCTCCATGCATTGGGAGTGTAGAGTCCACTGGACCACCAGGGAAGCCCCTGCAAATCAATCTTAAAGTGAAGGACCAACACCAGAACTGTGACAGGCACACGTTCAGATCTTCATGTTTCATTCAGAGCCACCACATAGCTCAGCTCAGACAAGACACTGGAGCCATGGCCCCATCTTTATTATTTTGGCAGTTATCAGTGTTTTATGCTCCACAAACTGCAATCACACAAGCAATTTTGTAGGCTTCTTATGGCAGCCTCACAGACAGGGAGCCCCTTATCATTGTTTTTTCCCCATTTGTACCAAGTTTCCTTGGGTGGTAGGCCAAGGCCACACAGCTGGTTATATGTTGGGATTGGGACAAGAAGACAGGTTTTCAAGCTCATATTTTGGGAACTGCCGCTTTATTTCTATTGTTTTCAAAGTATTGTGGGAAACATGGGTGTATTGTTAGATTCTGGTAATTGATCAAATTGGTATGCTTCTATAACTCAAATTAAAGGGATCCATGAAAGTAACAATCATCAAAGCAATTTAAAATTAAGTGACTATTTTCATTTGGGGGCATAAAACGACCCAAAGTCCCAGAGATTTCCATTCCTTTATTGTGATTGTGTGGAGTTTAAATTTAGATTTCATTCTTCTTGGACAGTGTGTATTATTATGTATATTTCCACATGGCTGTGGTGTGCCTGGAACTGTGCTCTTGGATCAGCCATCTGACCTCGTTGTACCTGTAAAACTTCCTTTGTCCAGGGTTGACCTCAAGTGTCCTTTTAGCACTACAATTCTATAATGCTATGTCTCCAAATATTGGGTTGGCCAAAAAGTTCATTTGGATATTTCAGTAACATCTTGTGGAAAACCCAAACAGAGTATTTGGCCACTCAACAGACAGGAAGCTTCCTGAGGTAAGAATAGCGCATCCCTGTGTCCTCTGGACTCAACAATTTGCAGGTATTATATAAATATTTGATGACAGCATCAGAAGACTTATTGGCACACTTAGCTTGAGTGGAGTTATAGAAAATCATTATTGACTGCCTTATTAACAATTAACTTTCTATAATCTGCATATGTAATTTTCCTTTCTGTCAATGAAATGTCTGCTTCTGGTGAAGATGAAGTATTGCCCCTTTATATCAGTTCTTTGACATGTTAATACATTAGCAACTGGTATCTTATTTGTACTATAACTGACAGAATAATGTAGAGAAAGCATATAAGTATGAAAAGGGGTTAGTTAGGTAACATTGTATAGGGCATCTTCAAAACAACAGTTCTGGTATTTCAAATGTCAAGCTAATTATCAGCAATGTTTAAATGCTATGATAGGCCATTTTTGCAAATGCTGAAATTTTCCGTCAGGTATGGACATTATAAAAATGTCAAGTTTTGCTACTATTCTGTACATGTCACCAGAATACAAAAATCTGAAAAAAGTTGTATCAACAGACAATAAAGAGAAACCATTATTTGTTTTGCATATGATTTGTAAAATTAATTGGTCTGGTGATAAAATTTAGAGTATTGTTTACTTAGAAGGAAGAATAGAGAGGATTTAATGCAATCTGGTGAGGTGAAAAGAATGCTTATTATAAATAAACTATGAAGCCTTTTAAATACAGGTTTTTAGTAATGCACATTCAGATATATCTTTCCAGGCCCATTTGCTATAAAGCAAATTTAAGTATCAGCTTTATACCCTTTGGTAACCCCATATTACACATACAGTTTTAGAGAAAATGAAACTTTAATATGATTCTGCATAAAATGGGGAGCCATGCCAATAATTCATATGCACTTCATATGCAAATAGTTTTATCTTATCCATCAATTATCATGTAAACATAGTATCACATGGCAAATTTCCCTGTAATACAGTACAGTACCTGTGTATAATTATGGGTGCATTTTGCCAATGCAACTGTTACACAGAATTGTAATTAATTCCTCTGAAGATTACTAGGAGAGTTTTGGATACTGATGCTGTTTTTGGACATTTATTACTGCTCTTTAGTTGGCTTTTTGCTGTGCCTCAGAGACAGATGTAAAATTAGTGTCTATTTTGAGCCAGCAAACAGTACATCTTTCCTCTTGTTTATTGAATTGCAGAAAGGAATTCTTTGGGCTCCCACTTCTTTGTGGTTTTGAAGTAACTGTCTGTTTTTCTGCCAGCCATGTAGCTCTAATACATGTATAAAATTTTGCGGAGACTTGTGCAAAGGGTGGTTTATCTGGCCTAAAGTAAGGACCAACTAGAACTTTGTTACATTATGTAGGTGGCTCTATGCTTTTGAATGTTGAATAAAAAATATGTTTCATAAGTTTAAAAATCAATACCAGACTAATATATTCTGCCCAATGACTCTTATTTGAAATCAGTATATGTTGGTTATTAAACAAAATGAAATCTCTTGTTTGCAGAGACAAGCTACATTATTAAGGTCCTTATGCCAATGGGGGTGATGGTGGGCAAAAAATGAAAACTGGAAAAAATGGGAAAATGAGTTTATTTTACTTCCTAATACAAATGGAGGTAAACCCATCATATATTGGCCATTCTGTAGTAGGAATAATTTGTGGTGAAAATGTCCCCAGTGCTTACACTTGGCAGATCCACTGACTGGACCTAAAAAAAAAATTTAAAGGAAAACCCTGGGGATTTAGAAGTGGCGATGGGAGGTGGGGGTGCTCGGCAGTGGAGGGAGGTGATGGATGAGGGGGGCAGCAAGAAAATATCATGTCCATAGTAACAGATTTAATTTTGACTGTCAGAGGGTCAGCCAGAGAGAACAGAATGAAATGACCTAGCCTGAGTTCAGATAGAAAAACTTTGTTATGAATTGTTTTACCTGGATTTTTTAAAAGTGGGAGTAGAATACCAACCTAATGGTTCTGGGAAGCCATCCAATGAGAATGGATACCCTCGTTAACACACTCTGGAAAAGATGGCCTACTGCTTCTGTAAGTGAAGTTGACAGCAGTTATTTATTTAGTTTAAAAGTATTTACTACTATTTGCGAGCGAGAACCCTAAAGGTTGTGAAGTATTGTTGCCCTGGGAAGGTGATGGATGCTGTACTCCTGACCCTATATGGTGAGACATGACTTCATTGCTTGTTTAGATTGTTCTGATATTTGGGACTCCTCAAGGGCTGTTCATAAATCATTTATCTCTCTTCTTTTTTTTTTTTCACAAGAAAATATTTCAATTGTATTGCTGCAGGAACACTCACGTGTCACATGGGATATTGTGGTCCATGCAGAAAAAGACCTTAAAAGGCATGGGTTTTTTTCCAGGATAAAGGCCTTTTAATGCCTGTCCAGCCTTAGATAATTTTATTCACTCCTTCTGGACCTTTCTTTATTCCTCCCGTGCCCAGAGATCAGTTTTTAGGAGGTGGGTTGAAAGCTTCCCAGGCCTCCGGAGCTTTTGTTGTAACCCCCACCACTCTCACCACCCCCC
>SJXQ01007046.1:283386-325886 GCA_006408695.1 Aepyceros melampus
TTGTTGCTAAGAAATGGTTAAATCTCAGTCACCAGGAAAAAAAAAAAAGCACATTATTGATTGTACTAAGGTATATCTGGACCACACAGCTAGAGCAGAGATGTTAGAATATCTCTCTTTTTGTAGATCTGAGGGCATTACCCAGCCTGAACTTGCCTAAGCCCTTGTGGTCACACCTCTTGAAAAGGTTTTGTTTCCCCCGTCAATTGGTATTCAAACCAGGTCAGCAGATTCTGTTTGCCCGGCTCCGCTGCCGTTTTCATTTTAATTTGCACCTGTTGTGCAGTTGTTCCGAAGGCAAGTGCAGACCCGCGGATTATACAAAGATCATATTATGAGCAGATATGCACGGTGTAATCTTTTTGTCCCCAGCCTCACATGACAAAAAAAATCTCTCTCTTTTTGTTCCTTTTTTACTCCCTGGGAACCTGTCAAAGCAAACAGATATGACTGACTAAAATTTGTAACTAGACATGTTTCCAGAATTCTCCAAAAGCATTATGAACCTGACACACAATCCTTTTCATTTTTTTTCCTCCTTTTCTGCCACTTTTGTATAATCCGATAGCTGGCAAGAACCACTTGAGATAGCTCAGTTGATAACTTAGCGGAGGATTGCTTTATTAGGCGCAGAGAAATCAAAATGAACCTGAAAATTGTTTGCGCTTTTTTTTTTCCACGGGCTCCTTTTTTTCCCTTTCTTTCTTTCTCTCTCCCTCTTGTTCCCATGATGTCATGGTTCTAACTTGTTTTTTTGTGTGTGTTTCTGGAGAGTTTGGGTTAACAGTTCTTGGCAATCCTGTGTGTGCGTAACGGCTGGTGTGTTTCTCTAGCTGAGCTAATGCCCCGTGTTTATTACTCTAATCTTTCTTGTCTGGTGGTAAAGTGGACAATTTATGTACTAGCATGTAGGCCGAGAGCCTGTGAGGGCTGACTAATTCAGAAACAGCCACCTTCAATTGAGTTCACAGACCTTATTTACAGGCTGTCTATTTTAAGAAAAGCTACTGAGCATTGCTGGAGCTGAGGGCTGCAAAAGCAGTCCGCCGGTTCTCGTGAGTTATTTTAACATTTGTGTTGGTCTTGCCTGTGTCACTTTGAAATCTTCTGTAATTATGGCACTATGAAGACATCTCAATAGTAGTATTAATGGCCCAGAAGATATGGCTTTTCCCATTTTCTGCTTAAAAGATTGGGATATAAATGGCCTTAGCACATGATGGTTGATGTAGAAGCAACAGTGAACCTTTCAGATTGAACAGGTTTGTGTATGTATTCATGTATTTGAGTAAATAGATGGACATTTTGTGTGTGTGTGTGTGTGTGTGTGTGTGTGTGTGGTGTCTACTGTTTCTAGGAATAAAACCACAGCTAATATAGTGAGGTCACATCGTATTTATAGTATATTTTATAGTAAACACTCCACGCCACTAAACTAATAAAATTACCAGTTGCAGATCTATTTTATAAGTTTGTATAGACTGTCAAAAGTGCATGTTGCAGTATGTCTCTGTGTATATGGGCATATTTTTGAGTATATGTGTTTCTGTGGCTTTTCAAATTTTTCCCATCTTTTTAGCAAAAATTGTTTGAAGTCAGAAAGAGTACCCAGCTAGAGCTGAATAAGAATTCAAATGCTAAAACATGAAAAACATTCATTTTATTTTCCTGATGTGGTTGAGTAATTAAGTTTTGAACATATTCATTATTTTCTATTTAACTAAACAATTAAGGGGCAACTGATATTTTTCAACAGAGTGTTTAGAGAGTGTGTGTCTGTGCTTTCTCTTCAGTGGTGAACTATGACAATGTAGTGGACACGGGTTCTGAAACTGATGAAGAGGACAAGCCTCAGATTGCTGAGGAGGACGGGATTGCTAACCCTCTGGACCAGGAGAGAAGTCCAGCTAGCGTGCCCAACCATGAGTCCTCCCCACACGTGAGCCAAGCTCTGTTGCCAAGAGAGGAAGAGGAAGATGAGATAAGAGAGGCTGGAGTGGAACATGCCTGGCACAACAGCGACCTTCTGCAAGCCTCTGTAGATGGGCCAGGTGAGTGTCTAAAAACACTCGGCCTTTTTCTATGCCATCTCAAATTGTCCTACCTCGTGGAACATCCACAACCAAATCATTAAAATGTTTCTTCCCAGAGCCCTCGCAGACTAGAGATACCAAAGCTGGCGACAGATTATGAAATATAGTTGTGTTATCACATTACAGCACTGACATCTTAGGAAGGGATTATATTTCCATTTGGATGCAAGTTGAATATGAACTACGTTTTAAACACACAACGTGAAGGATTTGCGCCACGTGTGCAATGTGCCGATTTATACAACATGATCAAGATGTGCCCTCTCAAGATGGAAAATGGAAGCAAACCTAAGAAGTCACAACTGACATGTATTTGGAAGTTTTGTGTAGTGATACAAACCAAATAATGTCAGTTTAATGTAGTTTCAGTGTCTGTCTGACACCTCCTTTTGTAATTCAACCTTCTAATCATTCCCTTTTATTAAGTGTGAATGTGATTTCACACTTCTACCTGGTCAGGTAGCTTTCTTATTATTTAACAGCTAAGTACTCGATAATGATTCTTGCTGTTTGGTGGGAATCTCTGGGGAAGTAGAAATGGTCCAAGGCCAGCTTTAATAAAAATAAGGTAAATTATGTTCAAACTAAAACTTCAGATGCCACTGTGAAAATGGAAACGTCATGGTCTAAAATTCACTCAGGATGAAACATCACCAAGGTGTGAAATGATTAACAAAATAAAAGAGAATTAATCATTAGTCATATCAGCCTAAACTCCTTCTGCTCATCTCTACTTGCTAAGGTGGCCTGTTAAAAAAATTTTAAATGACCCATCTAATTCAAACCTTGGTGTCTCCTTAATCTCTGTTCCAAGACCCAAAGAGAGCTATCATGATTTACCCCACTTTGGTTTTTTTTCTTATGCTATATATAACAACCGCATTTTTATAAATAGGTGAAGTGGGTGGGAAGGAGATAAGTAAGCACAGGAGTCTACCTATATGCTATTGTGATGTCACAGACTATAAACCATCGAACGTAGGCAGAGTAATTGTTTGGTATACTAGGAGGGAGATAATAAAAGCACTTCCACTACTAAAGAAAATTAAATGTGAAGAAAAGGAGAAAAAAAAAGACCGATGGCAGTTTGAGCGTAGTGTATTTGTTTTTCGTTTTCCTTAACATCTGTGCCAAGTTTTGTACTCTTTCTGTTTCCAATTTTGCTTTCGGTGAAGGTTTCTCGAGTATCAGCAATCCCACACATAAACATTTATCGTTCTATCCATTAAGACTTAAGGTTTTAGATTTTCAACTATGAGGGAGAACTCAGCCAAAGATGCTTGAAAGATAAATACGTTTAATTAGGGGCCGAGGATGATCATTAAAGGAAGTCTGACTGCTGCAGAAGTCATTAACAATCTTAAATGAAATTTTTATTTTTATGATAGCCATTTACATGTATAATAAGAGCCAATGATTCTTGGGAGCAGTGTGACAGAAACAGAGTGTGGCGAGAACTCATGTAAGACATACTATTTAAATGAGCTGGTGTTAGCTATTCATATTTGTTAATGAACTAGATATGCAGGGCTATAAGAATGAATGTTCTGATGCTTTAAATTTTAATATCTAGAAATCAAGGGTAAGGACCAATTACTAGAATTTCCACCCTTAAAGGAATAATTAATAACGATATAACAAATGGACAGCTCCAAACTTCTGGGGAAAAAAGTTTAATTTTAAAAAATTAAGATCAATAATTGAAAAACAGCCAAAACAGCCATGTCAAGCTGTAGTGGTCTGTGATCATGGCAGCTTTTTGTGTTGGTCATGGATCATAATTCTGAATGTTTTAATATACAATCATCTATATGAATGCATTAGAGACTCTATTATCACCTGTAGTTAATGGTGCCTGTGATACAAATGAACAGGCTGTTCTTTGCTCTTACCTTTATGGTAAATAAACTAGCATTCTGGAGTCACAATAATTAAATAAAATGTAAATCCCTAATCTCATTTGGCTACTTGGACCAAGAAAGTTACCCGGCTATTACCTGTCTGGTTCTAATGATTAGTAATGATTTATTGTTCTTTTTTTTTTATTGTTCCAAAAGTGCTCTGATGTGGTGCCTTGATGTCTAATGAAAAGAAATTGGTCTTAAAAAGCTACTCATTGTTTATCCTGCCTCTTAGATAACACATTTTCTTCTGATAAAATACTTTTCTTATTTATTGTTCAAAACACACACTATAGACAATAATTCTAATTCGGGTACTGTTTTATTTAGTAGTGTTTTATCCCTGGTGCCTGCCTGTCTACCACCATACCTCAGCACATAGCTTTACTCTGAGATAAGCCCCCTCTCCTGTGCTCTCTCTCCCCTGCTTTCTGTAGTTTGTCTGCAGGATGCAGGTTTTCCACTGAAGAACGCAGTGGAGTTCTTACTGTGCCTTTCCGGTTCCAGCACAATCAAAGTTTTGTGTTTAGAATTGTCCTTGACATTCTTTCGTCCCACAATGGGGTGGACACAGCGTGCTGGAAACCATGACATCATTATCATTGACACAGACTTCAACAAGTCACCTGCATCTGGCCTCTTTCTGCTTATTCAAAGATTCTTCATCTTGTGGCAGAAAGTGCTCTTTATTTTCACAAACCTTCATCCCAAGGGTGACTAGAAGATGCAAACTTTTACAAGTGCTTTAAAAACAAATGTACTGTGTGGTTTTAGATGCAGTATGCTGAGTAATAGATGTCTTGGAAAATGTTTAAGGTTAGGCGTGAGGCAGAAAGACAGCCACGGCTGCCTTTTATTCAGAGGGGATACTCCTATGATGATGTCCTTCTGAATATGGATTCCTGTGAAGCTTAATTAAATAGGCATATAAATAGCATTTCAAATACATACTTGAAAGGGCTTAGTGTTTCATTTTAATAAATTGAGCTTGATGTTCAAAAAACAAAAAGCTTGATGCTCAGTAAATTGAAGCAGAGTACATTCTGGGTAAAAATGACACCATCTCAGTTGCACAATCTTTGGTAAAAGAGGGTTGTAGCTCAAGTATTACTACAGAACGTAGGACACACTAAGTGCCAACTACACATGTGAATATGCAACATTTAATCATTTGGGAAGCAACCACCCCCTGTAACTTCTCTTTACTTTTTCATAAGAAAATGACAATGAGGAAGGAAGTGCAGCAGAAATCTTGAACATTACCACTATATGCAAAAAAAAAAAAAAAAATGCTGTTAACTGTTTTCCCCTTAGTGACTTGATCTCTCAGATGGAAAACTTATGATTCTTCTGACTCTTGGCTACCAGAAATCACATGAGAGGAGCGAGGAAGAAAGACACAAAAGTTATATTTATATCTAGTACTGAACTTCTCAGAAATACCTTAATTTAATTCCTTGCAGAGACTAATAAAAATATCAGATGAAGGAGCCTTTCAACCAATCAATTATGACAATTGACAATACAATATTGCTGTATATTGAACGCCTAAATGTTTTATGCAAAATGTCCCTGTGAAAATGTTTCTTAAATAAGAAAGAAGTCCAGGGCCAAGAATGATTTAAAGTGGTCATAGCATTTAAACAAATATCATTCAAATTATCTGACCAGTATTATGCCCAGGGGCATTATATTAGCCTAATTTATATATGTGTATTTTACCTTAAGAGGCTCATGCTTTTTCAATTCTGATCCCATGAACAGATATGCTGCAGGATACTACTTGTAAAACATATATTTTAATTTTGCTGTAACATTTGCTAGAATCTGTTTTTCTACCAAATAATTATGACTGAAATGTGATAAGCAAAAATGGTCAGGATAAATTTGGGAATTCACAGAGTCCTATTTATAAAGTTTCTCTTGTTTGAAACAAAATGATTATCACAGAGAGATATTTATCCTGGATCGTGTTTGATTCTCATTAGTATTGTTATTGTAAAATTACAATTTTTAAAATTCCATGTTAAATTTACTTACTTGCAGGATTTTTAACTGTTAGCTGTTCTTCTCTGCCCTCACAAATTCTTTAGTTTAATAAGCAGAAAATTCGAGAGTTCTACTTTCTAGACTCTTCCCATTAAAGATATTACAATTTTAGAAAATGACCTTCTATCATTTATAGATCTTCAACTTCAGTTTTACATATTTTCATCAGAACATTGAGCTGTTCTTATACCTATATGTTTTTCCTCAAAAATGACTATGATTCCCTACTGGGGAATAAATGTAAGTAATAAAGCTATTTACGGAGTGGTAAGGAAAGAAATAAAGAAAATATGTTTTAGAAGTTTATATAAAACAGTGAAACAGGTGTTTTCAGTACCTCTGACATGCTTTTTTATAACCTGGGCATTTAAAGCTCTAGTATGTAGAATTAGGTTTTTTAAAAATTTTGCTTGCATAGATTAGCACCATCATAGCTACTTCAAGGAGAGGAAAAAATCATGAAAATAAAATAAGAAATTCTGACTTGCCTCTGGCCATCCAGCATTACCAGAGCTATAGCAGCCAGCGTGCCTTTTTGTCAGTGCAAATACTTAGTTGCTTTTGACTCTTATTGAAAAAATAATATCTTTCCCCCTGTTTGTCACTAGAACTGCCACCAGAAGAAAAGCCCTTCGTTTGCCCCAAATAAGCACCTCTGTTTTTCACAGCTTGCAGTAATGCTTAAAGTAAATAAGTTCTTGTGCAGCTAGCACTATTGGATTCATTCAATTGCCTGAACAAAGCTATTGTTTAGAGGTTTACAACAAGCCTTTTCTCTGTTTCCTTTAAAAGAATCTTCCTTGTTCCTGTGGTTGGCATGCTTAGTATAGTAAGCTTTTCTACAATTTTCAAATGCTAAAGATAATTTTCCCCCACAGAAGAAATGAAGGAAGACTATGACACTATGGGGCCGGAAGCCACGATCCAGACCACAGTTAACAATGGTACAGGTAAGGAGGTTTACCACGCCAAGGTCATGCTTGTCCTAGATCAGATCATGCGGATTCAGTGAGTCAGGAGCAGGAGCACTGACCCATCCATTTCTATGTCCATGACTTAACAATTAAGTCAGACTTTACAAGGCTCTTGATTGTTTCAAATCAGAATTCTCTATTTTGATATTTTATTCAGCAAATATATCTTTTATTCTTAAACCCCTAATGTGCCTGTGAAAGTTGAGAAAACTGAACTGGATTAAAAAAAAAAACAAAAACAACTTTTCAAAGCATTCGTTAGGCAAGCTTTGGTAGTAATTTTTATTTTAAAGACTGCTTGAATATAATTGGAAAATTGTAATATAAGAGGCTCAGCAGTAAAGAATCTGCCTGTAATGCAGGAGACATGTGGGTTCGATTCCTGCGTCAGGAAGATCCCCTGGAGGAGGAAATGGCAACCAGCTCCAGTATTTGGGCCGGGAAAACATCCCAGTCCCTGGGGTCATAAAGGGTTGGACTGACTGAGCACTTCCAGTCACCACTAATATTAGTCATTGAGATTCAAATGATATGATGTAGATTATAAAATGTTTTATAGAAAGGCAAACCAAAATTCTGTGAGCATTCCTCATAAAACTTGATCGTCTGAGTTCCTTTTTAGTCTTTCTCCATTTTATTTCTCCGTACCTTCTAGTTCCCCTAAATAATATTTTCCCGGCAAAGTTTTATAGAGAATTGAAAACTTCTCTTCTTTTTGATGAAGCTAAAAAATTGCTGCAGGAAGGTAGTAGGTAGTACTTTGTTTTGTTCGGCTACTGCTATAGAATAGAGTTTCAGGACAATTGTGACATTTCATGTCCTTTCCCCAAAACTGAACAGCATCTCCTCTCACACTCTCTCATGCCACTAGTGCAAATTTATGCTGACTCACTGTGTTTATCTCTTTTTTCCTAGATAAGGCTAAGTATTTTTGGTGTTTCAAACAATCCCTCATACTACCATGGCAAATATTACCGTAGTGCCCAGGATAAAGTTATCGTCTAAAACAAAAGCAAAAAAAGAAAAAGAAAAAAAAATCATCCACTCAGCTCACCCATGGAAAAAAGTCACAGTTTTACGAAGCTTTAGAAATGTAAATAATTAAGATATTCACATCTCCCTTATGTTGAAACACATCACAATAGATGGTTCATGCTGTGCTTCTATTTAGAATGCTCTTATTAATAACTTACCAAGCACTAATTTGCATTCTTAGATGAAAAATAAGAGAAATAATAATTTTTAAAAAACGATTGTAAATTTTCCTTCATTTGAATAGTGTCAATATGAGGTACAAAACTGAAACTGTATATATGGGATTATGAAACAGGTATAGAATTAGGAACCTACAATCGTAATTTCTAGCTATACCTCTGGCAATAACTAGACTGTGACCTTGGGCAGGTCAGTTACCCTTCTCGGTTTCCACATCTGAAAAATGATTAGGTTACGTCGATTGCTTGTTAAGAATATTTCTAGTTTTAATATTCTGTGTTGCAGTGGTACCATTACCATGTAAAATAGAAACTAGACAAAATAGCTTCATATTAAAGCATAATAATAAAGAGATACCATAAATTAGATACTTTCTATAATGTCCCAACTCATGGGATCAAAAATGGCTTTATCTTCCTGTTAAAGACAAATGTTAAATTTCAACCTCAAGCATAAATAAACTCTAATTTCATTAACTTTATAGGTGTTTAAAGTGTCACTAAAGTAAATTTATTCCACAGAAAGACAATTTACTAGCTGTTTTATTCATTTGAAGTCTAAAGTGAGGTTAATAAAAATGCTTCCTGTTCAGAAGATTTAAAAATCAATTTTGAATGTTCCTTCACCTACCCTTAAGATTTCCTTTTTCCCATACTACTTACTATTACTTATAGTTCATATGTATTGTCAATAAATAAATTAATAAGTATTCAGTCAGTGTCTTCTATCTATTCACTTTCGTGTGCACATATGGTTGAAGATAGGCTAGAAGTCTTAGATGTGACTGACTCTTATTTAATTTGGAAGATGAGACAAATGCACAAGAAAAAATAATAAGTGATAAGTGAAAATATGTGACAAATATGCCACAAACAGTAAGAATCATAATTATTTCAAGTTACAGAAATATGAGAGATTCTATGAGGTGAATATTCAGAAAAGATTTCATGAAGAAGGTGAAATTCGGACTAAGTTCATCTTTAATAGTCATCAAGGAGTGAGGAAGGCCTTTCTAGCAGGACAGGAACATGTGGGCCAGAGGAAGCAAATTGTAGTATCTATTTAGAGGATAGTGAGAAAGAAGATTTGGCTGAATCAGGGAGTTTTAGGAGGCAATTATGGGAAATGATCCTGGACATGTAAGTTAAAAGCAAATGGAGAAGGTAAAGTAACAGAGAGTTCAGGGCATGTTAAACTACCATGATTTCTGTGAATAAAAACTAGACTTTGAGAGACCAACTGGAAATCCTTGTAGTTATTCAGGTGTGAAGCGACAAAAAGCCTGTCCTCGGGTAGTGACAGTGGTGAAATTTGTAACCTGACTTCTTCACAACCAATAGATTTTCTGGGTAATGGAATCAAAATGGCTTCAAGATTACACATCTGCATGTTTAGAACATGGCAAATACTATTTCTAGATAAACAAGAAGGAGACCCAGTTTTGAGAAGAACTTGACCTTGTCTTTAGACAAGTATTTTCATATAAAAGTTATATATATATGTATTCTTTGGAAATGAGGAATTGAAACCCAGGAAGTCAGGGTGAGAAAGATTTGAGAGCCATGCAGATATATTCAGGTGGTATTTAACATCATAGGCTAAAACATTTATGATTCAGAGTGTATTTATTGAAATTGGTAGAAAGCTGACACCAGGGCTTCTGGTGGGTAAGAAGAAAAATCAAATTCAGTAAAAGAAAAAAGACTAAGAGATGGAAAAATATTAAATAGCCAGACAGCAAAGAAAGAAAGTTTGGAACATATACAATGGTCAGTTGAATCAAAAGATTCAAATAACTGCAACTGAAAGAATCCTGAGGAAATAACTGGAGTTGGTAATTCGGAATTTACTGGTGATCCTCAGTTTAGAGCTCTGGCCTTTTAGAGAATAAACACGTATCTCTTCCCAACCATAAGTTTACTGCTTCTTATCCTTAGCATCATTTTGGATGCTAAAACATGTAGAACCGAAATAAGACATCTTTAATGGTTGCAGTCGCCTGTCATGGAGCATCTCTTTCTCCCCACCTAAGTCCTCCTGATTAAGATCAAGCTATTGGCAGACCTTCCTTTTTAGCTATCCAACCTGTAGTGATATCTTCCTCCAATGAACTCTTACAGAACAAATCAGTTAAACTTGCGTAGATGCTATAGAGTGTCATTACTTAATGTGTTGTTTTTTTCCAAATTAAATTGCAAACTTTGAGAACACGGAATGGTTTTAGACTACCACATTGTCTATGAGAGTGCCTTAAAATTAATAGTCTCAACAAACAGGTTTTTATTAAGAATGAATATGAAATTCTTTTATATCAGGTACCATTTTTTCTTTTTAAATTAAAGCAGAACAGACATTGGCATAGATAAATTTTAAACAGGTTAAGCATATTTTCTGATAAAAAGTATTGTTATTAACTGGAGTAAGTTGTAAAGAGAAGACAAAGAAAATGTCTTTATTATTTCTGAATATTCAACACGCAAATTTCATTCCCAACTGAAAGTAAGGAAAAGACCTCTGAATTTCCTACTCAAGTCTACAAATCTATTAAATAGAATTTAACCAAGTTCATATCAGTGGATAGAGTAGCCTTTTAAGAGACACAGATGTATAGAACAGACTTTTGGACTCTGTGGGAGAGGGAGAGGGTGGGATGATTGGAAGAATGGCATTGAAACATGTATACTATCATGTAAGAAATGTATCGCCAGTCTAGGTTCAATACAGGATACAGGATGCTTGGGGGCTGGTGCACTGGGATGACCCAGAGAGATGATATGGGGAGAGAGGTGGGGGGGGAGGGTTCAGGATTGGGAACTCATTGGGATTCATGTCAAAGTATGGGAAAACCAATACAGTATTGTAAAGTAAAATTTAAAAAAATAATAAAAGTAGCTCCTTCCTAGTATAGTCTGCTGAGTTTAAAGCTGTAAGAACTAGTGGGAAGGACTTAGTTGAACTGAATCACAGAATTAGAAAATTGAAAGTTATACCATGAAACAATTCCTTGACTGTAATTTGATTGCTGAGGAAACTGTAGAAAAAAATGCCACATAGCTAATTAATACCAATTTGGGAATAAAATCTAAATCACCTCAGTTCAGTTCAGTCACTCAGGCGTGTCCAACTCTTTGCGACCCCACGAACCACAACATGCCAGGCCTCCTGTCCATCACCAGCTCCCGGAGTCCACCCAAATTCATGTCCATTGAGTCGGTGATGCCATCCAACCATCTCATCCTCTGTCATCCCCTTCTCCTCCTGCCTTCAATCTTTCCCAACATCAGGGTCTTTTCAAATGAGTCAGCTCTTCACATCAGGTGGCCAAAGTATTGAAGCTTCAGCTTCAACATCAGTCCCTCCAATGAACACCCCGGACTGAGTTCCTTTAGGATGGACTGGTTGGATCTCCTTGCAGTCCAAGGGACTCTCAAGAGTCTTCTCCAACACCACAGTTCAAAAGCATCAATTCTTTGGCACTCAGCTTACTTTATAGTCCAATTCTCACATCCATACATGACCACTGGAAAAATCATAGCCTTGACTAGACAGACCTTTGTTGACAAAGTAATGTCTCTGCTTTTGAATATGCTGTCTAGGTTGGTCACAACTTTCCTTCCAAGGAGTAGGCATCTTTTAATTCATGGCTGCAGTCACCATCTGCAGTGATTTTGGAGCCCAAAAAATAAAGTCAGCCACTGTTTCCACTGTTTCCCCATCTATTTGCCATGAAGTGCTGGGACCAGATGCCATGATCTTTGTTTTCTGAATGTCGAACTTTAAGCCAACTTTTTCACTCTCCTCTTTCACTTTCGTCAAGAGGCTCTTTAGTTCTTCTTCACTTTCTGCCATAAGGGTGGTGTCATCTGCATATCTGAGGTTATTGATACTTCTCCCGGCAACCTTGATTCCAGCTTGTGCTTCCTCCAGCCCGCCCAGTGTTTCTCATGATGTACTCTGCATATAAGTTAAATAAGCAGGGTGACAATATACAGCCTTGACGTACTCCTTTTCCTATTTGGAACCAGTCTGTTGTTCCATGTCCAGTTCTAACTGTTGCTTCCTGACCTACATACAGGTTTCTCAAGAGGTAGGTCAAGGTGGTCTGGTATTCCCATCTCTTTCAGAATTTTCCACAGTTTATTGTGATCCACACAGTCAAAGGCTTTGGCATAGTCAATAAAGCAAAATAGATGTTTTTCTGGCTCTAAATCACCTAACATATCCTTTACCCTCGGAAGGTTTTTTCCTACTCTGAAGAGCTGATCATGGTAGAAAGTATGGTATCATTTTTGACTCCTACACACTTCACTTAAATAAAGAATTTGTCAATTCCACTATCACAGATATTTTATTAATCTGGTCATTTTTTCACTCTTCTAATTTAAATTTTCATCTTTCATTTGAGCTATTGTAATTCCTATTTTACTAGGCTCCCTATATTCAATACCCAATTTATTTAATCCATTCTTCAAACAAAGTTTGTTTGAAGTTGTTTTCCAAACACAGGGCAAATGGATAACTTCCTTCCCTTCTTCAGTTCATATTCAGCCTTGTATCTCTTTGTTGCTTTCAGAATGAGTCAGCATTTCAGTTGATTTGGCACCTTCCATGATCTAACCCCATCTTGCCTTCAGTACTACTTCCCAGAATATGCCCCAGCCGTTGACCCTTTATCCTCCTTTGCCTTTGTTCATTGTTTCCCTTCTACCTAGAAGCCACTCATTCTTTCTTAGCCTGACAACATCATACACATTCTTAAAGGCCATCTCCACCAGGAAGCCATCTGACCTCTTTTTCGGGATTTACCACTCATCCTTTTGAGGGTCATTCTCTCTCATATTATACTTAGTCACCCGCAGGTGTGTTTCTCCCCATTGGATTGTAAGCTGCTTGAAAGCAGTAATGATGTGGAATTTTGGTCACTTTCTCACCACAGATCCTAGAATGGTCCTGAATCAGAAGGAATATGTGAAGAAATGAGAGCATGACTGAGAGAAAAACAACACTTGGGCTTTTCTTTTCTATTTACAGGTTGACATAGTTTTGACACCTGTCTGAAAAAATTAGACATTTTCCTCTTCCTTTATTCCAGTCCCGCAGATAAGGAAGACTCGGTTACATTTGGCTGGCCTCTAGCCTTCATGTGCTCCTCTATTTGGTCAGTCCACATTCTTCCGATAATCCATTTCTCATGGTCCACATTCCCTCTTAGATCTTTAATAGTCCCCCAGTACCTAAAAGACAAAATCCACATTTCTTCAGATAGGCATTGCGAGGCATCACATCTCGCCACTGTTACACTCTTGTCAGACCAAATCCCTTGGCAGTATCAAATAAGAATCACATTTATTCTGCATCTCAATCTCTCCCCATGCTATCTCTTGAGACCTTAATCTCTAACTCTCTTTCCTCCAGCTATCCGAATTCTACCTACTCTTCTGTTCTTCACAGCCATCTCACCTCCTGTTTCCTTAATGTGGTCATCCTTGAACACCCCAAACCACATCAATCTCTTCCTTCTCTGAAATCCCACAGCCCTCAGGTGCACACCACTAATTTTAGCATGTTGAGTTGTTCCTCTTTATGTTGTTTGCATACATTTCACCTAGTTAATTTCATGGAGAAAAGCAATTCCTTAAGCTATAAAATAGGGATATATTAACATGGTATGTAGCTCATAGGACTGTTAAGGCAATTAAATAAACAATGTATGTATTGGCCTTAGTATGTGCCCCCCAAATATTTGCTTTAATAAAAGGATTGTTCCCTGTTTGTCCCAAAGTACAGCAGTGACACACGGTACTCATCATAAAATGAATGAATGAATGAACAAATGTTAGGTGGAGAAGAAATGGACTCTGAAAAGGGAAGTCAAATAGGCAAAAACATTTACTGTGATGAGGATTAAGTCCAGTATTTTCAGAAAGTAAAACCAGGATTTAAGTCCCTGAAGTAAGAGTAGTATGTCACTACTTTTTTACAACAATGTTACATTAGCAGCACCGCAAAATTAATGTATTGGAAGTAGAGCATTGCAAACCCTGATTTATAGTAATAACTTTATATGTTGCATTTAATACTGCTTCTAATGTTTTAAAAAATGAAAAATGTATGCTTTAACACATAAAGAATAAGTTTTTGCAACAAACCTTACATCTTTCAGATGTTAATCAAATTCAAATTCAGAATGAAATTACTGTGGAGAATTCTTGAGTGTATTTTTTAAAGTATTTTCTAAGAAGATTAGAGAAATGGAAAAACTTGGGAGCATTATAAACATGAGTTTGCCTACATGTTAGTAGTAACAAGGATCTATCTTAGGTTCATGGTGATCATTAGCATTAATGCGTTTCCACATGCATATCAAGACCTAAATAGGTCCCTGATGTTTTCCTCTTTGAATGTGTGAAAGTTATATTTACTCAGACAATCTAGCACTCTAGTTATAAAGAGCTATTAATAACCACCTGCATCTTTGCTTCCTTTGCTGGGAAAAGGAAAACATCATACATCTAGGAACTGGGTAAGGCCAGTTTAGGTCTCAGTTCTTAATTTTATATAACAGAAGAAAACTGTTGTCTAGGAACTAACTGAATTGACTGTAGCTAATAGTTGTTAAACACACTCTCAATATTTTAGGAATAATATATAAATGCTTTCACAGATAAAAAGCCAAAAGTTATTTTCAGATGCTCTAGATTCTAGAGTCAAATAAACTACATTTGAATTTTGTCTTTACCAATTGCTAGTTTCATGAACTTGAGTATAAAAAGCCTTCATTTCTACAATCATGCGTCAGTAAAGTGGAAATAATGATTCCTTGTGTATAGAATCTGATTGTAGCGATTAAATGGTATATCATTTTTAACCAAACAAAATGGTGTATCATTTTTAAAGTACCAAGTATAATGTATAACATATATTAGGTATTCACCCTCTTTTGGTTATTTTTCTGGTTTGTTTGCATCTGAAGTAAGCTTACCCATTTATTAAAGTATTTTTTACTTCTTTGGTTGTACTGAGTCTTAGTTGTGGCATGTGGGATCTAGCTCCCTGACCTGGGATCTAGTTCCCTGACCTGGGATTGAACCCTGGCCTCCTGCACTGAACCACCAGGAAGGTCCCACGCTTATCCGCTTTTATGCACTGAGAGATAAATGTACTCTGAACTATTTTCTCCCTTCACACTGGCTCCTCATTAACTTCTCTAGAATCCAAAAATACAATATTTAACAAATTTGTAATGGGAGACTAACCAGTTGGTTTTGAGAGACTTAGCCATTTAAATTCCTTTGACATCTTGGAAAACTACCCAGACAAGTTGTAGGACAAATTACTTTTCACTGCGCTAAAGCTGCATTTGAAGTTAAAATAGGAAGATTAAGAAGGACTAGCTTAGCTTTCTATCTCATTCATCTTTGTCTAGCATCCTTTTTCTGAATGTAGAAAAGGATTTAGTAGTATTTATTATATTTGTGTATAAAGATGTTGAAAGCTGTCAAAGATTTTTCCTTCACTTGATCAGTGACTAGTATCAGAGATCATATAAAAAATATTGGCACTGATTACTAATGAGTTAATTTTTAATTCAGAATTAAACATAACTATTTAAAAAAGGAAATCATATCTTTTTTCCTTTCTGTCCTAGATAATAATTAAATAATATTTGTCACTTGTTAACAACCACAAAAGTACTTCACTTCATTCTTTTTATAGTATTTGTTGTGTGCAGAATTTGAACTGAGGTTCAAGAAAGAAACAAAAGAAATAAAAGGTATAATCCTATCCTTAAGAAATGCAAAATCTTATGATGCCATTAGGAAAGACAAAAATTATAATGACGTGAAGGTAAAATTTACAAATAAATAATTATGGGCTCATCAGCTGTTAATCAGTAATCAATTTGGGAGACTCTACAAAGTGCAAAGCATTTTATTAGGTGTCATGAAACATACAGTGAATAGTCACTTTCATTAATGACATATTCAATTGAGTAAATAAAACAATGGTAGCTAAATAAGAAATATGTGTATATGTATTAAAGACATGAAAATAGGGAGGTGACTTAAGAGACTGCAAATTTTAGGGAAGTTTTTTTCCAGGACAAAGCCTTGCTGAACATGCCTCTGTACAAAAGAGAGACAGAAGAAAAAGCTGAAAATGTAAAAGGAGTTTAGGTGAAAAACGGAGTAGTTTATCAGAAGAGTTGTGAGGGAATAGCTTTAGGTGGTAGCCTTGGCTGTGGGCAGAGACACATCTTTTCTAGCAATAAATCAAAAGAAGAAGGGAGAATGATGGTAGAGAGACTTTGGTTGAATTTTAGGTAGTTGATGGAATTCACATCACAGAAGTTGCACTCTTGGAAGAAGGGAGAAAAAGAGATCGTCAATTGACAGTACAGGAATGGACATAGGATTTTAGTTGGGCATGGCAAGAATGATACAAGAACAGGGAGTAGGAATGGAAGTGACTTCCAAATTCAAGGTGAACCGAGGCAGCAAAATCAGAATGGGTGAAATGGCCTGAGGGGCTTGTCAGGGTCTGATTATCATAATGAAGTACCTGTTTCAAGAGATGAGGAATTGAAGGATGGGATGGAGCAACAGGCTGAAATCAGAGAGTGAAAGTTCCAAGTTTTGCTCAAAAACATGGCATTGTCCCAGGGTTGGCCAAACCCAGGCATGGCAGGCCATCCCTGTGCTTGGACTAGAAAAAGTCAGAGCCCCAAGCAGCTGGGATTCTGCGATTCTGCTCAGTAATGAAGTTCCCCAGAATGAGAGTAATGACAGCCTGGGGTAAACATTCTCATGGGATAAGTGTCATTTTACTAGAACTGTATAGATTGTGTCCTAAGACATGATAGTGAAAATGGATGACCTGACTTCAAAAAAAATTACAGTTACAGACTGGAGGCTTTTTGAGGGTCAAGGTTAAGTTTGCTCTTCTCCATATTTCCTCTCAGTAGGTGCAGTGTTTATACAGCCTCGATGGTTTATAAACAGGTTGCTTTTCACATTAAAGCATAAATGAATAAACAAAAAAGTGATAAACAAATTAATAAAACAGGCACTCTGATTTGAAATGGTGGTAGGAATGAAGGAGTATTTTGACCCTTCTGTATATTGCTCTGAGCTTTAAGACAAATGAAAGCAAGAATGGCTCCGCTGGAAAGGTTTGTGAGGGATGGAATATTATCAAGAGATGACACAGTTTCATTTAATCTGAAGAAGCAGAACTCGTGTAGGAGGACATCATTAAGCATGTGGGGGGATAAACAAGTAATATGTGAAATGGAAAGCAAAATGAACCGTGAATAAAGGGATTCTTGGTCTCTAGTCCTAAATTAAGCCTTAAGACATTTCTTTATTTACTAAAACTGTAATAGTTAATAAAAATTCTCCTTTGCAAGATGTTTCATAAAGTTATTTTTGAATTGAGTGCTTTTGTAACATGATTCAAATTAAGAAATATAGAAAGGAGAAAAATACAATCCCTAAATGTTAAATGGAAATTTTAAATAAGTCTCTTAAGTGAAATATTTGAAGAAATTTCATGATGTTTTTTCCACTTTACCCCAGTAGATTTAGATGTAGTCATTAAGTCAAAAAAATAAAACAAGGGAGAAGGTTCAAGAGGGAGGGGACATATATATACCTATGGCTGATTCATGTTGATGTATGGCAAAAACCACCACAATATTGTAAAGTAGTTATCCTCTAACAAAAAAAATTTTTTTAAGGGCATAGGATTCAGAAAAGGGAGGACATGAAAAGACAAATTGAGAAAAAAAAAGTTTAAAATGTCATATTTATATTGAAGTTGGCATTTATATTGCCTTCTCCTATTAATTTTATGGTATCATAATGTTTTGTTTAGAGCTACTTATAATGTCAGAGCAATCTTTTCAGCATCTAAGACCTATTCAAATTATATCCAATCAGGCATGAATAAAAACTAAAAAGGTGGGATTGTCTCTCTTTCTCTCTCTCTCTCATATTGACTCATTATGCTATAGTCCAAAGAGTAATGGGTTGAGTTAGACACGTGAATTCTCTACCCAGCTCTTCTAGAAATTATTTGTGTAACTTTCTACAAATCATTAGCTTCACTATACCTTCCTTTTATCTGTTAAGTGAGGGCATTAGACTAGAAATTTTGGACTCCACCCACCCTGTCATTTCTTCTAATGAGATTTTACTGGGAAGAATGGATTAAAAAAGGAAAATCATGGGCTGTGCAAGTTGCCGCTGGATGGGGTGGTTCTCAGTGCTCCTGCCTCATGATTCTAGATCCGAGTCTGGGGTCCTGGATGTGGTCCTGCAGGCAAACAGGGGCCTGTGCTCGGAAAGGCCTCAGCCTTGGTTTGATGCTGTACTGCTGCTGCCATTTGGGGCTTCCCAGGTGACTCAGTGGTGACGAATCTAGCCACCATTTTGCACGGAGCCCCCACATTATATAGCCAGTCCTGCTTATACCTCACAAAATATGTTAAGATAATCTGTGAGTATGAGCAGGATGGGAAGGGGTGGGATCAGGATACTCTGCCTGAAGTACCACATAGAAACACAAATTCTGTTCAGGTGTACAAGATCTTTTGCAGGGATTTCAGAAGCAATTGAATCCCAGGTAAAGAGCTAGACCTAATTTAAACTCTTGTTTGAGCAAGATAGAAAGTGAAAGCCACTCAGTCATGTCCGCCTCTTTGAAGTCCCATGGACTATACAGTCCATGGAATTCCCCAGGCCAAAATACTGGAATGGGTAGCCATTCCCTTCTTTAAGGGATCTTCCCTATCCAGGGATCGAACCCGAGTCTCCCACATTGCAGGTGGATTCTTTACTGTCTGAATCACCAGGGAAGCCCAATGCCCCCAAAATTATAATCAGAGTGATAAGGTTAGCAGGCTGCAATGGGTTAGGCTTCTTGCAGCATAAATTCCGTGTGTCACATCTTTAGCATAGAAGACAGTGGAGAAAAGAGAATGTTTTTGTACCTTTATTATCTTCTTGTTTTATAACTTTCCATTCCTCTTGTATCTCTTAATTGGAGTTCAGTTAAAACCTTTAAATTACCTAGGTTTCTTCTGGGGGCTTCTCTGATAGTTCAGTTGGTAAAAAAAAAATCTGCCTGCAATGCAGGACACCTCAGTTCCATTCTTGAGTTGGAAATATCCATTGGAGACGGGAAAGGCTACCCACTCCAGTATTCTGGCCTGGAGAATTCCATGGACTCTATGTCTGTGGGCTCACAAAGAATGAGACATGACTGAGTGGCTTTCACTTTCACTTGGGTTAAATAGTTCTCGGCCAGAGTTGAGCAGAATGTATCGTGTTAACCATTGTGTAACAGTGAATTTACCAGTTTATCAGACAATTCATTTAGTACCTAAATACTTAACAAGGAGAGAGTCCTGCTGTTCTAAAGCATGTCATTTTCTTCTTGTATATAATATTGGTCATAGTTTTATAGGTTGGGAGAATTCCATCCTCTAGTCAGATCTGTCATGCAAATTATCATTAAAATATTTTTTCTAGTTAATTTCATACAATGAGTTTTTAAAAGAAAGCTGAGGAAGACATAGGTTCTGAGGCAAGAAAAACAGAAATAGCACTTGGCAGGTTAGACAGAAGGATCATTTTCAGACTGTAACCTGTGTCCATCAGGAAGAACCTGTCACTTCCTGGTGAATGAATGCTGCAGTTTTATAAGCTTTGTTTGCAATTAGGAGCATCTATCTCCACTTCACAACAAGATTTCCCACAAGAAAGAACAGATATCCCAAGCTTCTTGAGTGTCTCCTTCATTCATTCAGCAAATATTTAATAAGCACAGTTTCCCTTGTGATGTTGTCTGTGGTTTCCAGGCACCTCCAAAATATGTTTCCTTAATCTGTGTATGTGGGTCCTCCATCAGAAAACCGTGTTCCTTTAAGTTTGTAATTGAAAACAATACAGATAAAACTCTCTAGGCCTAGGCAGTGAATAAAAAGCAAATTGATTAGGGCAAAGAATTAATTGAAATGATGCAATTCTGAAACTTTGAGGATTCCCTAGAAAGCATATACTGGCTCGTTTTATAGATGAAGATATTGAGATTAAAAAACATAGGTAGCTGAGTCAAAATGAGTAAGTTAATTCTTTTAAACAGGGTCTAATCTTTCAATTCAGGGAAGGCAACGGCAACCCACTCCAGTGCTCTTGCCTGGCAAATCCCATGGACATAGGAGCCTGGTGAGCTGCAGTCCATGGGGTCACTAGGAGTCGGACATGACTGAGCGACTTCCCTTTCACTTTTCACTTTCATGCATTGGAGGAGGAAATGGGAACCCACTCCAGTGTTCTTGCCTGGAGAATCCCAGGGCGGGGGAGCCTGGTGGGCTGCCGTCTATGGGGTCACACAGAGTCGGACATGACTGAAGCGACTTAGCAGCAGCAGCAGCAGCAGCAATCTTTCAATTATTGAGTATTAGCTGTGTGCCTGGTACTGTCCTACGCACTGGAATGCATGCACACGTGCTCAGTTGTGTCTGACTCTGTGACCCCACCAAGCTCCTCTGTCCATGAAATTTTCCAAGCAGGAATACTGAAGCAGGTTGCCATTTCCTACTCCAGGGGATCTTCCTGACCCAACAATCTCTTGCACCTCCTGCATTGGCAGACAGATTTTTTACCACTACACCACCTGGGAAACCCAGGCATTGGGATACACAGGTGAATATGACCCTCTGTGCGTCTATTAGCTCGTGGGCATGTAAAGGAAAGATTATCATGTATGGGAAAAATTCAGCAATTGAGACATGCAGATAATATTCTGTAGAAGGAGGGCATGAGCACAGATTGAGATTGGCAGAAAGGCTCCTTGGCATAGAATTAACTCTGTGTTGTTTCCCAAACCATGTTACTGAATGCCTTACTTAGCCAGGGGAGGCAGAGACCTGAATTCCTAGAGTAACAATTCTTAAACTAGGTGTGTATCAGAATCCCCAGAAGGGCTTATTAAAACACAGATGGCTGATTCCCATCTGTCTGGGGGTGGACCCCAAGAATTTACATTTTGAACAAGTTCCCAAGTGATACTGATGCTGCTGACCTGGGGACCACATTTTGAAACCACTGTCCTGGAACATCCTTAAGTGTCTCTACTGAAAGCATATGGAAGAGCACTGACTTACTGGGCAAAAATACCATCCTTCATAAACTTGTCTAAAATGTAATAAAATAGTTTGAGTATTTTTGATAATAAAGCAATTCCAAAATTTTAGATTTCACAGGTATATGAAAGGTAAACACATATTACCTAACTTGGGGATTTTTGTTTTAAAGGAGTGGTCTTCATACGAATACATAGCCACCAAACTACTGAAGGATTTGTGGTCTCTAAATTGGATATTCATGATCCCCAAGTAAGAAAAAAAGAAAAACACCTCACTTTAAAATTAGACACTATCCCCAATTGGGCTGCTTCCTGCTGTTGGGGGAGGTATTTGATTCTGCAGAATACTACACAGTCCCATCCCCTTGGAACTTTCTCTCCTGAAGCTCTTATACATGGGGAACACTCACTGGCATCTGAACATGTGTTAGCAGGAGAAAGCCATGTCAGAGCAGGCATGGAGAGACCGGTCCAGACACTGTGCTTATTCACAAGAAGAGAAGAAAGCTCTGTCACTTTTGACAAGACTTTTCTGGCTTTACACACACCTCTGTAGCAGCTGGAGGCTCTGTTGGGCAGCCCGTGTGGCTATATAGTGAGAATAACATCATCTTCCTCAAGGTTACTTGTAGATATTTGGTGCCAGTGTGCATTCTGGAAGCCTTCTGCAGAAAGTCATGCATCCATTTTTAATGATAAAATATGTATCCTACATTAATTAGTCAACTTTAAACAAAGTAGCCAGGAGAATTTATATTCAACAAATGTGAATATGGGCTTTCTTTAAACTAAAAAATTCAATACAAATGACTAAATCAAAATAATTCTCTGTGTTTTCCTACCGTGCCTACTCCAGTATTCTTGCCTGGAAAATCCCATGGACGGAGGAGCCTGAAAGGCTGCAGTCCATGAGGTCGCTAAGAGTAGGACACGACTGAATGACTTCACTTTCACTTTTCACTTTCATGCATTGGAGAAGGAAATGGCAACCCACTCCAGTGTTCTTGCCTGGAGAATCCCAGGGAAGTTGGAGCCTGGTAGGCTGCTGTCTTTGGGGTCGCACGGAGTCGGACACGACTGAAGTGACTTAGCAGCAGCAAGATGTTGTTTAAGAAGAGCTTATTTTTCAAAAAGATGACAGATATAGTTATCTAGATTCAGGTCCCTTTGCCTTGACATTTGAAGTGAGTAAAAGCAGATATTATAAATATGTAATTTCTGTTTTATACTAAGGAAGTGTGTATGTTTGTATTGTTTTCCTCTGATACACATTTATGTATTTATATCTGTGTATTGCAGAATCACACTCACTTTATGTTCTTGTCTCTAAAAAGGAGAATCACAGAGTAGAAAAGCAGTTCTCAGTCACCATCACTGTGTTCTATCCCTATACACACGCTCTGGTACTAGTAGGGACTCAATAAACAGTTACTAAACAAAGGGACGGATGAATGATTCTACCCAGTTTTTTAATAGGAACTTGCTTCAGCTCTTCTAGACCCTCCAAAGTATTTTCTTTTCCAAAAGACTTATTCATTCATTTTGATAGTTATTAAAATGGCTTAGCATAATATTCAAATATATTTCTTCAATTTCTTAATGAATGTGACATCATGCTGGGTCACAGACCAGCGTTAATAGAGCACCTGCCTTCCTACATGAACACATGCTTGTAACAAAGAAAGAAAATACACGGTGAGAGAACAAAAGTAAACTGAAGGAAACAGGAAAAGGAGATGGAACAAGTATCAAGGTCTCATTATAAGTTAACTACTTGTAAGCGTATTAAGAATCTTAGGAGTTCTCTGGTACTCCAGTGGTTAAGACTATGCTTCCAATGCAGGGGGCACAGGTTCAATCCCTGGTCAGGGAACTAAGATTCCACATGCCATGGGCTATGGCTATAGAAAATAAAATAAGACTAATAAAAATAATTTTAGGAAAAGAAATACTTTAAAAAGAGTATTAAGAATCTTTAAGAAATATTTATGAGGGGAACAGGAGTTGAATGATTTATTAAAGAGACCAATAACTATCTTTTCATTTAGAGATTTAATTTCAAGAGGTTAATTGCTTGTTTTCAGACAGTAATTTGAAAAGTCAGTCCGTGTTGGTATTTATCATTATCTATCAAAAATATTAATATCTAAGATAGACATAGGGTTTTTATGAAAGCATTATTAATTAACAACATGAGTAAGAGTGACCAACATATTTACAAGAAATTTGAGCTTTCTGACTTAAAGGGACTTAGAAAGTTACCCTAACAATATTAAACACATTTGGCTATGATGAAACATTTTTAATTAATGAAGTTCTTTTTTTGGACAGAGGAAAGTTTACCAGACCTTAGGGAAGGCTGAGATATTTGCAAGACATCAGGGTAAATTTTAGGACTAAATGCAAAATCTCTGGAGAGGTATAGGAAGAAATTACTTGAGGTTTCTTGTGAATTTTTGCTATGGCTTGATCATAAATACCATGCAAATATCCTTTGTCAGTGTGCTTTGGCAGTTCTTCCAAGGAGATCGAGGAGTGAAGAGGATTATAGAAAAACAGAAAGGAAAATGAGGTTGATTTTAGACTAGAAAAATGCAGTGAGGAATTTTATAACTTTCTAGCAAATTTTCTACCTCATCTCTGATTCTGCTATACAGTATTACAAAGTCTTCGTAAAAAACAAAAATGCAGACTTCCAAACATAATCAAAACATTTTCTTTCCAAACAGTTTTGAGAGTATTCAAAATTTAATTCCATCATTTATTCTAGAATGGTAACAATCAGGGTGTTTTGGAGTCTAGGAGACTGAAACACAACATAGCCTAAAGCAGAAGAGGGAATTTTTTTGCTCACTGGGAGGATACAGGTGCCAATTGACCTCAGGAATAAGTGTGGCTAGAAAACTGCGGTCACAGCTTGTCATCTTGTCTCTGCTTTTCTTTAGGTATCTGCTTCATTTTCTCTCTTCATAAATTTTCTTATTTTACGTGGGATTTATCAATTCTTTATTCTACATCATGTAGTTGTAATTGCTTGGAAAATATAAATCTGCCTTGATGCTCTCTTTGGAAACAAGTCCTAAAATCATGGGAAAGGAATTGACTGAAACTCAGTGGGATTCTTGACTACCACTGGACCAATCAATGGTTTGACCTAGAGGATGGAGGGGAGAAGGCAATGGCAGCCCACTCCAGTACTCTTGCCTGGCAAATCCCATGGGCGGAGGAGCCTGGCGGGCTGCAGTCCATAGGGTCGCACAGAGTCAGACACGACTCAGCGACTTCACTTTCACTTTCACTTTCATGCGTTGGAGAAGGAAATGGCAACCCACTCCAGTGTTCTTGACTGGAGAATCCCAGGAACGGGGGAGCCTGGTGGGCTGCCGTCTATGGGGTCGCACAGAGCCGGACACGACTGAAGCGACTTAGCCACAGCAGAGGATGGAGAGCTGAGATCACTGCCCTTCAGGTGCAGATTAATCCAGTGGACCTAGGGGAGCAGGATCATCGAACAACATGGCAGCTGCCTTGAGCACCATAAACTTTAGCAACAGGGACAGTGGGGAGCCATCAAAGCAAAGGAGAATGTCGTGGTACTGAGTGGAGAAACGGGATACTAGTAACCATATGTTACTAGTATCCATAGCAAGATTAGGGAAAATCACATTACATCCGTGATGGTTATACCTAGTTCATAGAAGGCTAGACTCTAACCCACGTAAGTGACTCTAAATATTGAGATATATAACTAATAGCATATCTATACCACATGAAGAAAAATCGTGATACAGCAGATAGATTTAAATGATTGGCTTTCTTCGCTAAACCCTTTTTGAATACTCCCCTGAGCCCTATCAAATTCTTGCAAGTACTTATGATCACGACTACACAGTTTATCGCATAATTGTTCTACAATTACTTGAATAGTAGGTCTAAGTTCCTACACCTAACTTTTATTAGAAGACTTCTGCACCAAGATTAGTGTTAAGGGCATAATTTATTCCAGATTCATTCCATAGATGATTCTTGAGTGCCTACTAATTTCTAGGCAATATATTTGATGCTCAGGCTACAAAGATGATCAAAGATGATCCTTAACAGGAGCACATGATTTGATATCTTCTGTCCCCATCACACTTGACATAGAAATCTAGTATGGCCAGATTTGATTTACCAAATGAATTGCCTCTCCAAATACCAGTAGTGTATCTAGATGCAGTTTAGTTTGCCTATCCAGAAAAATCAGAATTTTCCTCCCTTTTAAGCCGAAAGGCTATTAATGCAAATCCAATTGAATTTGCATTTGATTACATTTCTGTGGAAACATTCATATGCAAATAAAAATTCATGCAAAGATAGCCAGATAATTCAAATACTTGCTGAAATATCAGGATAAAATTAGGGTGATATTAAATGTATATCTAGCCATGTTTACTAGGTTACACTAAGGATCTTCAAGTGGGACAATATTCTTGAAAAATTAAAATAAATCATGTCTTAAACATTTAACAATGTTTAATTAGATCTGAATTTAGAAAATCACTACCACCTTACTTTCTACTGCCATGGTGCTAATAAAGAAGTTAATCCCTGATCAAATCAGTTAAGTTGTTCAAAAAAGGTTCATTTTGGATCCACACATTTTGTCCCCTTTATCTTTTCTCACACTTAAAAAAATAAAAGGTGACTTTTGATAGATCTGAAGTTATTTTGATGATCCAAAACAATGAATAAATAGTTTGTGCAAGCTGGCATTTCCTTCATACCTCCCTAGTGACTTAATGGTGCAAGTTAAATGATACCATCACAATCATCACCAAGTATCCTTTGGAAGACATCCATGGCAGCATGAATAGATCAGAGGGAAAGTGATCTTAATCAATGTCCATTCTACTTAGAAAAGATGTTAAGACTGAAGATACTAAGAGAAGATTTAAGCAAAATTTCAAGATACAAAATCTTAATCTACTATTACAGTTTCCAAACCTCTATTTGAAGGAAATACCGGTCCTGGAATTAGACCATTGCTCTTGTTAAAATTAACAGAAGTTAGAGTGGCAAAAGAGAAACATTTGAGATCACAGTATTCAGATTGTTAGCACTTAGTTTAATAGGCTACAAAGTGTAATGCTCCCAGTTTCCTTTTATTTGATCCAATGTATTCATTCATAGTTTCAAATCTTTTTAAAATGCCTGTGCTTCCTGCATTGCTGATGTCACTTAATCATCTATCAAATTTGAAAAGCCTAAACCTAAGAGGGGTGGGGATCTTCACCATTCCCTCACTGGCACATCCAAGCTTTCCCCAAATCTAATCCAACCACTTCTTATAATCTCCCTACCATTTTTTTAACCTTTATCTTTTGCCCAGTCAATGGTAAGAGACTCCTAACTGGTTTCCCAGGGTCTACTTCTTCTTCCTGCAGTCCGTATCATACTGTAACCAGGGTTGTCATTTGAAAATGCAGATAACCGATAATTTCACCCCACCATCTTTCCTGCTTGATATCTTTCAGTGGCTTCCTGCTTCTCTTAGAAGAAAATCCAGATCCTTAACAGGACTAGCACACACTGCAGGGTTTGGTCCCTACCTTCCTCTTTACCCTTACATCAAGCTCCCTCTTTCTCTCCATACTCTAGCAATGTCCTTTCAGATTCTGAAATGCTCCATGTTCTTTCCAGTCACCACTGTTGTACGCTAGCTTCTAAAGTTAGTTAACTTCGTGCTTCATGATTAGTTAAGGCTTTCCTAATCTTTCAGACTCCATCACATCCCTATCAAGTCCCCCTGTTACTTCTGTAATACCACCATGTAACTTTCTTTCATAAAACTTATTTGAGTTTCTAATATTATATCTATTTTTGAGACAATATCAGTTGTATTGATAATTTTCATGGCTTCCTGAAGAATGAAGCTGGATCTGTTTTTTGCTTATCAAAACAAAACATGATGCCTATCACATAGAGGTATTCAGTAAATACTTATTGATTAATGGAAGGTTCCACTTTCTAGTCTTCTCATAAACGTTCGTAACAGTAAAAGCCAAAAATAAAAATTGACTGGCTTGCTTGAACATCACCCTTCTACAAATTGCCGGGGAGAATTAGGATGACAAATATCAATACTGTAGTATCTTTTATGACAGAGAAGGTGAGATGAAGAATGTAGTGAGGTCAAGGTTTACTGTCCTCAAAAACTATGAAAGTATGGCCCCACCATGGATTGTACTAGTAAAGGATTATTCTTCACTTACTTCTGGTAGCCACAATGTGGCACCCACTTTCCCAACACTGACTTATGCATGAAAGTTTTAACTTAGGATATTTAAGCCACAACTTATTTTAAAAACATAGCTGCTGCTGCTGCTGCTAAGTCGCTTCAGTCATGTCCAACTCTGTGCAACCCCAGAGATGGCAGCCCACCAGGCTCCCCCGTCCCTGGGATTCTCCAGGCAAGAACACTGGAGTGGGTTGCCATTTCCTTCTTCAATGCATGAAAGTGAAGAGTGAAAGTGAAGTCGCTCAGTCGTGTCTGACTCTGTGCGACCCCATGGACTGCAGCCTACCAGGCTCCTCCGCCCATGGGATTTGCCAGGCAAGAGTACTGGAGTGGGGTGCCATTGCCTTCTCCAAAAACATAGCTAGTAGTTTCTAATATACAGTCTTGGGACACAAATTGCTAACATTGCTTTACACTTGCTATTCATGTCATAGACTTCCCTGTAGCTCAAATGGTAAAGAATCTGCCTGCCATGCAGGAGACCAGGGTTCGATTCCTGGTTTGGGAAGTTCCTCTGGAGAAGGGAATGGCAATCCACTCCAGTATTCATACCTGGAGAACTCCATGGACAGAGAAGCATGGTGGGCTACAGTCCATGGGGTCGCAAAGAGTCGGACACCACTGAGTGACTAACACACACATTCATGTCATGGGAACAGAGTCATAAAAGTTAAAAGTTATATCAAAATCACATTGCAAGATAGCCAGTTTCTTAACTCGATCTGTTACTTTTTTTTCTATCAGTGTGAGCTTAATTTTATTTTCAGCAGCTTTAAAATATTGAGCTAAACATTGAAATTTTAAGAAAAGATAAACTCCAACATTCCTTGAATGTTTTTTTGACAAAGTCTCTCCAAGAGACTTTGTTATCTCTCCAAGAATATCCATCCTTCTGCATCTCTCTTAAACTGTGTAGTCCTGGTGGTCTGTGATGTTCAGAGAGTGGAGGGTTAAAAGCTTACATTTAGCAACAGAATGTATACATGGTTAGGAACTTTAAGTTTAGTGGACTATAAAAACTTAAATACACCTTTCTTTAAAAAAAGAAAGTTTTGTAGAGATTATTAAAGTAGCTTTGAGTTCATATTATCTCCCATGTTTACAGATCTTAGAATATAGTTCTTTTTTTCATTTTCCCTGAAAAACATTTTAAAGTTTCTTTCATTCTTTGCAAAGCACACAGACTAGTCTTCCAGGAAGAAGAAAATAAAATATGCCTATTTAACTTAGAGCAAAGTGTCCTCTTTTTTTTTACATATATTATGAGAATAACCATTCAATCAATAAGTGGTCATCAGCAACACTTCCTGCAAATAAACTAGGTATTTGTAGTCTTTTTGCAAGTCCATGTATCTTACGGTGATGTAGGCAGACGGAGGCTCCTGGGAAGAAGGCCCTGAAAAGACATTTCTTCTCCTCTTTACCATTTCAGTTAAGAATGCAAATTGCACATCAGACTTTGAGGAATACTTTGCCAAAAGAAAACTGGAGGAACGCGATGGTCATGCAGTCAGCATCGAAGAGTACCTTCAGCGCAGTGACACAGCCATCATTTACCCAGAAGCCCCCGAGGAGCTGTCTCGCCTTGGCACGCCAGAGGCCAATGGGCAGGAAGAAAATGGTGAGGCTGTAATTCATTTTTAGCCACGACGCTGACCTCTGCAGCTGTTACAATTACAAATGCACTACATGCCTGGGTGTTTACCTTAAAATTTGAAGAACAGCTGCAGAGGCATGGAATTTCATGAGCAAAGATAGAACTGTAATTTTAGGGTATTGTGAAATTTTTTTGTCAGCAAATTTGTGTCATCTGTACATCCAATAAAGAACAAGAACAATTAGAGCCTATTTCTAAGAGATAAAAATATCTACATGGATTCCTATCTTTCCGAAATATTTCACTTTTGAGGGGAAAAAAAAGTTTAGAGATTCTGACCCTCACCTTTTGTTCTTCTTTACGGGTACCCGAAAAGCTCCTTCACCCCATGAATCCCTGAGTCATCTGTGACTAAAGGTTTCCTACGAACTGTCAGTCACCTAAAGAGAATTTCCTCATTTATCAGCTGTTTAAATCCCCCCCCCCCAAATGCTCCAGTAATTAATTAATTTTCCAGCGCAGTGTGAGCTGATGCCGACAAGTCTGTCCTGGGTGTGCAAGGGGACTGGCGTGCGCGGAGGCCGCGTGCGCCGACGGCACCCTCGTGGAGCAGATTGCAGTGATTCCTGTCATACCATCCCGGGCAGTCAGCCCATTAGCTGCCATTGATTTACTGACCTTTTGGCCTGCTTCTCTCCCTCTTGTCTCTCGGCTACAGACCTGCCACCTGGAACTCCAGATGCTTTTGCCCAACTGCTGACCTGCCCCTACTGCGACCGGGGCTACAAGCGCTTGACATCACTGAAGGAGCACATCAAGTACCGCCACGAGAAGAATGAAGAGAACTTTTCCTGCCCTCTGTGTAGCTACACGTTTGCCTACCGCACCCAGCTCGAGCGGCATATGGTGACGCACAAGCCAGGGACAGATCAGGTGGGGGGTTGGTTTTAAGTGATTTCTTTCTATAATAACCCCTTAGAGAAACGATATTGCTTTGATTGGCAATCATTATTAATTTTTCATGGCATTTTGAAGATGCAGATCTTTTAATGGTAATAGCTTTAATTGAGGTCTAAATGATTTTTTGATGGTCTCTTCTAATATGATTTAATAGTCTTATGTTCACGATCGAATGAGTGTGTTAATTTCTAATTTAGAAATTTTATTTGCACTTTAACTTGCTTTAGTTTCATTTTTATGTTCCACAAAAAGTGAATGAAATTGTAGCATTTTAATTATACATTATTAAACATCTCAGCAATTTTAATTCCATTTTTCACCTAGTTTTACTTAGTTTTTTTTTCCATGTAAAATCTTAGTCATAGTAAAAGAAGTGTATATTCTTTCCATTGGTCACATAACATCTTCAATTACTTAGGCTATTTTTACAAGCTGCTACTAGTTTATGAAGTCTAATTAAGTGTTTTAAGGAAAATCAAAAAAGCACATAATACATATGCATGCTTATATAAAATAAGCTGTATTAATACTCAAATGTGTATATGTAATAAAAATGATCCTTTCTTGATATTCATATTTGTTGCTAAATATTAAAATTACTCTGCCTTTTGGATTACTTGTGTTCAAAATAAAGACTCTATCTTCAACAGTATAGCTTCTTAAATCCTTAAAATGATTGAATAGGTTTGATTCACAATGTCCCTTAAATGTTTTAGCAAAACTGCTTTTTATATCTTCTTGGGAGAGTTCACTGCAGATTGATGTTATGAGGTGTTCGGATGGTAACAAAATTGATGTGCCTGAAGTCTCAATATCTGGCCCTACAGTTCTGGAATCACCCTATATAAACCTTGACATCATATCTGTTTTTAAAATTATTGAACAAGATATTCTCTAAAATTCTTACAGGCTTTATTTTCTTTGAATAAGGAAAATGAGAATAAGGAAACACAATCAAGCAATGGCAGTGATACTGGATTATGGAATTTCATTATTTTAAGAAAATAGCTCATGTAAATCATTTCATTTATATCTCATTGAACTTGTCACCTGCATGTTTTTCCAAGTTCAGTTGTAAAAACCGCGCTTACATAGTTTCACTTATGTAACAGTTTCTCTCCCCTTGCTTATATGCACAAAAACTCCAGGAAAAAAAAAGGTGCCTAGATATTTATCTAGCATAACTGCTTTAAATTTCACATGCAGAAGTGTGACTGTGCTGGCGCATTATGAATGGTAGCTTGGTGTTGAAAAGTCCCCTCATTTGCTCATGGCATTTACAATTAGTAAATTAAAATGATTGTATCATATTAACAGTGGCACAACTAAAGTTTATAGTAGTCCTCTGAGGGCTGTGGGGGGAGACAAAGCAGCTGTTGCTGTTTGTTTATGCAACTCAGCAACATATGAGCGCTGGTCCCTCAATGGCGCTCGGCGGGCTGGGCTCCGCTTGATCTTTGAAGGTTGCTGCTGTTTGAACAAACCTCCCTGTGTCCCATGTAACACCATCTGTCTCACTAGGAATGTGGGAAGATTCAGCACACCCTAGCAGTTGTCATACCGTTTCTGTACTGTCTTTTTTGCAAAAGGCTTTTGTGTCATTGCTGCTTGAAAAAGGCTGGCCTCCTACCTTGAACATCCAGAGTGGATGACTGTATTTCTTTCTTTCTTTCTTTCTTTTTTCAGAATTCTAAGTCACAGTGCTTTTTTCCCCTTGTTCAAAAAGGTCAGCTGTGTTTGATTATATCTTTGCCGCTTTTAACTTGTCTTTTCAGCAAACTTTTTTTCTTTTCGTCCCTACTCCCTAGCATACTACTAAAAAGGAAAATGACAGGTCGTTGAAGTCTTTCCTACTGGCCTGTGATAAAACTGCTCAAGCAGTTCTAGCCCAAGATGTTGTCTCTTACGTTTGATAATGAATCAAATGTTACATGCAACATCTCAGGAAAAACAGGGTTTATATTTGCTACTAGCACTGTGAATGAGGTATTTAAACATGCTTATCATGTAATAAAATATTTATAATCAAGGATTTTTTCATTTATGTGAGATTTTTTTCTTTCTTCTTTAAAATTAGTATTGCTTCAGTATAAGAAGTATTTACCTCAATATAGAAAAGAGAAAATGAGTTATTTGTGTGGGGAGTTTTTCGGGGAGACTAGGATTTTGAGTATAATATTTATTTTTTTCCTTGACAAAATCATTGCGTTCCAACAGGGAATCTTCAGATTTTAGAATCTGCAGTAAACACAGAGAGCCACAAACATCTTTGCAATTATGCTTTCTCATCTCCAACGGCTCAAAGAAACATTTTGGAAAAGAGACTACAGAGATAATTCTAAAGCAAGTGTTGGATGCGCATGTGAAACACTTTTTTTTTATTTGTTCCAATTTTATTGCCAACATTATCACTTTTATTGCAACTCTGAAAGACTGGGCAAATAAATAAACATGCACTCAAACCTTTTGGCCTGTCTGAAAATAGAGGCCTTTTAAAAATATTTGTAACAAATTTCCTTTGTTCGTCCTGCACAAAACTGATGTCAGTCTTTCTCCTTTTATAGCACCAAATGCTGACCCAAGGAGCAGGTAATCGCAAGTTCAAATGCACAGAGTGTGGCAAGGCCTTCAAATATAAACACCATCTGAAGGAACACCTGCGAATCCACAGTGGTGAGTAGTAGAGGAGCTGGTGCTTGTTTTTGCATTTTGTTTCGTTAGGAACGTTTCTAAAGATTGTATAAAATGTACACAATCCTGTTTGTAGTTTTTTAGAACTACACATTTATGTCATAAGCTTTGTGTGCCCGCTTCGCCTTTGTGAGCCTTACGGTACCACCAACAGCACTACTAATAAGAGGAGGAGTGCTTATACTTCTTGAAAACTGCACGTGTTTTGCCTGCTTGTGAAATCTAGAGGCTCCTTTTTGTCCTTTAAAATGTTTTTGACCTGAAGAAACTCAGCTGGCAAATTCTGAAGGATATTCATGTTTTGATACCCAAACTTGAAAGAAGAATGTGGAAGAATTTTGGATAAGAGCTTTTGTATGATAAGTGTTCCTTGATTCCTGAAAGCTGTATTTTTAGAACAACATCTTACCACTGAGATTTCTTCTTTATAACTATTTTGATAGCTCTGCCAAGCATTTTATTACCAAATTGGATGCTATTCAAAGGACTAGTTGGATTGGTAAGAATCGATGGAATCTTCACAGAGTTGATTAAAGCCATGGCTACACTTCCCTTTAAATACTGTGACATCTTTATTGTGCTATTGACCACACATTAATCTAACACTCTGTTTAAATAGGAGGCTGCCGATGGCAAGACAAGATTTTGGATCTTGGCTGAAAAAGGCACAGATAGCCCTTACCTTCCACTGCTAACATCTGAATTATGTCCTCCCAGGGTAGATAAAGCCCAGAAACAGTTATAGCCACATAATTCTAATCTAAGCACCTAGAATGTAGAGGTGCCCCATTGTGTTCCTTTCCTTTGATGGCACAGATTCTTGCCTGGGTAGACGATTGCAATTGTTGCCCCATCAAAAAGAAAAAAAAAAAAAAGTAACATTAATTTTACTTGTCATTTTAGGTGAAAAACCGTACGAGTGCCCCAACTGCAAGAAACGTTTCTCCCATTCTGGTTCCTACAGTTCACACATCAGCAGCAAGAAATGTATTGGCTTAATCTCTGTAAATGGCCGAATGAGAAACAATATCAAGACAGGTTCTTCTCCTAATTCTGTTTCTTCTTCTCCTACTAATTCGGCCATTACCCAGTTAAGAAACAAATTGGAGAATGGAAAACCACTTAGTATGTCTGAACAGACAGGCTTACTTAAAATTAAAACAGAACCACTAGACTTCAATGACTATAAAGTTCTTATGGCCACACATGGGTTTAGTGGCACTAGTCCTTTTATGAATGGTGCACTCGGAGCCACCAGCCCTTTAGGAGTTCATCCGTCTGCCCAGAGTCCAATGCAGCACTTAGGTGTAGGGATGGAAGCCCCTTTACTTGGATTTCCCACAATGAATAGTAATTTAAGCGAGGTACAAAAGGTTCTACAGATTGTGGACAACACAGTTTCCAGACAAAAAATGGACTGCAAGGCTGAAGAAATTTCCAAGTTGAAAGGTTATCACATGAAGGATCCATGCTCTCAACCTGAGGAGCAAGGAGTTACTTCTCCTAATATTCCACCCGTAGGTCTTCCAGTAGTGAGTCATAATGGTGCCACTAAAAGTATTATTGACTACACGTTAGAAAAAGTCAACGAAGCCAAAGCTTGCCTCCAGAGCTTGACTACTGACTCAAGGAGACAGATCAGTAATATAAAGAAAGAGAAGCTACGTACTTTAATAGATTTGGTCACCGATGACAAAATGATTGAGAACCACAACATATCCCTCCATTCTCCTGCCAGTTTTGTAAAGAAAGTTTTCCTGGCCCCATTCCTTTGCATCAGCATGAACGTTACCTTTGTAAAATGAATGAAGAGATCAAGGCAGTCCTGCAACCCCATGAAAACATAGTCCCCAACAAAGCTGGAGTTTTTGTTGATAATAAAGCCCTCCTCTTGTCATCTGTACTTTCTGAGAAAGGAATGACAAGCCCCATCAACCCATACAAGGACCACATGTCTGTACTTAAAGCATATTATGCTATGAACATGGAGCCCAACTCTGATGAACTGCTGAAAATTTCCATTGCTGTGGGCCTTCCTCAGGAATTTGTGAAGGAATGGTTTGAGCAACGAAAAGTCTACCAGTACTCAAATTCCAGGTCACCATCACTGGAAAGGAACTCCAAGCCGTTAGCTCCCAACAGTAACCCTCCCACAAAAGACTCTTTATTACCCAGGTCTCCCGTAAAACCCATGGACTCCATAACGTCACCATCTATAGCAGAACTCCACAACAGTGTTACGAATTGTGACCCTCCTCTCAGGCTAACAAAACCTTCCCATTTTACAAATATTAAACCAGTTGAAAAATTGGACCACTCAAGGAGTAATACTCCTTCTCCCTTAAATCTTTCCTCCACATCTTCTAAAAACTCCCACAGTAGTTCTTACACTCCAAACAGCTTCTCATCTGAGGAGCTCCAGGCTGAGCCTTTGGACCTGTCATTACCAAAACAAATGAAAGAACCCAAAAGTATTATAGCCACAAAGAACAAAGCGAAAGTTGGCAGCATAAATTTAGACCACAACAGTGTTTCTTCATCATCTGAAAACTCAGATGAGCCTCTGAACTTGACTTTTATCAAGAAGGAGTTTTCAAATTCAAATAATCTGGACAGCAAAAGTGCTAACCCAGTGTTCGGCATGAACCCCTTTAGTGCCAAACCTCTCTACACAGCTCTTCCTCCACAAAGCGCGTTCCCCCCTGCCACTTTCATGCCACCAGTCCAGACTAGTATCCCTGGATGCGACCATACCCAGGACTGGATCAGATGAGCTTCCTACCACACATGGCCTATACTTACCCAACTGGAGCAGCTACTTTTGCTGACATGCAGCAAAGGAGAAAGTACCAGCGGAAACCAGGATTTCAGGTAATGAGACATTTTTTTAATCAGAAGAGAGAAGGTGAAAATTATATTACTTATGTGTATGTAGGAAAAAATCTTAGTGGAAAAAAATCTAATGCTGTGTTCTCAGCAGAAATAGAAGAGTGGGTTTGAACTTGAAGCTAAAACTGAATGGGCTAGACAAATAAATGGAGAAACAACGGGACCCTTTGCTATCAAGCAATTGTGCCTTAAGAGAAAGAACTTAATATTTATCCTTACGGTTTATTTAGGTCAATCCATCTGCTTTCAGAATTATATGCTGATATGAGTATTTGGGGGGTTTCCCTGATAGCTCAGATGGTAAAGAATCTGCCTGCAGTGCAGGAGACCTCAGTTCAATCTCTGGGTTGGGAAGATCCCCTGGAGAAGGGAAAGGCTACCCACCCAAGTATTCTGGCCTGGAGAATTCCATGTACTGTACAGGTCATGGGGTCGCAAAGAGTCAGATATGGTTGAGTGACTTTCATTTCACTTCATGAGTATTTTGTAGGACTTCCATAGAAGCTAAATGTTAACATTTATGACAGTCACATACTTTTAAAGATGCTCACAATTTGCAATAATACTTATGTAAATTTGATGTGCACTTGGTTTCATAGAGAATAGTTTATTTGGAAGAGTATTTTAAAAAATATTTTGTACATTCCACATGACTTCCTTTGTAGTTTTCAAGCTAGTGAATAATTTATGGTTTTTCAAATATAAAAGCAGGTATGTTTTAACATCATGGAGTAAAATCCCTGTTTACAAAATAAGAGCATAAGTAGCAGTGCACCTCTGTAACAGCTGTTCCAGTATTTCAATTTACAGTACATCTGCCCTCTTTGTAAATGTATTTAAGCCTATTTAATCTTCTCTAATATTAATTAGTGCAAAGTAGTCTAAGAAAAGTGAACTGTGGGCTAGCAAATGGAAATGTATGTTATCATGCAAGTTTGCACTCCTTTGGATCAAGACAAAATAAATATCAAGAAATTTAATAATTTACTGATCCACATTCATTATTGCTCAATGCTGAAGGCTGTTTTAACATAGATAGAACATTGATAAAAAGTGTTATTAATATTCCCTATTTCAAATTAGAAAATTAAATATAAAAATATAGCTCGAGGCCTTTCGTTGGTAGACATACATTTAAATAGATTGCATAATAATAACATTTTGTACCTAAATATAAAATTCAATTAAAATGGGGTTTCTGCAGCTACAGATCATTTCTAAAGTTAAGCACACTGGAAAATACACAAATTCTGATATTTAATTCTCACTCACAGGTATTTCCTGATAGAAAAAAAAACTAAGGAATATGGGGAAGTTTATGTTTCTCTCACCTTCAGAGTTGACCATTTTCTGTCCTTGAAAAACAACAAGCTCTACCACCTAGGGCAGAGAAGGTTTATATTTTTGTTGAAATGTGAACCGTCATATATTGTTTATGGAAAGTAACAGTTTCTAAGAACTAGATGGATTCACAGAGAGCACTTCTGAGATTCTCCAAATGTCAGCTGATGCAAAGTTGTTTGTGATAAACACAAAGAGAAGCGACTGTGTTGAACTATGTGATTATATCACAGGGAGAATTGCTTGATGGAGCACCAGACTACATGTCAGGCCTGGATGACATGACAGACTCCGACTCCTGTCTGTCTCGAAAGAAGATCAAGAAGACAGAGAGCGGCATGTATGCATGTGACTTATGTGACAAGACATTCCAGAAAAGCAGTTCCCTTCTGCGACATAAATACGAACACACAGGTATGAGTGACTTTGACTAGCTAGTTAGAGCTTCCCGGCCTGCTGTACATTTCATAATATTTAATGAGTACACTTGTGCGACATAAGATGTAGCATATGCTGATACCTTCAACAAGGAAGAAATAATGCTTTTGCCTAGCTCATAGGACTTTTTTGCTGCCTGTTTATTGGATCATTCATGTGTTTATGAGCCTGCTTGTCTTATATTTTTCAAGTTAGTCTGTATACCAAATTCACAAATTCTGTCAAAGATGTATTTAAATGGCCAGGGCAACGAAATGACATGACACAAGCCAGCTACAGAAAATATCTTCAAATTCTTAAGCTGTGATGAACCTATATGTGGAAAAATCGAACAATAAAAAATTCAGTCAATGCTGTATTTGTTTCATCATCGAAACATCAAGTAAGCCATGATGGGGCGTGGGTGGGGAGTTGGTATTCAGTTTGGTTTTTACAAATTGGCCATATTTTGAATAAACCAAAAATGTTAGTACTGTGAAAGAAAAGACATAAGTGAATAATAGGCCAAATGAGCTACTGAAATTACTGATATTTGGAACACTAAAATACAGCTTTCTAAATGTAGATTATTTCTTTCCAATTCATGCATTCCTCTTTAGGAAGAATTAAACAGGGTTGACAAGATAGCCTGATTTTTCCCTATAAGTAGAGAGAGAATGGCGTAATTTTTTGAAAGAAAGCCAAGGGCCATAAGAAGAAGCAGTATTAGTTCCCGAAATCCAAGATCTGATCTGCTCTGTGCTGGAGCCACACCTGTGTTCCCTCCCTGCTGCCCCCTCCCACCCTTAACCAAAAAATAGCACTGCTGCATCCCTGTTCTTAATCCATCTCCAGCTTTTCTCCACCAGAAATGTGGTATGCTGCACTGGGCCTAGGTGGGAAAAGAAAGAATGAAGGATTGCAACCAAAATACTGGTGGCTGGAAATTATAGGAAAGTTCTCATTTTAAACCAAGATGTCTAGTATCAAACATTTTAAAAATACAGAGGAAAAAAATTAACCTAACATAAATGCTTTGGGGGGAAAAGTGATGAAGATGCAAAAAAAAAAAAAAAAAGAAAGAAAGAAAAGGGAATGTGAATACGTCCTGTCACATTTTGACCATCTAAATCCATAGTACCCTTTTTAGTGATTGAAAACCTCCTTGGGAAGCATTTGTACTGTCTCCTTGCCTTATCCTCATTGGGCACGTGACAGAGGCAGTTCAAGTGACCACAGTCACCTGAGGCTGTGGAAAAGTTGGGTGAGTTTTGCAGCATTAAACATTGAGGATATTTGTGGAAAGAACAAGGTTGATGAATAACAGCGCTCTTATTTCAACCAACCCAGTTTTCTTTTTCTTCACTTGTCTGATGCTAATTGCTATTATTTTGAAAGTTCTACTAGTGATACTTTAAAAGCAACCTAATTTGAATAGCAAATCCCAATAGTTTTTATACTTATGTGACATAATTCAATGTTTGAAATGTCACAGTTGTCTTACATTTGTCTTTTATGATATATATCAATAGATATTTTCTTTAGTATCAAGTCCTATTTATGTATTATAGATTAAATATATTTTTATACCTAAATTTACTTTAATATCTTAACCTCAAATATATTTTGTATTTCATTATTCAGCTACAGTAAGCACATCATTGGAGGCATTTTTCCCTCTCTGATTGGTTTTATTATATGAACATATGCAAACTCTATCATTTACTACATGGTGAGTGCAAAACTTTTATTTTAGTGAGGGCTGTTACACATATTTACATCCAGGCAATACCTTTATTTCTTAAAAATTAGTCCATAAACTCCAAGGTGTATAGATAGTTGAGAGACACCAAAGTTGACAAACACAAATATGCATGATCAATTTGAAAAATATACTATACTAAAAAAATGTTCTGGTCCTTTAAGATGTGGGAAAATCAGACCTAGAAACATTGCCTAGCAACAAGATGCTAACCATCCAATGATTTCTCTAAACTTGTGATTAATTATATCCTCCTGTTGTCTTCCCAGATTGTCAAGTTTCCACTGTGTTAACTTTTTTGGTCTCTTGACCAAACATCTCGTGACATTTTCTACTGTCAGTGTATTAGGTTCTATCAAAGTGAAGTTCTTCATGAATTTTCTATCACTACGATATATGTGGAAATTTAGCTTACTTTCCTTCTAACTGGGCCCCACACGCCTTTTATTTGTTTATACTAAGGACTAGTAATACTTTGAGAATGTGTTAAAAAGAAAATTATAAGTGAGAACAATCTTTGGGTTGATTGATTCTAAGGTTGGGAAAAGAAATTGAATGGTCATTTGACTATGTGTTGATTATGAATGTGTCATTGATAAACTGTATTTGTTATATCTGTCTACAATTTAACATATAAAATAGTTTAAATTAAGAAGGAAATTATGAGCTATTTATTTTCAAGATTCTGTGCTCTTTTACCTTGGCCTGTTTATTTCCTAAGCAGACATCAAAAATAATAATTCTTAATTCTCCTTACCAATGGCTCATTGCTTGCTTGCTTTTCCTGGGAATTGGGACTGGGACAGAGGAAGAAAACCATACATAAATGTTGATTTCAATAGAATTAATTGTCACAAACAAGGATTGAGAAATAAAAAATCTGAAACTCATTAAGCACTGTAAATAATTCACTTGTTAAAAAAAAAGAATTCACTTAAATTCCACTAAAATTTAAATCTGACATCTATTGAGTACTTTCTTTACTGAGAAAGGTAGGTGCTCTTAAACCCACTTTATTTAGAAAAGTAATAAAAAAAAATGTTTCTACTTTTGAGTGAAGTTAAAGTTTCAAATTACCCAGTCAATTTTGTTTTTCAGTTACAGGATAATCTTCTTCATACCACAGACCTTTCATTTATTAATTTCAGTTATTCTGTCAGGTGAATCATGAAACTTGATATTAGAGAAAAAAAAAACTTACCCTGTAAAAGTTTTTACTTACTCAATATCAGTTTGGATGTTTTTTTCTGAATTTTGTTCATGTGGAAACTTAATTCCAGGACATCTTGATTTGAATCAGGTAAACTAATCAAGCAATTTAAAAAGAGATAAATGGCAAAGTTAGTTCTTATTTAAACTGAATGTATTAAATGCTTACCAGTGAAATTTCTGGAGATTAGTAGAATATTTAGTGCAATTCTAAAACTCCTGCTCTCAAATTCTGCTTTGCCATGACATAATAGCTGAACATTTTATTCTTTTAAGTTGTTGGTTCATAATGTCGAATTAACGTATTTTAATATAAGCATATTATTTATGATCAAAAGGACTCCCTTAAAATCAACCACCTGTAATTATCAAATATCTGTGGGCTATACTGGTGCCTCAGTGGTAAAGAACTCGCCTGCAATGCAGGAGACACAGGAGACATGGGTTTGATACCTGGGTCAGGAAGATCCCCTGGAGGAGGGAATGGCAGCCCACTCGAGTATACCAGCTGGGAAAATCCCATGTACAGAGAAGGTTGGCAGGCTACCATCTATAGGGTAGCAAAGAGTCAGACACAACTGAAGTGACTAAGAATGAGCACACGTCAAATATCTATATCTTAAAGACTTCACTTCAGTGGACATCCCCAGAGCATATCTAACAGGCCTTGAACTTGTCCTTGAGAATGCTCGTTCAGGACATTGCTCTGTGTTTTATTACTTTGGAAAAGAGACAGCCATATCAACTGTGATGTTTGTTCACAATTATTCACATGTAGTGAACTCACCAATCAACATTTCTGTGCCCTTGAACTTCTGAGACATTAAGAGAGGTTGCAGGACAGTTCTGCCCACGTGCACTGTAGCAACTAAAGAACCAAGAAAGATTTTAGTTTTTATCTGCAATTTCTCTTCTCTCCATTCAGATTCATTTCTTCCATGTACTTTGCTCCTGATACATGCATCTTGCTTACAACTTGGGAAATTACTGAATGTGTACTAATAAATACAAATAAAAATATCGAACATTCATTGAGTGCTTACTATGTGGAGTCCTTGAACTAAACACTTTACCTACATTGTCTCCTTCACTCTGTGCCCAGTCTACAAGTTAGGTCCCCAAATGACTGCCCTGTTACTAACGAGGACCCTACTCCTCAGAGGGAGAGGTTAACATGCCTGAGGCTGCACAGCAGGTCTTAAAAGATGGATTTGAACCTGGGCAGTCAAACTCTAGAATCCATCTTCCCTATCTAACCTGCACCACCCTGGCTCTGTCAATGAATTACCACTGTCAGAATCATCTTATCCTAGCTCCTAATAGCATTTTTTTAAAGGTCCAAGTAAAATACACACAAGAGAGATCAAATTCATATATAGCAACTTGAGGTTTTCTGGAAGGCAAAACCTCTGTCTTGTTCCCAAATGCACTTCTGCTTCCTGTTAAATTACCTTCCCACTCGGTGGTCTTGTCAAATGAAAAAGCACACTCTCTTTCCAAACTCTTGGCACTCCATTGACATTCTCTCCTCTGTTACCTACTTTACCTCATTCAATACATCTTTTCCAAAAGTTAAGTTCTTGTGTGGTTTGAATTACACTTTTTTTCTTCAGACGACTAGCTGCCTTGAAACAGATTACTAGAATCTTCTTTATTTCCAATACTTTCTAATTTTTCCTCTTACAAGTAAATAACTTCTTCCTACTCTAATATTGTGGTTTACCACATCTTATCACTTAATTTATCCTGGATGTTACAATAAGATAAAGATCATTAATGAACTAACATAGAGCAGCCAACAGCATTTTCTAAATAGTAGCATGCCCCAGAGGCATTCAATAACATTACTAAAGATATTTGATTACTAATTGAGATTATATATCGCCATATACTTGAATACGTGAAGTGTGTAGAATGGATTCCTAATCTGAATGTCACTTAGCAAATGAAAATGGTATTGAATCTACTCA
>SJXQ01007046.1:330886-468223 GCA_006408695.1 Aepyceros melampus
AAATAACTGGGAAGAGAGATGAGTATCAGAATGTCTCAGCAAGAACTAGACAAAACATCCATCCTCTTTAGCATGAATTGATCTGGGGGTGAAGTGGGAGGGCTTGAAGGAAGGAAAAAAGAAGGGACTGTTTCAAATAAATATGAATACATTCATTAGATACTTTTCACAATCAGATAGCTCCCTCCAAAATGGTTATTTTTTATCTTTCTAAGAATGTAAGCCTTAATGAAAATAAATCCTAGTTACAAATTTGAGGAAATTGCCCAACAATAAGTTTACATGTATTTGAACTGAAAAATTGTTAACCACGCTTTTGCTCCAAGATGTGTGAGGGCCATTCAGGGGCTGTAGGGCCCTGGATAGACACACAAACAAGTGTGTGTATATCTGGAATCCCACACATTGTAATAAACACACTGCATTTATTTGAGTATGTGATCCCATGTACATGTAAAAACATTCAAACAAACACACTCAGCAGATTTATTTGATTGAGCAATGGGGCAATTATTCAAATAAACATGCTCAGTGCAATTATTTGAATCTCACATTGCATGTTCATCAATCACAGCACTAAAAATGAAGGGGGGAAAAAACACCAAAGAATTTACATGGGGAAAAAATATATGTGAAAACAACCTTATTATAGATTTTATAGGGTTAGCCAAAGTGATGGCACCCTCCTTAACTGTAACTCCACTATTCTATATTCAGCGACATTTGTTTCTAATGATTAATTGGTTCATTCACTTGGCCATTATATCAGAATGACCATAACATTCAGATTTATATAATAGCAAGCTTGACAAACCTGAATGGGGTAGAGATATGCAATCTCTATATTTCCAGCATAGAATAGTTGTTTCTAGACACTTTATGTCAAGATGACATTGGTCAAATTATTATGGCTTTAAATAGCACTCCTATAAATTAAAAAAATTTTATACATGCAACAAAACATTCCTACGTTTGAAAACATTAAAAAAAAATCACAGGTGACTCATCTGGTCATTTTATATATTGATAAATATCCTGACATATATGTGAACACATCAAGAATCATATAGGTGTACCAAGAGGCAATTTATGTCTCTTTTAAGTATGTACTGACATAACCTAATATACTAAAATGGGAAGGGGCGTTTAGTCACAGAAATATACATCGTGTAACAAAGATAAAAAAGATACATGGCTTGTGCCCATCATAAAAAAGATTCAGACTGAAGGCTTAGCTTTGGTTTTTATTCAATTAAATTGTTAAACTGTGCACAGTGATTTTTTTTTAGAACTTGAGACATTTGTGATGTTGGCTGTTTAAATCTTTGTTACCTTCGCTGTGAATTGAAATTGTACATATTTAGTAAATCATGCAGACAAAACAAACTTTTTAGACAATATTTTTATTGGAGAGTTTTCTTTTCCTGTATCCATGTTAAAAAAAAAAAAAGACCTCCTTTCCCAAAATAAAAATGTCAATACTAAATTTAAAGAAGTATAAAGGAATGATTGCTTCCTTTAGAGCTAAATATTTAAATAAACATGGAGATAATTGGCAACATGTTCTTTTGGGCTAATAGGCCGTGTCCAATTTTTTGGGTCTGATGTTTCAGAGGGCCTCTTTTTTCAGGGTTGAAGATGATATATTAATCTCTGAATTAAACAAATGCTATTAAATAACAGAAATAAGAGTTTTCTTTTCCTGTATCCATGTTAAAAAAAAAAAAAGACCTCCTTTCCCAAAATAAAAATGTCAATACTAAATTTAAAGAAGTATAAAGGAATGATTGCTTCCTTTAGAGCTAAATATTTAAATAAACATGGAGATAATTGGCAACATGTTCTTTTGGGCTAATAGGCCGTGTCCAATTTTTTGGGTCTGATGTTTCAGAGGGCCTCTTTTTTCAGGGTTGAAGATGATATATTAATCTCTGAATTAAACAAATGCTATTAAATAACAGAAATAAATCCCTCAGTCTTCATTTGTATATGAAATATGGAGTTAGAGAAATGACACTGAGATGATGTGATGCTGAATATGCCACCAATCAAGACTTTCTCTACTAAAACAGTCACCTACCACCTATAATCTAGTATGACATGCTAAAATGCTCCAAAATATTGAAAATATAAAATTAATGGTACTATTCCCATTTGGCCTTGAGATGAATATGACAAAGATTCTAATAATTTTAGTCAAAGAAAATGATGAGTAAAACTCCATGAAGATTAAAGTGGTGACAAATGATCTTTTAAGTATTCTAATTGGGCTTTCTCATTCATATCTTTGATTCTACAGAAATTGCAAATCCTGATGATCCTGATTTGTAAGTGTAGCCAGTCAGCTTTTCTCTCTCTCACGCCACAAAATATGCCTGTTAGATTTGGAAGGGAGGGATAAGCCCCCCAAAATGTTAAAAATAGACTACTGCCCTGGCAGGAAGTTTTACATTGGCAAGCACAGAACTCAGAAGGAACTGATCTAACATAAAGAAATATTCAGAGAAAGATTTGTGCATTATGCTCCTGTTCTGACCATTTTCAGAGCAAAGGGTAGTAAGAGAGAGAGACGGAGAGACAGGGACAGTGAGAGAGTGTGTGTGTGTTCTGCGCATGATAGACTGCTAACTTCGTGCGTGTACATTTGAACAGCTAGTATTTAAAAAACAACAATACCCAAAAGATGGAGGGACTATGAGGGAGTGCTTGCGAGACATTTTATGTATTTATATATTACACAAATGAAAACACTTAAAATGTTGATACTGAAAAAAATAAAGCTTCACCAAAAGATTCTATATCACTTCTAAGATATGCTAACCATAAAACAGGCTTCCCTGATAATTCAGTTGGTAAAGAATCTGCCTGCAATGCAGGGGACCAAATATTCATTTATCTTTACTTTTTCTCAGAAACTCGTATTTTAGTTTGTGACCTTTCCTTAAAGGGGAGTCACTTTTATCCATTCCTAAAACAGTCTCATTAAAGGGCAAAGAATTCCAGTTACACTTCATTCTAGTTTTGTTAAGGGAAGAGAAGACTACAGTCTTCAAATTACTTTTTAAAAGAATATAGAGGAACAAAGGAATATAAATTTAAAAAGGAAACTCAAGAACATCCCTAAAGAACTCACAGAAAATATCATGTGTAGTGACCACAAGCAACCTAGACCTTGGTTTTTATATCTCTTCTGAAAGATACCACTTCCAACACAAATGATATTTCCAAACCCTGTAGTGCAGCCCAGGAATTGGTGCAGACAGAAAGAGAGAACACCAACTATTGAATAACTCTTAACCACTTCCTGAGGTCCTGAAACATTCCGTGGAGGTCTACCACTTCATTACTGAACATGCTTAGAAAGTGTGAGCTCATGGGTTTCCGGCTGAAGGTACATCTAAGCAAGAGGGGGAAAAAGAGAAGTACATACCACCCTGCCCTATTTGTTTTAACACTGAAAATACCATTGCTCGGAGAGTAGGCTTGAGAAGAATCAGCCTAACATCTAAGTAGACACTTTTGCACCTTTTCTCTTGCATTATAAAGTGTTTTTATATTATCAAAGACAATTCCATGAAAAGGAACATTTCACTCGCTTCAAGTGGTGAGGGAACATTCAAAAAATATCTTCCCAGAATTGAAGTGTTCCAACCACACTAACTCCTTAAAATGTACTACCTTGTTTTTTTAAATAAAAGTTGGAATAATGATTTGTACAAATCCTTTTCAAGGAATTGTCATGATCCCTTGGGTTAGATATCTTCACCTATAAATCAGCCTGTAACTGTTATAAACCTGACCAAATTATAGCATACCTGGTGTCTACACTGAAATAGTAAAAAAAATCTCGTTCTCAATAAAATTATCCTATGGATTGAAAGGAAGAACGTCTTGATGGTTGTAACACTTAGAAAAATAAAAGCAGTTAATTAATCTACTGCTTGCACTTTTTAGATGAGGAAACTGAAATCTTCATAGACTTGAGACTACGCTCGTTTATCTTTACCCCACAATGATCTAGAAAGCAGTTAAGCATAGATTTCAGAACCTTAGTCTCCTGACAATGCTTTCCACAACACATCACAGTAAAATGCTCCTTTGAATGATGTGGAAACATCAAAAGGAGTGAGTTAGTCTGCCTGCTTCCTGCAAGAAGTTCGTTCTGGTCTACATGAACTCTTCCATGCAAGAGTGGAATGAAAATAAGCTACTTTGGAAACCCTATATTACTCTAAGATCACATCATCATCTGAGGGCAGTTAACCACGTCTGGACTGAAGTCTCCTTTCACTGAGAGCCAGAGACAAGCTCAAGTTTGAGAAATGCTCTTTAAAAATTACTAGCTGCTATTCGTGCATTTTACCCACTGGTTTGCCCAATTTTTGACAGTGCTTATGTCCACTGAGGAGCTGTAGTTCCATCAAGCCTTTCCACCCACAGTTTGCAGCCTGAACCCACTGTGTGAGTCCCCAGGGCTGTTCTTTCTCTAGTCACAGCTTTTTCTGAACCCCATGTGCACTGAATAACCCAGAGGCGGTCAGAGGAAGAAACAGGCTGTAACAGGAGTAATTGGAGATTTATAAATCTGCAGCAGGAAAACTGAAATAGGCTGAAATAAATGAAAGAAAATTAGAGAGTGGAGGAATACATATACCCTCTCTCAAAAGCCCTGGCTCTTCACATTCTGGGCCTCAGAGAGGAATAAAAGCCCGTATCAACTTGTGGTTATTGGCAGAAACCAGAAGCCAGGTCTCCAGTTATGGCACACATGCTGTTGTTGCTTCTACAGATGCTTCTACCTCTGTTCTATTTAGTGGCCCTAGAAATAATAGTAATAAATAACAGTTACAACATTGATGGTAATTCAGTTTACTGAGTGCCCACCTTGTGTGAAGCATAATACTAGGTCTTATAGGATATACAAAAACCAACAAGACTACTGGCTTAAGTTTCCTATACTCCATCAGAGACAGACATGCATAAAGAAGTAGAAAGCTGAGCTCCAGGTTTCCCAGGAAATGTACCAGTATCAAAGTCTCAAGCCGTCTCCCTCGTGTACACCAGTGTTTCCCCCTTTAAAACACAAAACAACACCCCTCCCTTACTAACGTGCAGCCCATGGAATGATGCCGTAGGAGATGTAGTTTTGTGTCCTAAGGATTCAGCAGGGATCAGACAATATTCCCATCCTACAGGGATCTACTTTCCAGTGGCGAAGGTACAAACCAAAACAATTATATAAGTCCACTTCACATACCGCTGTGTTTTGACAAGAATAAGAAGAGGTGGTTTAATAGCGAATCAGATGGAATTGGAGGACAAGCAACCTCAGCTGGGGTGCAGGGAGGGGAATGTCAGGAAAAAAATCTAAGGCTGTATTGTCTGAGTGGAGCCTGAGGGGTGACAAGTGAACCAGGGGAGGATCTGGAGCGAGAGTATTCCAGGAAGAGGGAAGAGAAGATGCAAATACCTCAGGCAAGAATCAGTTTGGTTTTTTGAGAATTAAAAACCCTGGTCTAATAAAGCATAGCAGAAAAGGAAAGATGAAGTCAGACCAGTAAGAAAATATGTCTCAGCCGTTTGAATGATTTACAGTGTGATCTGTCAGGAAACATTCAAGAACAACTGGATAGGTAAAGTTAAAAGAATATTAAGGAGTGAAGTTCTTAGGTTCTTTGGTCCATGTCATGTTTTCAGAGCTGAGGAATGGAATTCATGAATCTGTGAGCTTTACCCTGTGGGAGTCGGAAGAGCTGCGTTATTATTATTCCCAGTGAATAGCCCAGAAATGAATTTAGCCACCTGATTGTGGTTCAATCATAATTCCTTTCCCTGTAAAATGGGCAGTATCCTTTTATGTCCTTCTGAGTTAACAATAAGAGAAATCTCATTTCTCAAACTCTCTCAGGATCACGTGCCTTGTGTCTGGTCATAGCTAGGTCTGTCATCCTGGAAAACAGAAATGGTTTGGGCCAAAGGAAGTTTGTATCATGGAAATGAAAGAACCTACTACAGCAAGCAGGCTGCCACAGTGGCTCACTACCCCGAGACCCCTCCCTGATCAACAAGACCCAGCTCAGTCCCCACGTTCACCAGTTTGCTCAAGACAGCCATGCTAGAATCAAGCATGAGCAAGGGCCCCAGCCATCTTTCCTTCCCTTGAACTTCTAGAAAATATAAAAACTCGCAGAGCTGAGAGAGGAGCCAATAAGAAGTAAGGAACATGCAGCAGGTGGTACCATCTGTGCCCGGCTAATTCCAGCCAAAACAATCTGCTCCCTAGAGTTCCCAGTTGTGGAGAAGGGAAGAGAATCTGACAGTGGCGGAGCCAGGGAAGGGGAGTAGTAGGGCAAGTGCCGAGGCTATTATTCAGACGTTCAGCCGGTTGGGGAAGCAGATTATTGATGCCAGTGAACTATTATCTCTCTCCTTTTTCTCTTTACAACCACTGTGGGAGATTCTTCCAAAGTCTCGCTAAGCTGGCAGGGATCAGATCCCACACCTGTGAGACAGATATGCAGGCATCCCTGGGAGTCTGTCACTGCCGAGATGGGGAGGGACAAATATTCAACAAGACGAAGAAGCACAGCCCACCCCAGGATAGAAAAACAAGCAGTGGGGGGAGCTTATGTTTATTTTATTCTATTTTCCTAGCAACCGAATTCTCTCCCTCTCGCCTGTTCATTCTTTGGAAATCATCCGTGTTGAGAATGGGATTATAGTCCTCCTTGTTGATCCCCAGGTTGGCATCACTTTTTAAGATAAAATTCTTCCACTTGATGGACTTCCTCGTGTGGGGCAAATCTTCTCTCCTGGCATGCTGACAATCATAGGATGAAAAAAAAAAAATGCAAGCAATGCAAAGATAGATCAAATTGTCTGTGGTAATAACTTTCCTTTCAGAGAATAGCAGGCAGAGAGGAACCACTCTTCTCACAGATGGAGGAGACAATGATGATTTGAGGGTCATGGAAACACCTGTCCATTCAAAAAGAAAATGTCACCCACTGCAAAATTTCCACCGGCACCTATCGGTTACAGCAGTGTCTCCAGGAAGTCATCTGTTTGGTGCAAATACCTGGGAGGGGTGATATTTGCCTATTGTCATCTTCCCTTAGATTAATTGATCAGTTTATAGCTGAGATTTGAGCCCTGAGGGAGTAAGGCCGAGGCAAGACCACCTTTATTAGAGAACAGAAGGTCTGGATTTCAGGTGAGGACCCAGAAAACTAGGACTTTATGGACCCCTGAAGGAAGGGGAGATGGTGCCTAATACTAATCCTCTGCTTGAGCTGCTTTGTGTTCCCCCCAAAAAAGTAGGCTAAGTCCTAAGCTCTAATACTTATGAATGTGACCTTATTTTGAAATAGGGTATTCTGGATATATTAAGATGAGGTCATTTGGGTGGGCCCTAATTCAATATGGATGATATCCTTACAAGAGCGGGAAATCTGGACACAGATTCATGCAGGGAGAAATCAAAGAAATGTGTGTAAAATCAAAGAGATTGGAATGAGGCAGCTGCAAGCCAAAGATGCTACCATCCCCAAAAGCTAGGACAGAAAGACAGAACAGATCCCTCAGAAGGAAGCAGCCCCACCCACACCTTGATTTTGGTCTTGTAGCCTTTAGGACTATAAGAGGATAAATTTCTGTTGTTTTAAGATACCTAATCTGTGGTACTTACCGCAGCACTAGGAAACTAATACACCCTCCAAACAAAGCACGTGAGGCTTCCAGTTTTCAGTCTCTGGGTTGGTTTAAACACCAAGATCGATTCTTGGTTTGACCCATGGGTGCCTGGGATTTAACAGATAAAGGTCAGCAGGAATATCCCTCTTCGTTTTGAGACACGTCTCATCAGGAAAAAGACAAACTGCTTACTCTTTTTTCCCCAAAAGTCTTCTGTAAGGTAATCATTTTAATTAGGATAATTAAATTCTTGTTTCAAAGGGCACCAAAGTGCAAGCATTATCGTCTGATTTCCTGTAAAGCGTCTTTTTCCTGCCTCCTGTCCCACATGGTGTCCATTAGCTGGAGAAGCATCGAGTGAGTCAGACATTCTCGTTATAGGTTTGTGGCTCATGTCAGTGCTAAGAAGAGGGAAATGAGAAAGGAAAACATAAATTGGGAAACAGTGTCAGAGGGCAGGCCGAGATAATGCAAGTACCAGAAAGCAGAGGAAAAGGGTGTTGTGTGGGAACCAAAACCTTGCTTCAGGTAGGAAATGTCAGAGAAGAATGCAGTCACGTTTTGAAATTAAGGGGAGGGGGGAGTGGTGGAGTACAAACTGCTCTTTGCTGTGTGTTTTGGCAGTCTGAATTCAGTACTTGAAGTGAGTGCTACTCGGCCTCTTCCCTAGTCCATTGCTGCTGTAAGATCTGAACAGTTTTCAGCTCCAAGTCTCCTGGGAAATCGCCTGATAAAATTCCTGCAACATCCTTCCATCACTGAGACTTGGGGAAGGATACTGGGAGTCCTGTGGACAAGGCAACATGAAAGCCCAGGGCAGGAGTGAGTCGACTGAGGTGTGTTTTGATAAATTGATATATCGCTCTGGTACCCAGTGGCCTCAACTTGGGAATCAGCGAGACCTGGTTCTGGGATGCCTTCTCAGATGTAGCTGTGAACTCTGTTCTTCCCCCATTACTCCTTATCTACTGCTACCCACCCACACATGAGAGGGCCCCAGAAGGTGCAGGTAAGAAAGTCAGAGGAGGGTTCACTGCAAATCTTTCATCTCTTTTCAAGGAAAACAAACCCACCTCTATGCCTTCTTCACAGAGGCCAGCATACCATCATTTACATTGTATTTCTAGAAGATGGTATATCATCTTAAAAGCCTGGTTTAATTTGCTTTTCTCCAAGGTTTGTGGTATTTTTATATGCCATTAGTCAATTATTGCATATTACTACCAATAACAGTCCCACCTAATGTATTTAATTTGTTTTGAAAATCATAGCACATCTTTACGCACAGAAGAGGCAGCTTTTAACTCCATTGATGACTTCCTCTTTAAAAGTCCTTCTTTAAATCCCTAACCACAGTCTTTTTGGTTCTCTTCCTATCCACTGACCAAGCTCTGCTTTCTTCAACTCAGTCTTTAAATGGTAGCGTCTTCAGGGTCCCTCTGGGGCTCTCTGCTCTCCTCTTTCTGATCATTGTGGTGCAGTGACTTTTTCAACAGAGACTCAAAAATGCACCTTCCTGGTAAGGCTCTCTTCCTGTGCACTCGACCTGCACATGCAAATGAATACTGGCCATTGCCCCTTGCTGGTCTGAAAGCACCTCAGATCTGACTCATCCAAAATGGATGCAGCCATGTCTTCCTCCTGCCCCTGCCCCCAAAACCTGGTGATTGTCACTTCCTGGGTCACTCAGGTGGAAATCTTGAGAGTCAGCCTGCTGTATCTCTAAATGGGTTATCAGGTCTTGTGAGTCATACTCCCCATGATCTCTCCTACTTGTTCCTCTTCCTCAATCACCATCATCACTCCCTTGTTTTAGACTCACAGCACATCTCAAGAATTTTTCTAATAGCCTTTCCACCAGTCACACTGGCCCAGTCTCACCAAAGGTGCTGCCTTACCCTAATACAACAGAGAAGAGAGCTGTCAGAGGGTTGATGGCAGGGCTGGCAGATAGGAGAATGTCCCTTTTATGCTCTTTAAAGATATTTCTTGATATTCATCACATAATGAGTTTCTGGAACATTGTTTCATCATAGTCTTAGCAGCTGTTATGTTGACACAGCTCCTTAACTATGGTTAAAAGAATGTGCTCAGGCGAAATTATTAGTCCCCTCCCTCTCCCTTCCACCTGTAACTATTCTTGGGGTCTTATCTACTTCTAACTCATCCTACATTACTACATGGACCAAAAGTGCTCTTTTGGTACTTTTTGGTTTTCAAGTCTTCCTTCTCATACGTAAACAGGTAAGGTTTTTCTTCAGGGTGGGACCATGTTATCTGTAGTCCCACCTCTCTGCAAGTTATGTCACCAAATAGATATTCAATAAATGAGGAGAAGGGGACGACAGAGGATGAGATGGTTGGATGGCATCACCAACATGATGGACATGAGTTGAGTAGGCTCCGGGAGTTGGTGATGGACAGGGAAGCCTGGCATGCTTCAGTCCATGGGGTAGCAAAGAGTTGGACATGACTGAGCAACAGAACCGAGGCAGAAAATTGGGAAACACTTCCCTAGTTAAAATTACTTATCACTGAACTGAAATGCTCACTGATTTAATGCACTAGTACAAATTTGATTATGCCAAAGCCTTTAAAATCTTTGTGGGATTCCACAAAACACCCAAAATATAGCTTTTATTTCTTAGCTTAGTCCACAAAACTTTCATGTGCTGGCTTCTCCTTGCCTGCATTTCCATCAGCTTTCACCATCCCTCCAATTGTATCTGCCTGAACATACCTCTTTATATTATTATTATTTTTTGTCCTTTAAGACACAGATCAAGGGTCACTTTCTTAAGACCCTCTTTCCTGAAACCCTGGTCTTAGACATGCCCTCCTCTGACTTCTATACCTACTTCATTAACACACTATCCAAGAGTTGATTTCCCTAGGGCAACGTGTTCCTGGAAGGTCAAAATTGAACATTCTGTCTCCAGTGCCCAGTACTAAGCCGGAGACCCAGCTAGAACCTGGAAAATCTGTGAGTCTTTTGGAAAGAGCCTGTCAGCAACATCTAGTCCCCATTGACCCTGGTTATTAGACAAAGAGAGGAATAATTTGGTGATGAGAGAGAAAATAACATAGAAAGTGAATGATGAAAAATAAGGAGCTGTGGAAGGACCTCAATGCAAATCAGAAACTTGTCATTTCATACACTTGAAGATTTTTTTTAATTGCTTACAAGATATATTGGGGCACAAATTTTACCCGGATAGATTAACAAGTTCATTTCTCATATAATCACTAAGTATGTATAACAGCATCAAACTCCACTGCCGACATCCAGATACTGATCGAATTGTAAACCTGGCCAGGCAAAACTCGCTACAATCCAAGTGAGGTGCATTAAAGGGAAACATGAATACATAAGCCTTTTCTACCTAACACTGAATGTGAACATAGCCTTTCAACTATTTTAGCAATGACTCAGATGGGGAACACGAACTAAATAAAAGAGGAAGAAGCCCAAAGTAATCTGGGATGCATTTTCTTCAGCTTCTCTGGAATTTTCAATTACCTCAGTTTCCTGACAAAGCTTTGCTGATGTCAGTAATTTACAGTAACAAATCAGCAAGATAACAGTAGGTTTGTGTGGGCCAGAGGTAAATTTGGGTCTGACATGAGTAATATATCCTGCAGTGAAGGCCAGTGGGAGGCATGAGAAAAGGTACAATTTCTATTAGTGATTTTTAAATAAAATGAAAACCACATGCATATATCACAGAGCAGGTGGATATGCAGACCTCACTGTTCTTTCCCAGGAAATATAACTACTTCCTTCTTGAATCCTAAGTGACTTTTATAAGGACTCCATCATAGATGCTACTAGAAGTTTCTCTGCATTTGTATCTTAAAACGTTAGATACCAGAACACACTGTGCATACCCTCTCTATTTAGGGAATTGTGAGTAACTATATAAGAGGTAGCAGATATCACCCTTGCTTTGGGTGGTATTCAATTCAGTTCAGTCGCTCAGTCGTGTCCGACTCTTTGCGACCCCATGAATCACAACACGCCCGGCCTCCCTGTCCATCACCATCTCCTGGAGTTCACTCAGACTCACGTCCATTGAGTCAGTGATGCCATCCAGCCATCTCATCCTCAGTCGTCCCCTTCCCTCCTTCGCGAAATCCCTCCCAGCATCAGAGTCTTTTCCAATGAGTCAACTCTTCGCATGAGGTGCCCAAAGTACTGGAGTTTCAGCTTTAGCATCATTCCTTCCAAAGAAATCCCAGGGCTGATCTCCTTCAGAATGGACTGGTTGAATCTCCTTGCAGTCCAAGGGACTCTCAACAGTCTTCTCCAACACCACAGTTAAACAATGATTTAAATGAAGCTAAGACAGACAAATGGAAGATAGACAAAATAACCTTTTGCCAGTAGAAATCTTCTGCAAACTAATAATACAACTGAACAATTTCTAAAGTCACAGGGGCAATTACAAAACTTTTTTTCTCCAGCAGTTTTGACAATGCCTGACAAGTTCTTTCAGGTTGCTTCATCCCAGAATGTGAAGCCCACAGATCACAAAGGCATTTAGCTGGAACGTTGCAGTTCCTTGGGGTCAACAGAGAAAGCTTCATTTCTCATCACATGGTCCTGAGTGCACACTGACTGCAGGCTTTCCCTGAAAGTTGCTTCTCTTGGTTTTCTCACAAAATTGCTGATGTGAACTGGTTCTCTCTTTTGCTTTTTTCTCCTGAAGCTAAAGAATATTTAAACTGCAGTTTATGATGGTGTTTCCTTGTCAATAAAATGAAAGGTTGTAAAGGAGGCTCCTTTCTATGAAGTTTAAGATGTGAGGGTAGCTCTGGTTAAGGGAGTATTAGCATGAGAAGCTCAGTGGTTGATGGCTGAAAGGCTATGCTTTCATGAAAAGCATCTGGGTTTTTTCATAAAAAGACCTGGGTTCAAGTCTCTGTTCTGCCCTTCCTAACTGAGTGACTTTGACCGTTACCTCACTAAACCTCAGTTTGCTGCTGCTGCTAAGTCGCTTCAGTCATGTCCGACTTTGTGCGACCCCATAGATGGCAGCCCACCAGGCTCCCCTGTCCCTGGGATTCTCCAGGCAAGAACACTGGAGTGGGTTGCCATTTCCTGCTCCAATGCAGGAAAGTGAAAAGTGAAAGTGAAGTTGCTCGTCGTATCCGACCCTTCGCAACCCCATGGACTGCAGCCTACCAGGCTCCTCCGTCCATGGGATTTTCCAGGCAAGCGTACTGGAAAACCTCAGTTTACTTACCTTTAAAGTGAGAATACTATTAGTAACCATTTCACAGAATGGTTGTAGGACTCAGATGAGACAAGAGTTGTGCAAATAGTTTGCAAATGGTCTCTATGGCAGGCTCTGGTAAAGGGGCAGGTGTGTGCAGTGTATTTATTTTATCTCTTCCTCAGTGTCCTTTCTTCCCTCCTGGGTTTGAGGGAAGTCTGCTTTTGATAACCTATTCCTAGAGTTAAGTCCACAGAAAGTTCTCTAAAAGGAACACAATAATTTCAGTACTTAGAAAATTTCCAGCTTGTAATTTTTCGGGGGCTGGGATGGTCTCAAGATTCATCCTCAAAGGAACCCTTTGTTTCCTGGTGGGTGTGAGCCTTGTGTTCATGAAAGAGGAAGGAATGCTTACAATTATCAGGCCAATGAGAGGCCTCAGAGCATGAGAAATGAGGAGGCTGTTGTGTCTCAATTCTAGATACATGGGGCCTCTGCTGCTCTGAGCAGATAATCCAGGACGATAATGAAGTAGTCACAAGGGTGAGCCTTTGAAACAAGGCAGCCAAGACACTGCTCACAGTTCGAAGCTTCCCGTTAGCCCTTTTGCATATTTTAAAGAGAGACTTGTAAGTCATGAGATAGCCTTGCCTGTCAGAATAATCGGCCCATATGGGGAACTTCTTTCATAACTTGACAAGAGACGCAGGAGGGGAAGCTGCTGGAGATGAAATCTGATGATTCAAATAGCAGGAAAAGGTTTCTAGTTTATGATGATTGTTTTCCTTCAGCTAATTTTAATTCTGATGAATACCAAGTTTTCTTTGGTACTTTTTGTTCCTCAAATCTTTTTTTTTTTTTCCTCCTATTAAACTGTTCAGCCAAGTATTTCCTAAGCCTCTATGAAAACAATACTACATATTTCTTAAGCCCACGTGAACAAACATTTCATGAAGACTGGCTTGAAAGATACAAGTAGATGACAACCTGAAAGGCCATTCCTATTGCAAAAGTGAAAAGACTTGACAGATTGGTAGGCAAATAGATATACAACACTAAAACTTAATGTTGATTCAGACAGACTCGAATGATGTTAACTCTTGCCATCCTATTTAGTTGCTTTCAGTTCCTCTAACAGTTTGCATAGGTGGAATGCCTTGATAAATTCTGATCCTTGGATGGGAGGACTGATGTTTTATATAGGTCATTTGCAAACAAATATTTACCAATTACCAGTAAATACCAGTCATTGTGTTGGTCAACAGACTGTTACAAGAGCAACAGAGAGGAAAGAGTTCTGGTCATTTTGTGAGACCTCTGTCCAGGGGAGCTAGGGAAGGCTTCAGAGAAAAGAAACTATTCGAGTTTGGTGTTGAAGGGCCAATAGAAGTAACCTTCCATTGCATTAATATACATGTCCTGGGGCTTCCCTGATGGCTCAGTGGTGAATCACCTGCCAGTGTAGGAGATGCAGGTTCAAGCCCTCTTCTGGGAAGATTCCCTGGAGAAGGAAATGGCAAAGCACTCTAGTATTCTCACCTAAAACCCCATGGACATGACTTAGTGACTGAAGAACAACAAGATGCATGTACTATATCTTCTTTACCAGTTCCTCTGTTGTTCGACATTTAGGTTTCTTCCATGTACTGGCTATTGTAGATAGTGTCAATAGTACTGCAAAGAACATTGAGGGGCATTATCTTTTTGAATTATGGTTTTCTCTGCATGTATGCCCAGGAGTGGGATTCCTGGGTCACATAGTAATTCTAATTTTAGTTTTTTAAGAAACCTCCATATTGTTTTCCATAGTGGCTGTATCAATTTACACTCTCACCAACAGTGCAAAGGAGATGTGGCACATATATACAATGGAATATTACTCAGTCATAAAAAGGACCAAAATTTTGGTCATTTGTAGAGATATGGATGAACCTAGAGACTGTCATATAGAATGGAGTAAGCCAGAAAGAGAATACAAATATTGTATATTAATGCATATATATGCAATCTAGAAAAATGGTATAGATGATCTTATTTGCAAAGCAGAAATAGAGACACAGAAGTAGAGAACAAATATATGGATACCAAGAGGGGAAAGGGCAGAGAAAAGGACTTGGGAGATTGATATTAACACATATATATTATTGATACTATGTATAAAATAGAGTGTGGATCACAATAAACTGTGGAAAATTCTAAAAGAGATCAGAATACCAGACCATCTGACTTGTGTCTTGAAAAACATATATGCAGGTCAGGAAGCAACAGTTAGAACTGGACATGGAAAAATAGACTGGTTCCAAATAAGAAAAGGAGTAGGTCAAGGCTGTATATTGTCACACTGCTTATTTAACTTATATGCAGAGTACATCACGAGAAATGCTGGGCTGGAAGCACAAGCTGGAATCAAGATTGCCAGGAGAAATATCAATAACCTCAGATATGCAGATGATGCCACTCTTATGGTAGAAAGTGAAGAGGAACTAAAAACCCTCTTGCTGAAAGTGAAAGAAGAGAGTGAAAAAGTTGGCTTAAATCTCAACATTCAGAAAACGAAGATCATGGCATCTGGTCCCATCACTTCATGGGAAATAGATGGGGAAACAGTGGAAACAATGTCAGACTTTATTTTGGGGGGCTTCAAAATCACTGCAGATGGTGATTGCAGCCGTGAAATTAAAAGACACTTACTCTTTGGAAGAAAAGTTATGACCAACCTAGATAGCACATTCAAAAGCAGAGACATTACTTTGCCAACTAAGGTCCGTCTAGTCAAGGCTATGGTTTTTCCAGTAGTCATGTATGGATGAGAGAGTTGGACTGTGAAAAAAGCTGAGTGCCGAAGAATTGATGCTTTTGAACTGTGGTGTTGGAGAAGACTCTTGAGAGTCCCTTGGACTGCAAGGAGATCCAACCAGTCCATTCTGAAGGAGATCAGTCCAGGGATTTCTTTGGAAGGAATGATGCTAAAGCTGAAACTCCAGTACTTTGGCCCCTCTTGTGAAGAGTTGACTCATTGGAAAAGACTCTGATGCTGGGAGGGATTGGGGGCAAGAGGAAAAGGGGACGACAGAGGATGAGATGGCTAGATGGCATCACTGACTCGATGGATGTGAGTCTGAGTGAACTCTGGGAGCTGGTAATGGACAGGGAGGCCTGGTGTGCTGTGATTCATGGGGTCGCAAAGAGTTGGACATGACTGAGCGACTGAACTGAACTGAACTGAACCGAACTGAAGAACCCACTGTATAGCACAAGCAGCTTAATGCACTGTGGTGACCTGACAGGAAAGGAAGTCTGAAAGGGAGGGGATGTATACATTATATGTATATATTAGAAACTAATACAACATTGTAAAGCAACCATACTCTAATAAAAGTTAATTTAAAAAAATAAAAGAGCCAATAGAAGCTTAGCAGATTGAGAAAAGAGGATAATGCTAGAAGGCATGGGAGTGTGAGGAGTCCAGTGCGGGAAAACCATGACGAACTCACCATCCTCCTCAAGCATTCAGTGATAAACTCCTGAAATGGGACCAAAGTAGATTTCATATTGAAACCAAAAATTTTAAAAATCCATACTGTAATAGATAAATTATATCTACCCTCCTAAATATTAATTACCTATTTTCCACAGTAGCTAGTGAAGAACTAAATAAAGCAGCAATACCTGGGCATGAGCTATGTTGCTGATGAAGAACCTCCTTTCCTTAGAGCGGGAAGAGGAGAGAAAAAGTCGGTGAAGTCACTCACCCCCACCCAACAGAGATAAATATGGCTGGAATGAAACCAGGAAAGTGACGCAGGCACCTGATTGCTAGGTCATCACACACTTGGATTCTGACCTTTCACTGAAACACCACCATCAAGTGACTTCCAGATGTGCATGCTTGACCATTAGTAAGCAGGCAAGACTGAAACCTTATTTCCCACAAGCTATGAATAAGTGAGTGACTTATAAGAACATCATTTTGTTATGACAAACAGTAAGAGAGAAACTTGAGGAAATAATTTTTAGCAATTTAATGAAGCTCTTGTTCTATCCTTGCATCCTGAAATAGTATTTCAAAGTTATCTTTCCTAACAGGAAATAGAATAGCTTGACAAAAGGAACCACAGCTGTATATCAAAACTGGCAGCATATTCTTATGGTACGGCCTGATACATATGCTCACCACCCTTTACTGGTTAAACTGTATTTCATTATCATCTCCTTATTTCCACTTCTAATTCTAGCAGAACTGCTTCCTGTAAACAGGTCAGATCCCTAGCAGTTTTGAGCTTAAGGATTCTTTTTAAATGCCTGATCCCAACTTTATTAAGTAGTGTTTTCTCTCTTTCTTAATTGTAGCCCCCGAGGCACACACTCAGGTCTATTGGCATACATGGGGAGAAAAATTAATTCACCACCAATCCTAACTGCATTTTGTATATGGATGTTTATGCTACCCATGGTTTTAAAAGCACAACTGCTTAGATTAGGAATATCTGCTTGATATCATTATAATACAATGAATGTATAGATTTGATCATTAGAATGTTATATGGTAATACAGAATGTAAGAATCCTCCCAAATCATCAAATTAATCATTTAAATTAAATTCATTTTATTTTAAAATAATTGCTATACTTTGTTTAACTTAAATAGCAAATGTTTTCCATATTTTGGATTTAGGGGTACTGTTTTTGTTTCTGATGTTTTGTTGTTTTGGTTTAACTTTGGTGAAATGTAAAATTCTCTATCATTGGTTTACTAAGCTTCTCTGTAGGTGAGGTTATGTTCCAGCATGCCGAATCATAGGATGTGGATACTGAATGATTTTAGATAATGGCTACCAGTGAAAATCACATTAATCAGGAAACCATGTCCAGATGCCTCACACAATGTCCAGAGTCAAAGATAAAGCATCACATTGTTACTGACTCCTCCTCCTTCTCCCACCCTCCCTCCTTTGCCTCCTCTCTTTTCCCTCCTCCCCTCCTTCCCATTTTTCTCCCCTCTTTCCTCTCTTTCTCCCTCTTCCTCCACCTCCACTTTTCCCCCTCCTCCTCCATCTCTGCCTCTTCCTCTTCTTTGCCTTCTCCTTCTTAAATATGGACTAAAACAGACCAACTACTCTATTCTGCATTGTTTTACATCTGAAAACTCCAGCTAGATAAAAGTACAGTTGAATTCCTTTACATGGTAAGGAAGATCTTAATAAGCTTTTGAGAAAACCAGGCTTCATATGCTTTGTGCTTAATAAACCAGGAACACAGGACCTGATTAAGACACCACCAAACTAAAAGTTCGATGTTCTCAAATTTAAAAACAACACTGACAGGAAATATTCCCGCGGCGGGGTGGGGAGGGTGTTAGGAATCCATACCCTAAAGAATTCCCTTACATTCAAAGAATAAAAGAAACAGATGTGGTTGAAACAAATATTTGAGTTGTAAGCACACCCAACACCTGAAGCTTATTAAATAAATAAAACGGTAATTTCATAATCAAGTATCTTCCTTATATAGTCAGTGATATATCTTCAGAGATAATCAACTAGAGAACTTCCAGAGGATGAGATTAAGCTTAAGATCTGGATCTGACCTTGACCTAAACATAGCTACTAATTCCTGACCTTGAATTGTCCACAGCTGAAAGTGAAAGCGGAGAGTGAAGAAGTTGGCTTAAAGCTCAACATTCAGAAAACAAAGATCATGGCATCTGGTCCCATCACTTCATGGGAAATAGATGGGGAAACAGTGTCAGACTTTATTTTTTGGGCTCCAAAATCACTGCAGATGGTGACTGCAGTCATGAAATTAAAAGACGCTTACTCCTTGGAAGGAAAGTTATGACCAACCTAGATAGCATATTCAAAAGCAGAGACGTTATTTTGTCAACAAAGGTCCGTCTAGTCAAGGCTATGGTTTTTCCAGTAGTCATGTATGGATGTGAGAGTTGGACCATGAAGAAGGCTGAGCGCGGAAGAATTGATGCTTTTGAACTGTGGTGTTGGAGAAGACTCTTGAGAGTCCCTTGGACTGCAAGGAGATCCAACCAGTCCATTCTGAAGGAGACAACCCTGGGATTTCTTTGGAAGGAGTGATGCTAAAGCTGAAACTCCAGTACTTTGGCCACCTCATGTGAAGAGTTGACTCATTGGAAAAGACTCTGATGCTGGGAGGGATTGGGGGCAGGAGGAGAAGGGGACGACAGAGGGTGAGATGGCTGGATGGCATCACTGACTCGATAGGCGTAAGTCTGAATGAACTCCGGGAGTTGGTGATGGACAGGGAGGCCTGGCATGCTGCAACTCATGTGGTCGCGAAGAGTTGGACACGACTGAGCGAGTGAACTGAACTGAACCATCTCCTTGTGACCCCATGGACTGTAGCCCGCAAGGCTTCTCTGTCCATGGAATTTTCCAGGCATAAGAATACTGGATTCCTTCTCCAAGGAATCAAACCCCTGTCTCTGTGTCTCCTTCATTGGCAGGCAGATTCTTTACCATCTGAACCACCAGGGAAGCTATTTATCTCCTTGTTATTATAAGAATGTATGGAATCAGATAGTACAGTCAGTCAGAGGCAGCATCCCTAGCAAAGCTCTTCCCATTTTTTTTTTTGCTAAATGGAGGGCAATTTGCTGATTTTGCACTTTTTTCCCACTCTGTGTTTTTAAATTTATTAGGAAAAAAGTAATCTGATACCCTGCCATAACGTGTTTTTTCTTTAAATAAAGAAGAATTCTTTAAGTTATTACAAAAAAAAGAAAAAAAGAATTCTCTTATAGTCTAAGACTGGATTAATTAGTATTCAGCTTAACTTTTTTTGTATAAAATGTTGATATCTTTATTTTTTAAATAATTCCCTTTCTATTCTTTCAAATAAAGATAGAAACATTATATTGGATTTTCTTTTAGATAGAATTTGGGGCAGTCAAAGAGACTGCCAAATAGTGAAATGCTATTATAGGTGCTAGAGAATCAATGTTTTGAGGAAAGAGTGACTTTAAGTTCAAGGGCAAAGCCATTTCCCAGCTTAACTCATCCCAAGAAAGAAGTATTAAGAGGAATAATACCCCAGCCTCCAGCGGCTCTAAAGTGTGGAGCCATGAATACATCTAGGGCAAGCAACGGATCTCACTCTTTTCCTGTCAGGACACCCTGGTGGCACAGGGCTCATGGTGGGAGGCATGATCATTCTCCAAATGTCAGCTGGCTCTCTATTCATTCCTCTCTCACCTACGGCTCTGCTTTACCCTAGAACACAAGTGAGAGAAAGTGAGAACTTTGTTCCTCTAATTTATATTTTTAAAGGGATTGTTAAACTTCAATATTTAATTTCAATAAGTAACAAATGCCTTACACAATGATTCATAATTAATCAAAACCCATCAGGATGGCTAACCATAGTGATTAAGAACTGCTGCTCTGCAGTCAAAGCTCTCTGGTTTCGTGCAGGATGTGGCATTCTAGAATGTTAGTGCTACCGAAAGCTTGAAGCATTTCTTATTTTTCCACCCCTCACCTATTTGAAGAACCTTTCCATTAAGCTTTCTTTACTCCTAACAGAGGCTGGGATTTTTTTTCTTTTCTGGGTCATAGAACTTCAAGAGCTGGTTTGGACTGTCCTTAAGAATAAAGTCTTCCCAAACTGAAAAGAGCTTCTTACCATGTGTTAGCATTCTCCAGAGAAACTAAACCAATAGGATGTGCATATGTGTGCATAAGTACTTATTTACTTCTGTTCATATGTATAAGTACTCTCTGTACAAATTTATACAAATGTATATAGTTAATTGGGGCTTCCCAGGTGGTGCTAGTGGTAAAGAACCTACCTGCCAATTCAGGAGACTTAAGAGATGCAGGTTTGATCCCTGGGTTGAGAAGATCTTCTGGAGGAGGGCATGGCAACCCACCCCAGTATTCTTGCCTGGAGAATCCCATAGACAGAGGAGCCTGGAAGGTTACAGTTCATGGGGTCGCACAGAGTCAGACAGAACTGAAGTGACTTAGCACACACACATGCATATAATTAATTATAAGAAATTGGCTCATGGAATTTATGGAAGATAACCAGTCCCAAGATCGACAGAGTGATTCAGCAACTTGGAACCTCTGAGAATCAATGGTATAGCTCCAGTCTGAAGGCTGGCAGGCTCAAGGCCCAGGATGAGCCAGTGCTTCAGTCTGAAGGCCATGAGGCACAAGAAAACCTCTCTTACTCAACAGAATATGGTTTCATTGGGGCTTCCCAGGTGGAGCTGGTGGTAAAGAATCCACGTGCCATTGCAGAATATGCAAGAGATGCGGGTTTGATCTTTGGGTCAAGAAGATCTCCTGGAGAAGGAACTGGCAACCTGCTCCAGTATTCTTGCCTGGAAAATTCCAAGGACAGAGGAGCGTGATGGGCTACAGTCCATGGTGTCTCAAAGATTCAGATACAACTGAGCAACTGAGCACATGAATATGTATCAGGTCTTCCACTGTTGGGATGAGGCCCAGCCAAATTAGGAAGGACACTCTGCCTTACTCTGACTGCCCATCGAAATGTTAACCTCATCTAAAAACATTCTCACAAAAATACCCGAAAAAATGTTTGATTAAATATCTAAGAAACCTGTAGTCTAGTCAGGTTGACAGATGAAATTAACCATTCAACCCTAAAACATGGAGAAAAGTGCATGTATTTTAGAGAAAGATATATATAGATTTGATTCTCATGATGGTCTCTAGCTTTTGTGCAGTATTTTAACCTCCTTGAGCCTTAGTACCCCCATCTATAAATTGGTGAAAATACCTGCTTCCTAGGTTGATGGTGTGAGGGTCAATGAAATAACATATGTATGTAGTAGGTTTTCAATAAATAAATAGGAGCCCCCTGCCCCTTTATTGAGGTCTAAGAACTTCACAAACTAGTTCACATCTCTGGCAGAAATGCTTATGACAACTAATTCATATAAGAGGTAATAGATACCACTGTTTTCCTCACCAACACCTACTCCTCATTACCTCTTTCTGATTTATTCAAGAAGGAGATAACAGAACTCTAACTTAAAGGTACCTTGGAAAAGATATTTGTTGTTGTTGTTTTTTTCTCTAAGTCACGTCTGACCTTTTAGCAACCCTGTGGACTATATCTACCAGGCTCTTCTGTCCATAGGATTTCCCAGGCAAGAACACTGGAGTGGGTTGCCATTTCCTTCTCCAGGACACCTTCACAACCCAGGGATCAAATCCACCTCTCCTACACTGGCAGGCAGATTCTTTACCAGTGAGCCCCCAGGGCTTCCCTGAAAAAGATATTGTTGTTGTTCAGTCACCAAGTTGTGTCTAACTCTTTGTGACCGCATGAACTGCAGCTCCCCAGACTTCCCTGTCCCTGACCATCTCATGGAATTTGCCCAAGTTCATGTCCATTGAACTGGTGATGCCATCCAAACATTTCATGCTCTGTCACCCTCTTCTTCTGCCTTCACTCTTTCCCAGTATCAGGGTCTTTTCCACTGTATACAAGAGTGGTTTGCCATTCCTTCCTCCAGTGGATCACATTTTGTTAGAACTCTCCACTGTGACCCGTCCAACCAGGGTGGCCCTGCATGCCATGGCTCGTAGCTTCACTGAGTTATACAAGCCCCTTCACCATAATAAGGCAGTGATCCATGAGGAAGAAAAGGTATAACCCTCCTTAATTCCTAGTGGATGAACCGTGATTTGTCCAAGTTAATGATAGTCTGTGGCAATTCTGTTCACCTGATGGCAGTGGTATAGAATGAGCAAGGGATCCTGGCTAGTCAATAAGAGGAAAGGGGAAGTATGCTGACAAAAAGGGAAAATATGTCAAGATATCCTCTTCTGCCTCTCCTTTCCTACCTTTGAAATAAATTCTAGGAAGACAAGATGTTTGGATATGAAGCATCCATCTCCATCTGGTCACAATGAGACACTCGGGAAGCAAAATCAGAGGATGCCAAGAACCTGGGTCCGTGATGATCCTGTTTGTGTAGCACACCTCCTCCAGACCTGCTGTCTTATCATCTCATCTAGTCTTACTCCTTAAGTTGCTTTTAGTTGGTTATTCTGTTACTTGCCGCTAAAAGCATCCTAAATGACACAGCAGCCTTAGCCAGTTTTGAACTAAACAATTCAAACTTATTTAGACCAAACAAGTTTTTAAACCATTGAGACACAGTCACGACCTTTTACGGCACTGGACAAAAATAGAACTCTTTGCCTCTATCATCTGCATTTATCCACACATGTATTTCAATAAGCATTTATTAAAGGTCTCCAATGTGCAAGATACTGGGAAAAGCCACTCTCTGGGGAGAGAGAGAGGAGGCTACAAAGATGAATGAGACCTGGATCCTGTCCTAAAGGAAACTTACAGCCCAGTTGGATAGATAAGAAACAATAAAACAAAGGCAAAATCCATAGTTCTGGCCTTAAAAGGAAGTTGGAATCCACCTCTGTAAATCACTAAAGCATGCACCTATCACATTTTACATTTTATTTTTATATGCCCAGAAACTTGAGCTAAAAGTGGAACAAAAAGAAAAAAAAAAAAAAAGAATGAGGTAGTAGAATAAAATAGTAGACATTAAACAAGAGGGGCTGAATCACACTCTCACACTTTACAACTCAAGTTGGAATAAAGGGGCGAATGTGATTGATGCCTTAGCTTGGGGCCTCTGGAAAAAACACAATGAGAAAGGCAGCTTGCTTTACCTGGCTCCCTTACAGCTCAGGAGTTGGAAAGCCAATACCGAACTGGATTTCTAGGTTTTCTGGCTTGCGTACAATATAATAAATAAGACTCTGGCAATTTGTGTTAGATTCTTGTACTGGGTCAGCAATTACTATGTGTGAGAGTGCTTCGAAACGACAATCCTCTATACTACACTCCAAATGGCTTTTCATATGTAGAAATATGATGTACTTTGTTCTTTGGTGTTTAAGGCTTAACTAGACAGAAATGACTCTTCATCATCTACAAAATAGCTAGAGTAAGCCCAAGACAACTCCCCAAAGTAGAATAAAATCCAGAATCAAAAGGCTGCGTGTTGTAGTGGATAAAGATCACAGACTTGGGAGCCTGACAGATTTGAGTGCAAGTCCACCTTATTGCTCTTGTTCAGGTGACCCTGGGCAAGTTGCATTACCACTCTGAGCCTCAGTTTCCTCATCAGACAATGAGACAACAGCACATCCTTCAGAGATTTACTGCAATATAAATGAAGTAATACATGTGGACAGCAGCTAGCTTTAATGTGTATCCTCAACAAATGTTACTTCTCTTCCTTCTATCTTGATTTTGATCTTGCATTTATTTTAGATTTTTATTAGTACAGTCAGCTCATAACTAGCCAGTAGCAGTAGTCCAAATAACACAACATGGTAGATAATCCCATATTTGCTTATTTTTTCTGTAAATATATTTGATTAGGGATAAGTTTTAAGGGAATTCACAAGATTTCAAAAATTTACATAAAGTCTACTTGAGATTAGGTAGAAATCTCTTCATTTTGTCTTTTTTGCAGAATGATATTCGATAACCAATATGAAGTGAGTGCATGTCGGTCATGTCTGACTCTTTGTGACTCCATGGACCCTAATCTGACATGCTCCTCTGTTCATGGGATTCTCCAGGCAAGAATGCTGGCATAGGTTGCCATGCCCTACTCCATACCCTGGATCTGCCTGACCCAGGTATGGAAACTGTGGCACCTGTGGCTCCTGCATTGCAGGTGGATTCTTAACTGCTGAGCCATCAGGGAAGCCCATGAGATGAATACCTACTGTGTAGCTGATGTTTTATAAATAAAAGGGAAGTGGAGTAAGGATTTCCTTTTAAAAAGCTAAAGATATCTTCACTCATCTGAAAGAACTAATCAGACTTGCACTCTCTCCCTTTCTCTTTCCTGTCTTGCAGCTATGATCCCTGGCCCTAGAGAAGGACATAGCTATTTTTGTCTGTCAGATTCCTGTGGTACTGTACTCTGTGGATGAGTCAGTGGGTCAGTTAGTTGTATGATAGGAGTGGGAATGTTATTCTGCAGAATTTCTGGGGAAGAAAGCATGTGAATTCTCACAGGGAAAAAGGCAGAGCCAAAGACCACATATCCCTTTCCAGGGAGCCAGGCAGAGCAGGCCCACTTGGGGAGGGCAGAATATGAAGATGCCTTGTAGGCAAGGAGCCAAAGCTATGGAGCAAAACAGTGAGGGGACTACACTGGAGTGGAGAGGGGAGACACATGGAGGAGGAGATTTTAGGGAGATGCAGAGAAGCTAATGATTCTTCAAAAATTTTTTGTGTGATATATACTGTAAAACTCATTTCACCTCTTTACTTATAGTAAATATCTATACTGTCCTTGTGAATCCTAAGGTTGGACTGGAGTTTCTCTGAACATGACTTTGCATGGCCTCCAGTCTGGGGAAGACAGGTCAACCATCACCAGGGAAGTTAGATAAATAGGTGTCTAAGGGAACACAGCACGGGTAGACATGGCCCAATTCCCAATCACATCGCTTCTTGCCTGCTCTCTGTTTGAAACTTCACTATTGCTTTCAAGAGCACCATTGGGAAAAAAATATAGAGCTTTTAGAGAAATGTTGGATTCAGAAGTAGACAAAAGAAGAAATTTTGAAAAGGATAAAATATAAAGAAAAAATAGTAGTGTGGAGTTAGCTGGTGGCTAACACTTCAGATGCCTTAGCATGCAATTCAGCGTCTCTGTCCTTGGAAATCTCCCATTTCCACATTTTGAAAGAAAGAAAAGAAAGAAGGAAGAGAGGGAGGAAAGAAAGAGAGGGAAGGATGGAAGTAAAGAGAAAAGAAAAAACAGAAAAGACCCTTCACAAAAATAACCTGGCAAAAACCAATTATCTACTGTTACTTCACTTGTACACTTGTGAATTGGTTGACTCAAATGTCCACCTTGAGGCCTAGATGAGAGCATTATCTGATGATGGAGGATTTGATGAGAAGAAAGTAGTTGCTACTTTGTTGGCACATGGAGCAGATGGGTAGAGGTGGGTTAAGAGCCTAAAGCAAGAGAGACCTAGGAGAAGAAGGGACTAGGCAAGAAGAAAGAGAGCTAGATTTCTAAGATGAAGTACTGATTCTATGATTCTTTGTCAACTTTTTAGCTTAGGATTAAGCAAATAACTTTTGCTGTTAAGAAGTAACCAGAATAACTTTTTTGCTTAGGATTCTGATGAGTGAGGAGAACATTAAAAGTTGATAAGAAGTGATACTGTTTACAATTACGGGATCATAGCTAGCTTGAATAGGATTCCCCGGAAACAGACTCAGTCAATGAGTGCCATGCAGAAGGTTCACTGGAAGGTGATCTCAAGGGAGAGACCTGCATGGAAGTGAGGAAGGCAGATTAGAGAAAGGAAGGAGTTGGCCAGCACTCTACTTCCGACTGAGTTTTTGGCTAATCCTTCAGGGGAGGCTGCGATGGCCACTGGGAATTTCACAAAATTAGGCAAAAGAGCTGAATCTTTGTAGCTCCCCATTCTGGCCTTGGCCTTCTATTTAGAAAGGGTGTAACCTTGGGCAAAGCAGTGCTCAGTGAGGGACACAACTGTGAACCTCAGCTGTTGATTTTCACAGTAGCTGAGGAATAGATACTGTTTTAGTCAGCTTGAGCTGCCATAACAAAATACCATGGATTGGCTGGCTTAGAAACAGGAACTTTGTTTTGGAGGCTGGAAAGTCTAAGATCAAGGTGCTGGCCAGTTTGGTCGCTCAGTGAGAACCCTCTTCCTGGCTTGCACACAGCTGCGTTTTCACTGTGTTTCCATGGCAGAGAGAGAGAGCAAGTCCTCTGCTCTCTCTTCCTCTTCCTATAAGAAGACATCCCATGGTGGAGTCACCCACTCTCATGATCTTATCAAAGCCTAATTAACTCCCAAAGCCCCACTTCCAGATACCACCATATTGGGAGTTACGACTTCAACATATAAATCTGGGGGGACTCAGTGCAGTTTGTAGCAGGAATGTCAACCCAAAAGAGTAGATCTGGGCAAAGCACAAGAGTATCTGCTACAACAATATAATCTGGATGCCACTTAGGGTGGAATTCCTTAAACCAGGGCTTTGTGGCAAGATGAGTGGGAAATGGTAAACAAGGACATGATGTGGCCCCTGACAGTAAGTAGTTGGCTGCGGTTTAGCACACTACCACTGCTCCAGGGGAACAGGCTGACTCTGGGACTTCTATTGCCAATAACGAACTGGAACTGTCATAGGAACTGACATGAAGCCTCTTCTTAAAATATAGGAAATCATATTAATGTGGTCAGTGGGAGAAGCCTTCATTATCCATGTGTATCAGTTCAGTTCAGTTCAGTTCAGTCACTCAGTCGTGTCTGACTCTTTGCAACCCCATGAACCACAGCACACCAGGCCTCCCTGTCCATCACCAACTCCCGGAGTCCACCCAAACCCATGTCCATTGAGTCAATGATGCCATCCAACCATCTCATCCTCTGTCATCCTCTTCTCCTCCTGCCCTCAATCTTTCCCAGCATCAGAGTCTTTTCGAATGAGTCAGCTCTTCACATCACGTGGCCAAAATATTGGAGTTTCAGCTTCAGCATCAGTCCTTCCAATGAATATTCAGGATTAATTTCCCTTAGGATGGACTGGTTAGATCTCCTTGCAGTCCAAGGGACTCTCAAGAGTCTTCTCCAACACCACAGTTCAAAAGCATCAATTCTTCAGTGCTCAGTCCAACTCTCACATCCATACATGACCACTGGAAAAACCATAGCCTTGGCTAGACGGACCTTTATTGACAAAGTAATGTCTCTGCTTTTCAATATGCTGTCTAGGTTAGTCATAACTTTCCTTCCAAGGAGTAAGCATCTTTTAATCACCATCTGCAGTGATTTTGGAGCCCCCCAAAATAGCCACTGTTTTCACTGTTTCTTCATCTATTTGCCTTGAAGTGATGGGACTGGATGCCATGATCTTAGTTTTCTGAATGTTGAGCTTTAAGCCAACTTTTTCACTCTCCTCTTTCACTTTCATCAAGAGGCTTTTTAGTTCTTCCCTTTCTGCCATAAGGGTGGTGTCATCTGTATATCTGAGGTTATTGATATTTCTCCCGGCAATCTTGATTCCAGCTTGTGCTTCCTCCAGCCCAGAGTTTCTCATGATGTACTCTGCATAGAAGTTAAATAAGCAGGGTGACAATATACAGCCTTGACGTACTCCTTTCCCTATGTGGAACCAGTCTGTTGTCCCATGTCCAGTTCTACTGTTGCTTCCTGACCTGCATACAGGTTTCTCAAGAGACAGGTCAGGTGGTCTGGTTTTCCCATCTCTTTCATTATCTTCCACAGTTTATTGTGATCCATAAGCATGCACAAAAGGACTCTATAATCTTCAAATACAACCTGTGCCTTGTAGTAAAAGTAATTCCAGATCCATGGAGGGCTTGGGTCTTGGCCCATTGTGTTGTTATGATCACCTTTTCCTTGGAACAAAGCTGTTATAATAATTGCAGAGTTCTCCTTCAAAAGCTATAGTGGCTAAAAGTCCAAACATCATCAATGGTCTTTTATTGCTATTATCTGCTATTATCTATGATAATAGGGATTTATATATGCCATGTTCCCAAAGTGAAGATGTAAAAGTGTGACACCAATAACACCTATGGAATGTGTCTATATTATTAGTCAAAGGAAAGCTTTACAGATCTTAAAGTTATAACTTCTAAGGCTGAGAGAAGTCATCAGTTTCCCTTTCATGAGTCAGGAAAATGTGCCCATCTCCGGGTTCATTTTTCTAGATTCTGAATCAAAAGCTATAAATCTGTGCCCTAAAAAAATAAATCTATCTTCTGCTCTGTACTTTACTGTTTATAATGGAAGATAGCCCAAAATACTTAGTTGCTCTGATGTGGAAGATTATATTAGTTCTTCACCATTTCCGCTCAAAATAATTCATGTTTTTCTTCTTGATTTTGAGTTTTTGTACTCTTACATGTTGCCTTTTCTTGTTCAATGAATCTGCCTTCACCTCCCTTTTAGGTTCACTCAGGAACTTTCTGTGAATTTAGTAACATTTAAATTTTGTAGTCAGAGCACAAGGGTATACATCTTGGATATACAATTCATTCTTATAGTTCATGCTTGTCTGTCTTGAAAAAGTCATACTCATCAATGCCAGTCCTGAGTTATCACACCAAGAATTTGTATTACCAATTAACTCAAAATTTCCATCATGTATAGAGATTTATGATTACTCCAGTGACGTCTTGACTTACTAAAAAGCAACCCTGAGATTGCTAACACGAAGTGTGTCTTCAAGAATGAGAGCATAACTTCAGGAAAATGACATTAACTCATCCTTTCCTGTGTAGATTATTTGAAAAGAAACTCCTATATAAATAAAATTCAATGCATGCATTCACTCCTCCTTATGTCATTTATATGATACTTTTTATACTCTTATTCTTAACATAATTTATAAACAGATATATAAAGTAATTCTGATATATGCTGGAAATGTTACTTTTCTTAGTGTTTTTCTTGGCCAAAAAAAAAAGAAAATTACATGGCTTAAGTTATAATAACAGTATCCTTCACAATGAAATGAAAAATTAAGCCCATTGTGTATAATATAACAAATACAATAATCACATGTATGGAAATAATCATCTAAACATTTATTTAAATTACATGATTTTTAAATTGCTAGAATATTGAATGACAAATAGGTGACTCCAATTTAATAATCTGCTCAAATTTTTCACATGAAAAATATGGGAAATAACAGTCTAATTCAGGAGAATATTTTGAGGTATGTTTACTTTAAACAAATTCTCCAAAAAACTAGGTGTTTGCATAAAGGAATAAATAATTACTGAAAGAATACAATGGCCAAACTGCAGAATTCAGCAGAAAAAATGATATTTCACTTATGCAAAAGATTTTGTCATGATAAAGTTTGTTCTTCCTTACATTTCCCCTCAAATGGCAATTCTATATTTGGCAATGTTGCCTGTTTTATTCTCATCTAGGTCAAAATTCAAGTCCTGGTATGGAGGGAGTGAGTTAATATCTCATGCTGCACTTTGCAAGTAATCACACTGCTACCTTACCCAGAGAAAAGTAATATTTGCTGAGCACTTACATTCATTGAGCCAGGCCTGCACCTACTAATGCTTCACTATGTCATTTTGTTCATTCATTCACTAGGTGTTTATAAATGTCTACTCTTTGCCAACCATTGGGAACATAAAAAAAAGAGTCAGATTCCATGTCTTTGAGAGATGTAGTCTGGTTCTCTAATTCAGTCATTCAATCTTATAATAACTGAAAGAGAAACGTATTAGCATTCATTTTTATCTTGAAGATGAGGAAACTGAGGCTCACAAAGTTTCAGTGATTTGCCCATACTCAGAAGCAGTATTTAAGCTCAAGCGACTTAGCAGTAGCTGCAGCAGCAGCCATCAGACTCCAAGCCCCATTCTTGCTCCATTTTCTCTTTGTTGTTACTGGATAAAACACTTCTATACTTTACTTGAAATGTGATGGTGGGAATTAAAATGTCAATAAAGTACTCAGTGTCAAAATGTCATGATGTGTAGTCTGAAAGTTTTTTTTTTTTCTCCTTTTCACTTTCTGTATGCCTATTGCATATATAAAAGATGCCTACAGATGGTTCTTCACCTTCCCCACAAATTAGAAAAAGAGAAAAACTGTATTGTATGATGAACAATCTTATAGTCATTTGTTGATACTAGTTTTTACCAGAGCCCCAAATGAGCAAGCTATAACATGTAGATTCAAATTCAGTAAGAGCTGATAATCTTCAACAGTATATTAGTTGAGGTCTTTGAGTAAGAGTCAAGCTCTCTCCTTCACAGTTCATTTCTCCTGCTGGAGGATTCCTTGTGCTAACTCCTATTTTCTATGCATAAGTGCCATGCTAGACCAGGGCAAGCATTTAGTTGTACTGTAGGGAGTAATTTGAATGAATGACCTGGGGCTTGGCCAGTGGCCAAGTCCATTGGAAACTCCCCTCTAAGCTGTGCATTTTTAGGCTGTGGTCATCTTTGGGATTTCCCCCGAAAAACTTCTCTGTCATGGCAGACATTTAACAATCCCATTTTCAGAATAGCATCCAAGCCAGGGTGTCAAAGAGAGGTATGAAATAATTTGCTTTGCATGTTGATTTCTCTCTTCTTAAATCCTTCCCATTCTTAAATGTTTTTAATTTGAATATTTTAAAATTTTCTCTATTTGCATATTGAAGTCTTCTTGTAAAAGTCTCTGCTTTCCCCCACAAAATGGTGCGTTCAACATTTCCTGACAGCTATGTCCCATAGAATTCTAGGTACTTTTGGTTTGTTATTACCAAGACTAAAGAGAAAGTTTCTTAAATAGCTTTGACAGGCTTCTAAAGTAATGAGTTACAGACTGAATGTTTTGTCAAATACAATGATACAATTCATGTTTTCAGCAAGCTGTTTCTTGGTTAAAAGCTGGACTAAATTGTTATTTGTGTGTGTGTGTGTGTATATATATATATATATATATATAGGCACAAAAAGACATATTCGGAAACAATAGGTCATACATATTTAAGTTGTTGGTAAAAGCACTAGATGACTGGATTTTATTTGTTGTTCAGGCACAATAAAATTTTGGCCTTGAAAATTGTTCCTAGAATGACACAGTTAGGAAAAGGATCCTCATTGGTGGAAAGGTATCAAACTATCTTAATTATTCAAATTATTTTATCTTCCAAATAGGCCCACTACCTCTATATATATTAGAAGACCAAAAGTATATTCAGAAGTTACTGGTCAAAAACTATCTGTGACCCAGATATTGTTTGGATTTGCATGAGATATTTCCAAAGCAGTTTGGGAAAGCCCACAAATTCAAAGCGGCCTCTTTATCCTCACCCCATTTCTGCTGAGTCCAGGAACCTTATTTCATTTCCTGCATGGTAGGCATTTTTTAGGGACTAGGTAAGCCTTGACATCTGTACTGCTTTCTGAGTCATTGTCGTGAAATGATACACGCTTGGGTGTAGTACAGCTACTTGGTTCCCAGAGAAAACAAACAAACAGAAGTCAGCTAGGAACTTCAGTTTGGTTAAAAACAAAAGCAATGTACAATTCAAAAATTTTTATTTATTTTTAAAAAACAGTCTACAGCTTTTAAGTTTCCAAATGATATTTTCTAACCATGAGAAAATATTTTAAATGAGAGTCTTTGCTCTGCATGCCTCATTCAGACACATGCCATAATTTGTGAAGGGAATTGGTCAGGCCTCTTCCAAGAAGGTCTGTCTATGGAAGATTGAGACATAAAGCTTCTATTTTGATAATCAGTGTGGCACATACTCATAGAAAACTCTCTGTACTCAAATGGCCTTAAGGGCTTCCCAGGTGGCTCAGTGGGTAAAGAATCTTCCTGCATTGCAGGATACTCAGGTTTGATCCCTGGGTCAGGAAGACCCCCGGAGGAGGGCATGGCAATCGACTCCAGTAGTCTTGCCTGGAGAATCCCATGGACAGAGGAGCCTGGCAGGCTATAGTCCAAGGGATTGCAAAGAGTTGGACACAACTGAAGTGACTGAGCACACACACATACCCAAATAACCTTAAACTAATTTCACCATTTATTTACTGATTTTGTGAACTGTCATATATGACAGTATTCTAGGTCCTGCACAGTTATCAGCAGTAAAATATAGTTTCTGCTTTCACAGAACTTAGAATATAGCATACAGGGATGAGGATGAGACTTAAATACAAAAGCCTGTAGCTTTATTATATTGTGAAATTACAAATAAAGTGCATAAGAGACTTCAGAGGTGGAGGAGGGAAACAGCATAAGTTAAATCTCCTACTAGTAAGAATAGCATATATTTGGGAATAGTAACCATATTTCTTAAATCTTTGAAGTAAAAAACAGAAACTAGAAGTGTTCCTGGGAAATTCCAAGAACAACAAAAATAAAAAAATTAATTCAATGATGAATTCTACCTTCCTCTTGGGTGAAAAAATAGAGTTGAGTAGAAAACTGTTATCCAGTGCTTATATTATGTCAGACATGGATGATATATTAATTCTCTAATCAAAATAATATCCTAATATCCTTTGCTTCATTTTTAAGATGCCTTGATGAGAGGAGAGGTCAAGTAACTTGCCCAAGATCACACAGATAAATTGTGGTGGAGCAAGGATTCAAAGGAAAGTCCATCCAGTTTCAACTAAGTGGCCTTAATAATCAAAGGCTGAGGAGGAGAGGAAACACAAGGCAAGCAAGCCATTTAAGGATTTAGCAAGCAATTTAGGCCTAGAAAGTTTAAGTGTTATACGTGATAGCAAACATCCCTGATGTGTGGTAGCTCATGGCACCAAACCTGTTCTTGGTTCACATTACATGTAGGCTGAGGTCTGATGGGGCTCTACTGGGGCTCTGCTAGGAGTTCTCTTCACTCTGGAGTCTGGGGATCATGATTTTAGGTATTTTGGTTCTTCTGTTAAAACATGGCGCATACCACATTTGCCTTTATTTTGTTGTTCATGGTAAGTTACATGGGCAAACCTGAGGTCATTGGGCAGGCATGTGTAGTTTCCCTGAGAGAGGAGCAGCAAATATTGTGAACAAGAATACAATCTATCAACCTACTGTAGGGAACACTACTAAATACTACTAAATAATACCCACTAAGTACTAAGCAGTAGAAATACTACAAGTACTCTGTAGTGGCCTATATGGGCAAAGAACCTGAAAAAAGAGTATATATGTACATGCAAAACTGACTCACTTTGCTATATACTTGAAACTAACACAACACTGTAGATCAATTATACTCCAATAAAATTTTTTTAAAAAAAGAATACATTCTGTCACCCTCTACCCCTTTGATAGCATAAGACCATTCCTTCCTTTCTGCACCCTGTATTTATCCTGCCCCCAAAAGAGACAATCCAAAATTCCTATTTATTTATGAGACTAGGCCCAATGTTCAAGACCTTGTGATACTCTCTACATTAGGTCTAGATGATGTCCATTTTGATCCAAAGACCTATACATGAAATAAGTTTTTCCCCCTACACACCTAATACACAGTAAAGACGCAAGAGCAGGATAATCTCAATAAGCATTTCAACATGGAAAGGGATGAAGAGGAGACACACAGCCATTCGCTAATTATCAAAGTCCTAAGATTCCACTTAGGAATGGTAAGAGGCTCCCAACTTGGGGCTGGACCCTCTAGCTGGGGTCACTCCAGATCTGGGGCAAACTTGATCTGTAGGATAGGTGACGCAGTATGAGTCAGAAACAAAAGTAAAGGTTTGATTTGACCTGGATTAGACTTTGGGTAACTGAAAATGAGTCAGTTCTGGGCTACAGAAAGAACCAAAGGCTGTGTGATCAGCTGAGGATGTTTTAACGGAGAGAGAAGGGAAGATCAGCAGAACACTGTTGAAAAGAGTGAACTGCAAAATCATTACATGTTTCTGCCTCATCGTGTTCAGACTTTTTGTAAAACTAGAACTGGCAGACAGAAGGAGAAAAAAATCAAAGATGACTATGTTTTTCTATCCTTGATAGTTGGGGAAATGATGATACTATACATAGCTATTGGGATATAGAGAAGAAAACAGATTTCAGAAAGAAGTTGGTGGCTTTCACTTTGGATAAGTTAGATCAGCTAAGTATTTAACACCGAGTTAAATAATATGGTCAAGAGAAAAGGAAAGAGTAGAATTATGAGAAAGATGTTCAGGCTCAGGAAACTCACAGTGTTTTAAGCAAAGACTAACTGACAAGAAGCAAAGGTGGCAATATAATGTTCGGATTTGATTGTTGAACTACTTTTAATAAGAGTGGAAGTTTAGAAAGTTAATCCCCTCTCTCTTCCTGTGTGGTGCTGAGGCTATGCTCTGTCTGTCTCAGGCTACATTTATGGCTCTTAATAATGTCTCATCCAACGTCTTTGGCTGGAAAACCCAAATGTCAGAATTTCCAAGTGGTTCTTTCTCCATTACTCGACATATAACGTTCATCCCTTAGGAACATCCTTGAACAGTCAATTCTCAATGACAGAGAAAAAAAGGACAGTGTGAGATTGGGATAAGATTGATAGCCTCAAAACCGAAGCCACAGAGATGTCTGGATGGGTATACATATGACTGAATCACACGTCATGGATAGTCATCCTGGTACCACTGCTAGAAGAGTCTATTCACCATCATGGAATAAGTCATTTTTTCACTTTCTTCTTCTCCAAAGATAAATTAAACTCAATAAGTTATCATTTATTCTATAACAGCCTTAGCTATAAATTATTTTTCAAAAATGTTATTTTTATTAACATATAATTGGTTTATTCTTATTTTAATAATTTTAAATTTTAATTTAATTAATAGGTAATTTACATGTTATTTAAAATAAATATTTTAAATGGTTCTGCTTTATTTTTAATACAATTAATAAAAATATAACACTATTTTATATTTTATTTTATATTATTTTTATTGAGATATAGTTGACAAACTGCAAGATATTAAAAGATATTAAGATATTAAAAATTGTTATCATTTGATACTTATATACATCATGAAAGGATTCCTACTACCAAGTTAAATAACATTTCCATCACCTCACATATTTATCCTTTTGTTTTTTTCCTTTTTCTTTTTTTGGTGAGAACATTTTAAGTTCTATTCTCTTAGTATATTTCAGTTATACAATGCAATGTTATCAACTTTAGTCACTATGTTATATGTCAAATCCCCAGATACTATTCATTTTATAGGTGAAAGTTTAAACTGTTTTACCAACCTCTCCCTATCTCCTCTGTCCCTCCAGGTGGTAGCCACTTTTCTATTCTCTGTTTCCATGAGTTTGACTTTTTATTCAGATTCTACATATTTATTCCATGTGGTATGTGTCTTTATCTGGTTTATTTCACTTAGCATAATGCCCTCGAGGTCCATCTATGGTGTCTCAGAATTTTTCTCCTTTCTCAATAACATTCCACTGTGTGTGTGTCATATTCTTTATCCATTTTTCTATTGATGTATATTCCTCATATACCCTGTTTTCATTTCCTTTGGGTATATACCCAGAAGAGAAATTGCTGTATCATGGTTTTGTTTTTAATCTTTTGAGGAACCTCCATACCATTTTTCACAGTGGCTGCAACAGTTTATATTCCCACTGATAGTGCACAAGTTCCTCTTTCTCCAGTCACCTTACCAAACACTTGTTATCCTCTGTCCCCTTCTTGACTGCCATTCTAACAGGAATGATATTGTACCTCATTGTGGTTTTGCTTTGCATTTCCTTAACAATTAGTGATGTTGAGCACCTTTTCATGTAAATTTTGGCCATTTCTATGTCCTTTTTGGAAAATTGTCTATTCAGTTCTCTGTTCATTTTTAATTAGGTTGTTGGGTTTTTGTTTGTTTTGTTACTGGAATTTATGAGTCTTTATATATTTTGGATATTAACCCCTTATCAGATATGTGATTTTCAAATATTTTCTCCCATTCCATAGGTTGCCTTTTAATTCTCTTGACGGTCCTTTGCTACGCAGGTTTTTTAGTTTGATGTAGTCCCATTTGTTTATTTTTGCTTCTGTGGCCTTTGATTTTGGTGCCAAAATTAAAAAAAGAAAAAAGAAAGAAAGAAATCATTGCCAAGATAGATGTCAAGGAGTTAACCCCTTGGTCATCTTCTTGGAATTTTACAGTTTCAGGTCTTAAAATCTTTAATCTACTTTGAGTTAATTTTTGTGGATGGTATAAGATAGCAGTACAGTTTCATTATTTTGCAAGAGTCTGTCCAGTTTCCTAACTCTAACCCATATTTTAGAAAGCTCATTAGGATTCTTGATACTTTTTAAGAGTGCAAGAAGATCCTGAAATCAAAAAGTTGGAGAAAATCTGAGTTATATAATTCATGCCGCTTCCATGGCCTGCAAATCAACTGTTGCTGCCATGGCTATGCTTCATCCTGTGTCTACAAGGTATACCATTAGTTTTGCCTGGGCCAGAAACCATCACTTGAGTTTGAGAATGAGAGATGAACCCACTGGAATCAAAACATTTTGAGAACAAGGACAGTATCATTTTCATTCTGTATCCACAAAGCCTAGCCTGGAATCTTGCACATGATAGTTGCTTAATAAAAATAAATACTTACATAACTGAACAGAAGTAATAGCTTGATTTCTCGGTTTGCTTAATGTTCGTGGGAGAATCTGGAATAATAATGACTCTAAAATGAGACAAGATTGAAGTGGCCTTCTATGGATAGATCAAACACATACCAAATAACATTTTAAAGTGTAACAACAATGAAATAATGACAGTAAATAATGACAGTAAAAAACTGACAGTTAGAACTGGACATGGAACAACAGGCTGGTTCCAAATAGGAAAAGGAGTACGTCAAGGCTGTATATTGTCACCCTGCTTATTTAACTTATATGCAGAGCACATCATGAGAAACGCTAGGCTGGAAGAAGCGCAAGCTGGAATCAAGATTGCCAGGAGAAATATCAATAACCTCAGATATGCAGATGATACCACCCTTATGGCAGAAAGTGAAGAGGAACTAAAAAGCCTCTTGATGAAAGTGAAAGAGCAGAGTGAAAAAGTTGGCTTAAAGATCAACATTTAGAAAACTTAAATCATGGCATCTGGTCCCATCACTTCATGGGAAATAGATGGGGAAACAGTGGAAACAGTGTCAGACTTTATTTTGGGGGGCTCCAAAACCACTGCAGATGGTGATTGCAGCCATGAAATTAAAAGACACTTACTTCTTGGAAGAAAAGTTATGACCAACCTAGATATTATATTCAAAAGCAGAGACATTACTTTGCCAACTGAGGTCTGTCTAGTCAAGGCTATGGTTTTTCCAGTGGTCATGTATGGATGTGAGAGTTGGACCATGAAGAAAGCTGAGTGTCGAAGAATTGTTGCTTTTGAACTGTGGTGTTGGAGAAGACTCTTGAGAGTCCCTTGGACTGCAAGGAGATCCAACCAGTCCATTCTAAAGGAGATCAGCCCTGGGATGTCTTTGGAAGGAATGATGCTAAAGCTGAAATGCCAGTACTTTGGTGTCTTCATGCGAAAGTTGACTCATTGGAAAAGACTCTGATGCTGGGAGGGTTTGGAGGCAGGAGAAGAAGGAAACAACAGAGGATGAGATGGCTGGATGGCATCACTGACTCGATGGACATGAGTTTGAGCGAACTCTGGGAGTTGGTGATGGACAAGGAGGCCTGGCGTGCTGCGATTCATGGGGTCGCAAACAGTCGGACACGACTCAGCGACTGAACTGAACTGAACTAAACTAAACTATATTTAAATGCTTCCTGTGTCAAACACTGAGCTAAACCGTTTGTATCCATTATCTCATTTATGCCTGAAAGTAACTCTAGGAGTTAGGTGTTATTGTTGTTGTTATAATCGATGTCAGCTCCAACTTTTTGTGACCCCATCAACTATAGCCCACCAGGATCCTCTGTCCATGGATTCCCCAGGCAAGAATACTGGAGTGGGTTGCCATTTCCTTCTCCAGGGGATCTTCCAGACTCAGGGATCCGATTTGTGTCTCTTGCATTGGCAGACAGATTCTTTACCACTGAGCCACCAGGGGATCATTGTCTAACAGAAAAAGATTGATCACTGCAGAGGCATACAACTTGCCTAAAGCCACACACTAGGGAGGGACAGAGCCTGGATTCTGACTCCATCATAATATATTATCTGCCCTAAGATGATAAGAAATATTACAGCCCTATGTCCATTGTATCATTCTATTTTCTCAGCAACCCAGAGTAAGGTGAGAGGCTCAAACAATGTCTGCTGTTTACAAATGTGGAAACTTGGGCTCAGAAGAGCCCTGAAAATTACCTAAGATCCCACACAGAGTGAGAGCAGAGCAAAATCATACCTAGAGGCATCTCCTGCTTGGGTATGGAACCACTGTTGCCCAGGGAATCCATGAACTCTGTGGAGATTTCAACTGAACCAGTTCACCAAATGTGTCTTCCATTGGCTGCCCCATGGCCCAAAGAGAAGACAGACTTGGTCCTTCGAGGACTAAAATCCTCTTCAGTACAACAGTTCTTAGATATTTTGAGGACCCCTGCTTGATGAGTCAACTGGACACATGAAAGAGAAAAGCTAGTGTGTACAGAATAGGAAATAAATGAGAGATGAATTGTGGTGAGAAAGAGGGCGGATGTTGGAAATACAGGCAAGAAACACTGACTGCTTCTGTAAACGATTCTTGTCCATAGTTATCTTGTCCTGAGGTATGACGAGAAGTAAACAGCAGATCCAGAGACTGGGTTTCAGCTTTGGTTTTGACTGATACTGCCTGTGTGACCTAGAATAAGTCACAGTATTCCTCAATCTCAATAAAGTTTCCTCAATCTCAAAAAAATTCCTCTTTCTCTCAATAAAATAAAGAGGCTAGCCTAGATTTATTTTCTATTTCCTCCCAATACCACTCCCAGCCTCCCAGCCTCACCAACAGATAAAACTCTCATACACTGTATCTTTCCAGAAATAATACTTAATGTATAAACAAGGTATACACATCTGTATACATGCATGTACATACACGTATCTCTTGTTTTATACACATAGGATTACACTATGCATGTTTTTCTGAAACTTACATTTTCCACTTAATTATAGATCTTGAACATCTTTCTCTAACAATACATACAGATTTCTTTTTCCTTTAAAAGCAACTATTTAGTATGCTATTGTATGAAGGCACCATAATTTACTTAGACTACTATTGAAAGACATTTAGTTTGTTTCTAATTTTTTGTTATTACAAACATTGCCGTGGTGAACCTCCAGGAGCAATTTAAATCTCCAGCGTTTGGCAGAGAATACATCATTCTTTGTGAAACTCCTGCAGCAACGCCACGAAGCCCCAGGGTTCCAGGAAGCACAGTTTGAAAACCAGTAAACAAGATGATCTTAAATTTCCTTTTCTTTCAATTAAATGAAACTCTTTTAACCTTTAGCGCTTGTTTCGCTCACACATTATTTTGCAGTATCTCCTAACAGTTTGAGTGAGTAGATATGTTTTGTCTTTCAAACCAGGTTATAATTAGTTTGAGGCTACTGACTCTTTAGCATCTTTTCTGCATTCCTTAAAGCCTAGCATACTACTGAGTGAGGCATAGGAGTGCTCAATAAATATGTGTTGAATGGTGCTGAAAGATAATTGGGCTGGTAAGACAGAACACTAAGCTCTACTTCTTTGTCAATTGTACTTGTCAAATACTGTGAGCACCTAATGGTTACCCTTAATCTCAGTATGAAGAGCTTCAATGGGGTAGATGCAGTTTAACTGTCACTCAGGGGAATAAAGGTGAATTGAGCAATTCCTCCATGGATGCTGTACATTTCCAGGGTTGCCAGCCATGCACAACTCTGGAGACACAAGTTGTATTCTCCATAAATGGTAACTCCTAGAGTTGTGCTTTAGTTGACTAAATTCACATTTATTTCTCATAAAAGACAACATGTGTTGTGCCCCTTAGAGTTGATGGGGCATTGAAAGTGAAAGCGAAAGTCGCTCAGTCGTTTCTTTGCAACCCCATGGACTATACAGTCCATGAAATCCTCTAGGCCAGAATATTGGAGTGGGTAGCCTGTCCCTTCTCCAGGGGATCTTAACAACGCAGTGATCAAACCCAGGTCTCCTGCGTTGCAGGCAGATTCTTTACCAACGGAGCTATGAGGGAAGCCTCAGGGCATTGGTAAGAATCATATTCTCCCTCACCGCTGTTCATAAGAACGCTGTTTCATCCATCATTCTCTCTGTTAACGGAATCTCTAGTTCCTCCCCTACTACTTCCTCTTTTCACATAAACATCCTTAAGTCTCTTTCATCATCGTAGTAGTAGTCATAATAATGATGATAATAAGAAATCCCTTGCCTGCAATCACTTCTTTTTCACAGGTGAAGCTTTTTGAAAAGAGTCTACACTCCTCTTCTTAAGTTTACAACCAGCCCACTGGGTGGTTTTCTGTCATTATGTGACTCTATCCGTCTGTGACATGAGCCACTATTCATCACCTCAGCTAGAAACTCACTCCTTCCTGTACTTTTGTGATGGCACTTTTCCTCGGCTTTTCTCCCAGCTTTCTGTTCACTTCCCAGCCTCTTTCAAGAACTCGTTTCTTTCAACCCTCACATCTTGTCTCCTGGAGTTCCAGCTTCTACTGTTATCCAGAGCTTAGCCGCTTTTCAATTCATTGGACTTAGGGCAAATAGTTTCTTTTAAAACTTGCTCCTCCTCCTAGTTTCCATATATTTTGAATTCTGTTTTTAAAATTTCACCTTAATTTGATGAATATACTGCCATCTACCCAGATTCCCAGACATGAAAACTTGGACCCCTCCACCACTCCTAATCCCACTACCAAGAGATGAAACTCTCAATGTATCTAGATATAATATTTATGTACAAGCTTATATACATTATAAAGTCACGTCATGCTCAACTTCCTATTCTTTTTCGTTCCTAACATTTAATCAGCCACCAATTTTAGTCAGCCTGGAAATCCCATGGATGGAGGAGCCTAGTGGGCTGCAGTCCATGGGGTCTCGAAGAGTCAGACACGACTGATTGACTTCACTTTCACTTTCACTTTCATGCATTGGAGAAGGAAATGGCAACCCACTCCAGTGTTCTTGCCTGGAGAATCCCAGGGATAGGGGAGCCTGGTGGGCTGCCGTCTATGGGGTCGCACAGAGTCGGACACGACTGAAGCGACTTAGCAGCAGCGGCAACAACTCTTAAATATATTCAAATTTGTTTATGTCCTCTAAATCTATAGTAATTCTCTAAGCAAACCACTATCTTCCTGAATTATTGCAGCAATCTCCTAACTGCATTCGTTGCCTCTAGTCTGCTGCTAAGTCACTTCAGTCATGTCCGACTCTGTGCGACCCCATAGACGGCAGCCCACCAGGCTCCCCTGTCCCCGGGATTCTCCAGGCAAGAACACCGGAGAGGGTTGCCATTTCCTTCTCCAGTGCATGAAAGTGAAAAATGAAAGTGAAGTCGCTCAGTCGTGTCCGACTCTTAGCGACCCCATGGACTGCAGCCCGCTGGGCTCCTCTGTCCATGGGATTTTCCAGGCAAGAGTACTGGAGTGGGGTGACATTGCCTTCTCCGTGCCTCTAGTCTAGCCTTTTTCAATTCACTGTGCTTCAGATGAATTCTCTAAAACATACACCTACTCAGATCAATCGGATGTGTAATGTTCTAAATAGTCTCTCACACCATTCCGGATCAAGTCAGAATACCTTTGTTTAATGCATTAATCTAATCTTGTCCTGTTTATCTCTCAGTTTTATCTCCTACTCAGTTCAGTTCAGTTGCTCAGTCCTGTCCAGCTCTTAGCGACCCCATGAATCGCAGCATGCCAGGCCTCCCTGTCCTTCACCAACTCCTAGAGTTCACCCAGACTCATGTCCATTGAGTCCGTGATGCCATCCAGCCATCTCATCCTCTGTCCTCCCCTTCTCCTCCTGCCCCCAATCCCTCCCAGCATCAGGGTCTTTTCCAATCAGTCAACTCTTGCTTTCCAACTTTAAGTGAAAAGGTGAAAAGTTCTTGACTTAATACAAAAAGAAAAAAAATGGTTCTCTGTGGTTGTTGCCAAAATCTATGATAAGAATTAATCCTCTTTTTGTGAAATTGTAAAGGACAAAGAAATTCAAATTTGACATGGGGCTTAAGTAGTCAGTTAATATGGAAAAAAATTTTAATCTGTACAAGAAGATACTTTGAAAGAGAGAGACCATATTCACACAACCATTATTACAGTGTTATCATTACAACTATTCTGTTTTATTATGCATTATTGTTGTCCATCTCTTACTGTTTATAAATTAAACTACATCTCCTAGTTTATAAATTAAACTTTACCATAGGAAAAAAACATAATATTGATATATATAGGGTTTGGTACTATCTGTGCTTTCAGGCATCCATGGAGGGTCTTGAAAGGTATGGCCTATGGATAAAGGCAGGGGGCTACTCTGCTGAGTCGCTCCAGTCGTGTCTGACTCTGTGCGACCCCATAGACGGCAGCCAACCAGGCTCCCCCGTCCCTGGGATTCTCCAGGCAAGAACACTGGAGTTGGTTGCCATTTCCTTCTCCAAGGGCTACTCTAGTCAGATAAAAAAGGGAAGGAAACTTTTAGGGAAACAAAAATAAAAAGGATTATTTCAATATCCCAAGTAAACAGTGGCTAACATTTTGACTCAGTCATTGGAGAGAATGAGATCTTCCTTATCAATACTAATGAATACTCTTATCAGGAGTGACAGTTCAGTTCAGTCACTCAGTCATGTCCGACTCTTTGCGACCCCATGAATCACAGCACGCCAGGCCTCCCTGTCCATCACCAACTCCCAGAGTTCACTCAGACTCACGTCCATCGAGTCAGTGATGTCATCCAGCCATCTCATCCTCTGTCATCCCCTTCTGCCCCCAATCCCTCCCAGCATCAAAGTCTTTTCCAATGAGTCAGCTCTTTGCATGAGGTGGCCAAAGTACTGGAGCTTCAGCTTTACCATCAGTCCTTCCAAAGAACACCAGGACTGGTCTCCTTCAGAATGGACTGGTTGGATCTCCTTGCAGTCCAAGGGACTCTCAAGAGTCTTCTCCAACACCACAGTTCAAAAGCATCAATTCTTCGGTGCTCAGCTTTCTTCACAGTCCAACTCTCACATCCATACAAGACTATTGGAAAAACCATAGCCTTGACTAGATGGACCTTTGTTGGCAAAGTAATGTCTCTGCTTTTCAACATGCTGTCTAGGTTGGTCATAACTTTTCTTCCAAAGAGTAAGCATCTTTTAATTTCATGGCTGCATTCACCATCTGCAGTGATTCTGGAGCCCAAGAAAATAAAGTGTGACACTGTTTCCACTGTTTCCCCTTCTATTTCCTATGAAGTGATGGGACCAGATGCCATGATCTTCGTTTTCTGAATGTTGCGCTTTAAGCCAACTTTTTCACTCTCCTCTTTCACTTTCATCAAGAGGCTATTTAGTTCCGCTTCACTTTCTGCCATAAGGGTGGTGTCACCTGCGTATCTGAGGTTATTGATATTTCTCCCAGCAATCTTGATTCCAGCTTGTGCTTCTTCCAGCCCAGTGTTTCTCATGATGTACTCTGCATAGAAGTTAAATAAGCAGGGTGACAATATACAACCTTGATGTACTCCTTTTCCTATTTGGAACCAGTCTGTTGTTCCATGTCCAGTTCTAACTATTGCTTCCTGACCTGCATATAGGTTTCTCAAGAGGCAGGTCAGGTGGTCTGGTATTCCCATCTCTTTCAGAATTTTCCACAGTTTATTGTGATCCACACAGTCAAAGGCTTTGACATAGTCAATAAAGCAGAAGTAGATGTTTTTTTTTAAGCCAACTTTTTCACTCTCCTCTTTCACTTTCATCAAGAGGCTATTTAGTTCCGCTTCACTTTCTGCCATAAGGGTGGTGTCACCTGCGTATCTGAGGTTATTGATATTTCTCCCAGCAATCTTGATTCCAGCTTGTGCTTCTTCCAGCCCAGTGTTTCTCATGATGTACTCTGCATAGAAGTTAAATAAGCAGGGTGACAATATACAACCTTGATGTACTCCTTTTCCTATTTGGAACCAGTCTGTTGTTCCATGTCCAGTTCTAACTATTGCTTCCTGACCTGCATATAGGTTTCTCAAGAGGCAGGTCAGGTGGTCTGGTATTCCCATCTCTTTCAGAATTTTCCACAGTTTATTGTGATCCACACAGTCAAAGGCTTTGACATAGTCAATAAAGCAGAAGTAGATGTTTTTCTGGAACTCTCTTGCTTTTTCCATGATCCAGCAGATGTTGGCAATTTGATCTCTGGTTCCTCTGCCTTTTCTAAAACCAGCCTGAACATCAGGAAGTTCACGGTTCACGTATTGCTGAAGCCTGGCCTGGAGAATTTTGAGCATTACTTTACTAGCATGTGAGATGAGTGCAATCGTATGGTAGTTTGAGCATTCTTTGGCATTGCCTTTCTTTGGGATTGGAATGAAAACTGACCTTTTCCAGTCCTGTGGCCACTGCTGAGTTTTCCAAATTTGCTGGCATGTTGAGTGCAGCACTTTCAAAACATCATCTTTCAGGATTTGAAATAGCTCCACTGGAATTCCATCACCTCCACTAGCTTTGTTTGTAGTGATGCTTCCTAAGGCCCACTTGACTTCACATTCCAGGATGTCTGGCTCTAGATGAGTGATCACACCATCATGATTATCTGGGTCGTGAAGATCTTTTTTGTACAGTTCTTCTGTGTATTCTTGTCACCTCTTCTTAATATCTTCTGCTTCTGTTAGGTCCGTGCCATTTCTGTCCTTTATGGAGCCCATCTTTGCATGAAATGTTCCCTTGGTATCTCTAATTTTCTTTTTTTTTCCTCTCTCTCTCTAGTTTTCTTGAAGAGATCTCTAGGCTTTCCCATTCTGTTCTTTTCCTCATTTCTTTGTATTGGTAATTTCTTATCATTGGAGTGATAAGAACTGGCCAACTAGGCTGCAGCCTCTCAAGGCAGGCAGGAAAGGCTTAGCTGAACTAATAATACAAAGAGGAAAACAACATTTACCCCAAGTCAGAGACTATTAGTCTTTCCTGTGGGAGGCTTCAGTTCTCAGTAAGGAGGAATTGTAAGTTATATTAAAACTCCACTATATGTAACATATAGTTTATTAGCACAATTATGGCTAAGTCAATTGCATGTAGCTCTTAGTAATATAGCATTCAATCATTTAAAATTATTTCTTTTTTTTTATCGCTTTCACATCCCTTTGTCTTTATGATATTTCAAGCTAAAGAACCTCTTTGATGCTGTTATAGATAAATATATATGGAACAGGTGAACCAAGAAGTTAATACATAAAGTAGCCAAAACACAGTAAAAGCATCTAACTTCTACAAGTTTATTTCAATCTAAGTGTTTCTGTTTTACACACATACAATCTCATTTAATTCTCCTAATAGCCTTACTGTATAATAATTTATTTCCTCTTAAAATTTTTCCATTGAAATATAGTTGATATACAATATTATATGTTATAGGTGAACAGTATAGTGACTCATAATTTTTAAAGGTTGTACTCCGTTTATGGGTTGCCCTGGTTGCCCACCTGGTAAAGAATCCACCTGCAGTGCAGGAAACCTGGGTTCTATCCCTAGTTTGGGATGATCCCCTGAAGTAGGGAGTGGCCACCCACTCCAGTATTCTTGCCTGGAGAATCCCATAGACAGAGGAGCCTGGAGGTCTACAGTCCATAGGGTTGCAAAGAGTTGGACACAAATGAAGCAACTTAGCATGTGCTTCATTTATAGTTATTATAAAATATTGGCTATATTCCTCATGTTATACAGCATATTCTTATAACTTATTTATTTATTTATTTTTAATTAATTTTTATTTTTTAGTTTGTTTTGCTTTACAATACTGTATTCGTTTTGCTATACATCGACATGAATCAGCCACGATGTACATGAACTCCCATTTTGATGATTATTAACTCCCTTTTTCAACTGGCAGCAAAGGATTTCTGGAGATCAGCTAATTTGGTGTCTCTGAAGAAGCTGATACAGTTTGTTGTTAAATGTGTTTTCTTCACAGACAATAGTGCTGTGATGGAATAATCTTGGCCATGAATTTGCAAATAAATGAATAAATCACACACCTGTTAAATTGTGTGCTGCACATAATGTAGGGGTTGTGATTGTGGGTTTTTTTTTTTTTAAGAAAAAAATGTTACTTCTCTCCATTTGCTGCTCCTAAACAATTTCTAAATGTAATGTCTTGTATATCTCCCCTCTTAGTGATACTCAAAGCACTCATGGTGTCAGTATATATGAATTTTAATTCTATTTATTCTCTCCATCAACTTTCAGAGTTGCAAATATAAACACTGTGATTTGGCCTATGAGCAAATTACAATATACCAACATGTTGATCCTGTTCTAGGTCATACTGTAAGGCAAGTAAGGAGAAGTAGGGGAGTGATAGACCCTGAACTGGTGCCAGAGCATGCCACTCACCTGGCCAGGTGGTCTGTGGAAGGGTGGAAGGTGCGCAGAATCCTGGAGGAACTCACCTAAACCTTGGAGCCTCAAGGCACCCATTCAGGAACACCTACGATGGGTGAGATCAGCATGCCAGGAACGTGGCCATTTTATCCACTGGCCCAGGCTAAAGGAAGTAGGAAACCATGAAGAAGTTGGGTTGAAAACTTACTCATGGACAGCTTCTGAGTCTTCAGTTGTATTTTGCAGCTTAAAACAATTTCATCTTCAAGAATAGAGAAATGTATTCCCTATGAAAGAGGATATTGCATCTTTATCTAAGCTAAATGTTAATTATAACACTGAATTTGTGCTACTTTGTACCTGTTATCTCCCAAGATAGGCAGGAAGAAGAGTAAAGGCATTGGAGCCAGAAAAGGCATTTAAATTCATGTTCCACATTTCTAGTTGTCATTGACTAAGTTACTTAAGTTACTGATTTGTTATTCATCTCAAAGTAGGCATTTTAAAGATTCCAAATGAAATAGAATCTAGAATCTAAAAAATCCAACAAACTAGTGAATAATTAAACTTGACCTCAATAAACTTTTTTTCGTCCTAGTATTTCTGGGTCATCAATAACCAGTGCTTGATATGAAAGGAAAAAGTATTTTTGTGCAGTATTTCCATTGGGAAAATCGTGAAAAGTATCAGTTTCTCTACATGTATCCGGAATGGCCAATGGCCCTGGTGGGAAATGCGCTCTGGCACTGCCCTTTCCACCTTTCCCTGTTCTTCTCTTGAAGGAAGATGGTCTTCTGATTGATGCGAGGAGGGACACATTTTTTCACTGGTCGACGTTTAAGTGCTGGTAGGTCACGGTTCTTTTCCTCCTGGCTACTTAGACCCAAGTGCTCCTAGGAGCTGCACTTGCCTGTCTCAGGTCTCCAAGCGGTTAGCCTGTCACTGATGGGTCCAGCAAAGTCTCTCGTCTGGCTTCTCCACTTGCAGATGGCTAATAAGTCACGGTCCAGCAGCTTCCCAGCTATAAAGTTACTGAGCAGAGAACTAGTCTGGGCTGTACTTCCGCACAGGTTAACCAAACGCCGAGCGTTCTCTGGCTGTAACAGAAATCGGATCCGGTGCGAGGTCTGCACCGCTTTATTTGATCCAGCTTGCTGATACGGTGCTTTGATCCCCCACTTGCTGCTTTTGTCAGGTTCTTAACTGCATGGAATTGGAAGGTGAGGATTGGATGAGTGATTTTTACTCCCAAACTCCAGTAAAACGGGAGGATCCCAGCAGAGAGGCAGGGCAGCAAGGAGACAGGTGGGGAGTATGTCACGGAGGCGCGTGTATACCTGTGGGTGTGTGTGGAGAGAGAGCTGCTTTTCATTCTGCCTGTCTTTAATACATTACAATGCCCTGATTTAAAAAACTAAAAAGCTACCTTCAAAAATTATCCCAGGGACTAGAAGGCTGTCGGCACAGTGGGAAACATGCAATCAATAAGTAAATAGACCGTGTCAATTAATAATGTTTCTTCCTTTCAACTGCATTGCGTGTTTGCCTTTGACTGAAAATAGATTGGACTGGAGACCATTTGATATTCATCCTGTGACTATTTTAGTATTGGGGCTGGACCAAAAGAAATTCATGCTCAATGAAATGATTTTCACTTACTGAGAGGAATTTGCTTTTTGCTTCCTTCAGCAATTCATCAATCTAATGGGAGAAATAGAAGCTATCCTAATAATGAGAATAGACTTTTGGGAGCAGAAGCCAATATCAATACTTTAATAATGCAAATTCTACTGCTATATATTTGGTTTCAATCCAAATTTGCTTTTAATTAAGTTTTCTTGCCATGCATACTCCTCTTGTACCCCCTTCTCTACACACACACACACACACACACACACAATATATATATATATAATTTTTTCATAGCACAGGTGTCACATTTGACCAGATCTCACTGTCTCTGAACAGCATTGATAATGCCATGGAAGATATCACTATTACAATAATCATTATCATCATCTTGATAAGCAATTTTACAATATTTTCAATGTGGCTCTCAATCGAATTTTTGGATAAAGTAAATAACTCTTGTCTGATATATTATAGCCCAAAACAATAACACTAGTTGAAAATGGCAGACAATGTCTTTTAAAAGTAACATATTAACATAATATATATGTGTCAAAATTTCATACTGTGTCCTGCCTAAGTTTATATAACGTAGGATGCTCTTAAGCTCTTAAACGAGGAGGGCTACCAAGTTCTGTTATTTCATTGTTTATGAATGCATGCACGCATGCTCAGTCACTGTTATGTTTGACTCTTTGTGACCCTATGGACTGAAGCCCACCAGGCTCCTCCTCCATGGGATTCTACAGGTAAGAATATGAGAGTGGGTTGCCATTTCCTTCTCCAGGGAGTCTTCCCAAACCAGGTATTGAACCTGCAACTCCTGAGTCTCCTGCATTGGTAGGCAGATTATTTACCACTGAGCCACTTGGGAAGCCCCCTGTTTATGTACAGAACCATTTTAAATATTTTTAGGGTAAGTGGTTCTGAGCAGAGGCCTCGATCTCTCAGGATAGTACGAAATCCTATGGCTTCTCCCATCTTGTCCCCCTACCTTCAGGAGGATGCTCTGGGAATCCCATAGTTAGCGAGCATTTCCCAGTCTTTTGCTCTTTCATTTCTGATCTGCTCCTGGGCTATTTCTAGCCTGTTCCTGAACTCTGCTTTATCATCCCCTACTCTATTTCCCTTTATTCCTTGAACTAGGCCTTTGATTTGGAGCTCCCTTCAAGAACTCTTGCCTCCCTTTCTATCTGCCTGAAAAGGGATAACCCACCCTAGCAGACTCCAGATACAGCTGCTGACCTAGTTTCTCTGGTGGGTGGATTCGGACAGCACAGATTCAGCCCATAATGTGGTTGCTCTTCATCCTTCTTTATCCAGTCATTAAACATTGGATTTCCACAAGGCTTAGCCCTGGGTCCTACTTACTAACTCTGGAGGAAGGAAAGTCCACACTAGTTAACAAAATTGTTACTAAATTCTGAGAACCACACTCAGAGTTTTAAATACCTTCTGCCACTTTATATTCCCAACAGGGCTATAAGATAGGAAGTGCTATTGTCTCTGTATTATAGATAGGAAAATTTGGTTTCGAGTATTTGAGTCATTTTCTCATGGTTGCACAGCTAGGAGGTAACTGAGCTGGATGCAAATCCAGGCAATTCTACTCCAGGACTCCTGCCCTCAACCATCACTCTGTGTTAACATGGGGTGTATGCAATCTCTAGGTGATTGGGCTATTTCTAGCCTGTTCCTGAACTCTGCTTTATCATCCCCTACTCTATTTCCCTTTATTCCTTGAACTAGGCCTTTGATTTGGAGCTCCCTTCAAGAACTCTTGCCTCCCTTTCTATCTGCCTGAAAAGGGATAACCCACCCTAGCAGACTCCAGATACAGCTGCTGACCTAGTTTCTCTGGTGGGTGGATTCGGACAGCACAGATTCAGCCCATAATGTGGTTGCTCTTCATCCTTCTTTATCCAGTCATTAAACATTGGATTTCCACAAGGCTTAGCCCTGGGTCCTACTTACTAACTCTGGAGGAAGGAAAGTCCACACTAGTTAACAAAATTGTTACTAAATTCTGAGAACCACACTCAGAGTTTTAAATACCTTCTGCCACTTTATATTCCCAACAGGGCTATAAGATAGGAAGTGCTATTGTCTCTGTATTATAGATAGGAAAATTTGGTTTCGAGTATTTGAGTCATTTTCTCATGGTTGCACAGCTAGGAGGTAACTGAGCTGGATGCAAATCCAGGCAATTCTACTCCAGGACTCCTGCCCTCAACCATCACTCTGTGTTAACATGGGGTGTATGCAATCTCTAGGTGACCTCATTCACACCTGTGAATGCAATTGCAATCCAAGCATGATGACTCCTGGACTTCAGGTACTTCCCTCTAGATCTCCATTTGGGATGTCTCAAAGACACTTCAGACTAAATATACCCAAAAGTTTATGTAATTATCCACCCCCCCACCCCACCCCACCCCCCACACACAATCCCATCCTCTTGAGTGCTTCCTCCATCAGGGAAGGACAGAGTCTTCCATTTGGTGGTGTGAGCCAGACACCTGGACATCATTCCTGACTCATCCCTCGCCTCTCCTTCAATCCTATATCCAGTCCATGATTAAGCCCTGTCACTGATGCCTTTGAAATATGTCTCAGAGCCTCTTCTCCCCATCTCCATGCCACCCGCTTTGCCCAAGCCACTGTCACCACTCATCTGACCTATTGCCGTAGGCCCCTGAGCAGTGTCCTCACTTCCAGCCTTGGCCCTCTTCATCTGCTCGTGACACTGCTGGATAAAGGGGCCTTTTAAAATGCAAGCTGACCATATTATCTCCAGCTTTTATGGTTCTCATTATTCTTAGATAAAGAACTACCTACTTAACAGGACTAGAAAATCCAGCCTCATGTGGACCCCCTTCTCTTTGCTGTCTGCAGTCAGGACCACTTCCTGCTTGCGTGCGGGTATCTTCATCCTACTGCTCCGAAGTGCTCTCCTCCCCTCCACCCCCAAGTTTGGTTAACTTACTCTTAGACCACGTGTCACTTCTTCAGGGACACCTTCTCGCTGCTCCTCCACTCCCCACCTTACCAGACTGGGTCAGCTCTCCTGTAATATATCTTTATGGCACCCTGAACCTCATTGTCATAATAGCTCAGTTTGTCATAATGCCTTTGTTTCTGTGTTTATTTACTCAACGACTTTCTTCCTCTGGTAGAATATAAACTCCCAAAGGGCAAGGACCAAGCTGGTTTTTGCTGACCATTGTATTCCCTGCAGGCATTGATAAATATTCATGGAATCAATATGAGATGAATGACTTTTACAACACAACAGAATTAATTTTGAATGCAACAGATTAAATGGCAAGAACTAAATCTCTGCTGAGTGATAGGGAATGTATTACACTTTAAGGTAGTTAAACATTTTTGACTCAAAACTCTCTTCTGGTGTAAGCTCCTTGCCACACTCTGAATATTTCATTGTATAATCCTTTTAATTTTCTCAGTGACATATGAAAAAATCTAGTCTTTCCACCCCTGGGTTTTGAAACTTGACCTCACTGTAGTGTGTGGCAGTCAGAGCGTGTTGCTTTGGGATACTGCCTTTTCTACCACACTCACCAGACTTCCTTGCATCACCAACTTTCTGGGTTCCCCAGCTACCCTGCCTTCAGGTCAGAGCCTATGGCTGGCCCTCGGTGGGGTGACTCTATTTTTGGTTCCACCCTTGGATTTTGTGTCTCTACAGCTTCAGCAGAAGTGGAGAGTGCAGAGCTGAGGGTAGAAGGAAGAGAGGGTAGGAAAGTGGGGGTATTGATGACTGGGATCATTCCAGGTCCCTGGCAAGAGGGTTATTTGAGAAGATCTGACCTAGAATCCAAACAGCCTAAACGAAAGAACACGGAATGATGAGAACTGCATGAAAGGATGAGATACTAATAGGATTCAATATTTTCAGTGTGCTTTGGGGAAATGATTAAGTGCCAGATCTACTAACTCTGAGTCTCTGAAATTGGTCCAGAAATCTGCACTTTTATATGCAGCCCAAGTAATTTTGATACATGTGGTCCCTATACTGCACTTTGAAACAACACTGGCACAGAGTCACCTTTTATTCAGAGCGCTGTTAACACTTATTTTCAAAAAAAGCCCATATTCTCAGCTCTGCTGACTTGCTTGGAACAAGATACCTATATTTCACCAGTGGGCTGATCCTCGGGTCCCTTCTATTAAATATAGTAATGGGTATCAATGTGTTTTTATGCTTAGAAACATAGAGGAGCAGCTACCTGTTTTTCTTTGTGAATCCCAGGCACATCTGTTGCTGCACACCTGGTGTTCTCTGTAACAGGTGTATGCTCAAGATAGCAATGGTAAAAAATCAGATGATGTTGGCCCAAATCACAATTTGCAGCCTGTTACTCCTGCCAAATGGGTCAGTTGAGATGGAAACCACAATTTGAGCAGATGTGTGTTAATAATTTAGGGGAGAGTCATAATTTAAAGGAAAGAGTACAAGAAGACGGGCTGTCTTGTGAAGTGGGAGAGGCGATTACCAATTGCCCAGGAACCTCATTTTATTTCTTCCTCTTTATAAGCTCTCATTCTACCCTTACTGTTTTACCACAAAGCATTGCTGCTGCTGCTGCAAGTTGCTTCAGTCATGTCCGACTGTGCGACCCCAGAGACGGCAGCCCGCCAGGCTCCCCCGTTCCTGGGATTTCCAGGCAAGAACTCTAGAGTGGGTTGCCATTTCCTTCTCCAATGTATGAAAATGAAAAGTGAAAATGAAGTCACTCAGTTGTGTCCGATTCTTCGCGACCCTATGCACTGCAGCCTACCAGGCTCCTCCATCTCTGGGATTTTCCAGGCAAGAGTACTGGAGTGGGGTGCCATTGACTTCTCTGACTGTAAAGCATTAGCTACTTCTAAAGCCCATGAAGGAGATGAAGGCTGGAAATTTGAGCAAAAGAGAGCTGTGGCATCAGTTGTGGAGACCTCGGCTGGAAGACTGGCAGGTTGTCTGATAGGCTGTCAGGTCATGGGGCTCAGACTCCCATTATTTAGATGAGCAATGGAGGCTCAGGGATGCTATGTGATGGAGCCCTGGGACAGGCTCCCTTATCTTTTATTCTGTCTGGAACCCAAAGCTCAGCTAGAGTCCAGATGTAGTTTGTTAGTTCTTCCCCCATTTTATCGCAACATGCTAACTCTAAGAGTTCTAGGGAAGGGAAATGGTTAGTGATGTTCTCCCCACTGCAGTGGAGATTGTATGACTACAGGCACCTCTCCCGTCTTGTTCTTTATTGTAATCTTAACATTTAAAACAGTGCCAGGCACACTGCAAATGATTGATAAGTCTTAAGAACCCCTGGTAGCTTCTACTTCTGCATTTCTGGGAACCTTGAGCTGCCTCTGAGAAGTCTGGCTGCTCTGATAGGCCACTTAGAGAGACCGTGTGCCCAGTCAAAAACTGTAGGTGAGACCTTATTTGGAAATAGGGTCTTTGCAGGCAGAACTGCATTAAAATGTGATCATATGGATTAGATGAAACTTAGAGCCAATAGCTGGTGTGCTCATAAGAAAGTGAAAAAAAGTGGAAGTGTTTGTTGTCCAGTCTTGTCTGACGCTTTGCAACCCCATGTACTATAGGCTGCTAAGCTTCTCTGTCCATGGAGTTCTCCAGGCAAAAATACTGGAGGGAGTTACCATTCCCTTCTCCAGGGGATCTTCCTGACCCAGGGTTGAACCAGGTCTACCGCATTGCAGGCAGATTCTTTACCATCTGACATAAGAAAGATCATGTAAGTTCACAGGCACACATCGAGCAAAGGCCATGTGATGACAGAGGCAGAGATTATGATATAGCAATGGCACCCCGCTCCAGTACTCTTGCCTGGAGAATCCCATGGACAGAGGAGCCTGGAAGGCCGCAGTCCATGGGGTCGCTAGGAGTTGGACACGACTGAGCGACTTCACTTTCACTTTTCACTTTCATGCATTGGAGAAGGAAATGGCAACCCACTCCAGTGTTCTTGCCTGGAGAATCCCATGGATGAGGGAGCCTGGTGGGCTGCCGTCTATGGGGTCACACAGAGTCGGACACGACTGAAGTGACTTAGCAGCAGCAGCAGCTACAAGCCAGGGCACCTCCAAGATTGAAAGCAACTGCCAGAAGCTAGAAAGAGTGACAAAGGATTCTTCCCTGGAGCCTTTGGAAGGAGCATGGCCCTGCTGACACCTTGGCTTTGACTTCCAGCCACCAGAACTGTGAGAGAATACATATGTGTTGTTTTAAGCCACCAGTTTGTGGTACTTTTTTTCAGCAGCCCTAGGAAATGAATACAAGCAAAGCAGCCTTGGAACGACATGGAGAGGGCGCAAAGACCAGGTATCCAGTTATCATATGGGTTCTCCAGGTGACTCTAGCCCCAGCCTCCATCAGACCACAGACATGGGAGACCCCAGGTGTGACAAGCAGAACTGTCAAGGGACCTCAGACACATGAGCACCTTGGACAGTCCAGCCCAGTAAAGCCCCCGGATGACTGCAGCCCCTCTGTGATTACACAGGCTAGAAGAACCACCTACCTGAGGCAGCCCTCCCATTGTACTGTGAGCGATAATAAAATGGTTGTTTTAGCCACTACGCTTTGGGATGGTTTTACACACAGCAATAGACAACTAAAATATCTGGACTCCTCAGAAGTAGACTTTGAGATAAGGAAGTGATTTATTAGGAGGTATTCCTGGGAACTCTAGAGGTGATGAGGAAGTGGGACAGCAAAGGAGAGACAACCAGGCAAGGATGTAGCACCAAACAAAGTCCCATGCAGGGTAAGTTTGACCTAATCTTGCAAGGAGCACTGGAGACGGGGAAAGTCCTAATGCAGCATTGGCCCCTTCAGGGTCAAAAATGCTGGCATGTCTAAACTCCTTTACATTTCAGTCACTGGTTAAGAGCTGCCCCAGGGACAGATAAATTCTCAGTCACTTCTGGCTCTCTGGGGGTTGGTGGGGAGGAGGCTAGGGGAGGCTAGCAGCATGAGAGTAGCTCTTCAGCAAGGAGACACAGGTACCAGGAGTGAAGACACACACAGAAGCAGATGTGTAAATTAGAAAAGAGAGTGACCTGTTCATTCCAGCTTACCAAGGACTGCATTCAAAATGGAAAGTCCCACATCTCGGGAACTTTCTCAGTTCTAGGCAAGTCAAGCCATTAGTTGGCCACCCTAGAAATGGATCCTAGGGGATGTGGGCAGAGCCTGTGGATATCTCTAAACTGGAGAAGGTGGGGCCCACAGGACTCTCCAGAGGCACCTCTGTAAGAAACCAGGGATGCTGGAGGTCAACCAGCAGCCAGAAACCCTCTTAACGATAACAGCCTGTAAGCTATGATGAGTATAAATGTTTTAAACTCTGTAGAAGGGCTGAGGATGATCAGAGTGGGGAAATATCTTTTACTTTGGCAGTGAACGTATGGGTGAAAAAAGAGGAGCAGAAACACACTGGTATGAAACCCAGCAATGGCCTCACAGCAACGCATCCTCCATGGGCGAGGGTGGACAGGGAACAAGAAACCGGGAGTCAGAGGAGCGGTGGGGGACAGGAAGAGATGAATTTACCGAAAGGATTTTAAAAAGTAATCTGTGCTCCGTAAGAATCATTTTTGGATGTTTTCTGATGGAAAAGAGTTTATGGATGAAAATGAAGGTGAAAGATAGTCAGGAGAGGGATGAGGCTGGTGGTTCCCGTAGGGAGACGAAATGGAGTCCCAGTCACTTCAGTTCGAGCAGAGAAGCTGATTTATGTAATTATCCGAAGAGAACTAAGAAATTTATTAGCAGGAATGAGAACTCTTCAGTGAGAAAAGGCAAAAGATAATGGGAAGATTTCATTAAGGTTTATAGATTAATGAATGGTTTTGGGGACAATAAATATAAATACGTTCATTTACTCTAGGCATATTAGATGAAAGGGGTTGGTTTTTCAACCAAGAAAGAAATGTTTATAGTATAAATGAAAGGAATGCTATTTTATTTAATTCAACAACTAAATATATGGAAGAGTCTCTGCTAACAGGGTGTAATATGTAGGCTAAATACATAAAGAGGTTCAAGACAGGTTTGAAGACATTACTGAGTACAAATCTATATCATATCATTAATGAAAGATGTTTAAGATTTTCTTGTTCACTTTTCATTTTTATATAAGTATTTAGGAAATACAAAAGGCCTACAGTGAAAACTTGTTCTCTGGCAGCTGTTCTATGTTTGCCCAGCCCTTCCATCTCCCAACAGTTAATCACTATTATGGACTTCTTATATCTTCTATTTTTAAAACTGCATATGTAGACAAATAAGAATAAATTCCATGAAGGCAGGGAGTTTAGTCGGTTTTATTTGTTGTCATATCCTCAGAGTCTATAAGAGTTCCTGGGACACTGAAAATATTCAATAAATATATACTACATGATCAAATGGAGAAGGAATGGCATCCCACTCCAGTACTCTTGCCTGGAAAACCCCATGGACGGAGGAGCCTGGTGGGCTGCAGTCCATGGGGTCGCTGAGAGTTGGACACAACTCAGTGACTTCACTTTCACTTTTCACTTTCATGCATTGGAGAAGGAAATGGCAACCCACTCCAGTGTTCTTGCTTGGAGAATCCCAGGGACGGGGGAGCCTGGTGGGCTGCCGTCTATGGGGTCGCACAGAGTCAGACATGACTGAAGCGACTTAGCAGCAGCAGCATGATCAAATATATTTACCCCAATAAGTGTTAAACAAATAGCAGCATGCTATACATAATGCTTGTTGCATCTTGCTTTATTTATTTGAAAATATGTCCCCAAGATCTTTCCTTATGTGTACATAAAGGCCTTCTTCATCCTTTTATAGAGTTATGCTGTTATATTCCATTGTGTGGAGGTGTCTTAATTTATTCAGCCAATGTCATTAATGACTACTTAGTTGGTTTCCAGGTTTTGGGTTTTACAAACATCACTGCAGTGAATAATCTCATGTGATTCTTGTATTTGTGGGATACATTTTCAGAAGTGTAACACCAGTTTTTAAGAAGTCATGTCCTCCCCCAAATGTCTCAGATAGTGGTGACAAGATTCTTGATCAAATGGACCACTGACCTGCCCTACATGACATTTATTATGTTTTTTTCAGTAGTCACTGTTGATGCCAGGTGTCTTTAGCCTGATTTAAAAAAAACCAGAGAGTTTTGGAGATTGAGGAATAGTGAGAAGGATTGGGAAACAATGAAATTGTCACATGGATGCTCAAGACCAGGCTGAAACATCACTGCAGAATCGAATCTAAAAACCCCAGCTCTGTGTGGCCATTTCTTGGATGGCTAAGCTGTTTTCACTGTGATGTATAGGTTTTAATTGCCACTGTATCATATAATACACATCTATATTTTTACTTATTTTCTAAGGACAACTGAGTACCCAGGGTTCTTTGCTGATCTCGCTTCATCATAGCCTTTTATTTTCATCATAGCCTTGGGGCTTCGATCTTATTATTTTGGTCAGACTGTGACACCAGGGCCATCAGGCTGAAATGACAGTTGGTTTATCTCAATGTTGCTTCTTACAGGGGAGGGCAGAGCCGCATTGGACGTGGATGATGGTGCTAAAAGTAAACGGTCTCTGAATCCTTAACCCAGACACACATGGCTATGCTTCTTTTCACTGCCATGTTTCCACAGGAAACATGAAAATAATGATACATGCCCTGCACCCACTGAGAGTGTGGTGGCGAATATTAATAAGATAAGCTTCAAAATTCAGTTTGAGCTCTTCAGCCCTGAGGTTCTTGTAAAAATTGGTTATAGAATTAGTGAGATAAAGAAGCACATTCCAACCATGACCATTTTTCATTATAGAATACCTGACAACTGCTTTAAGCCTGGAACTCCAGTACAATACCTAAGAACTTTCAGTACAGTGCATATATATTTTTAATATTTGGCTTTATCTTCTTATGTACTTACTAACTGCCAGGGACTGCGTTAGTCAGTCACTCTGCTATGCTGTGCTTAGTCTCTCAGTCATGTCCAACTCTTTCCAACCCCATGAATTGTAGCTCCTCTGTCCATGGGGGTTTTCCAGGCAAGAATACTGGAGTGGGTTGCCATGCCCTTCTCCAGGGGATCTTCCCAACCCAGAGATCGAACTTGAGTCTCCACATTGCAGGTGGTGTTTCTTTACTCTCGGAGCCACCAGGGAAGCCCAAGAATAGTCTTGAGGGGAACTTCTCAACCCAGGAATTGAACCAGGGTCTCCTGCATTGCAGGCAGATTCTTTACCAGATGAGCTACTGGGAAGCCCTTGATCAATCCCTAGATATGTTTTAAATGTTCACTGGGTTCTGTGTAAACTTCAGTCTCAAAAAGAGCCCTGGGCTGCCAGCTGGGAAACGACTTTTCTCTGACTCCTCCCCAACCACATATATGCTCGTGAGCAGCCACTGCACTTGAGCCTCAGCTTCCTTTTCATCAAATCAGGGTGATGATTGCTGCCATATATGTCTCTGTGGATGAACGGGAAAGCTCAATGAGAATGGACAGGCAGGTAGTTTAGTAGGGTGTTGTTGTTGTTTAGTTGCTAAGATTGTGTGACTCTTTCGTGATCCCATGGACTGTAGCCTTCCAGGCCCTTCTGTCCATAGGATTTCTCAGGCAAGAGTACTAGAGTGGGTTGCCATTTCCTTCTCCAGGGGATCCTCCTGACCCAAGGACTGAACCCATATCTTCTGTACTGGCAGGTGGGTTCTTTATAGCTGAGCCACCAAGGAAGCCCATTTAGTAGGATAAGGTCCATTAAAGATTACTCTATATGCTATGCAGGGTATTCATACTTTAGTAAAGAAAACGAAGATGTCAGGAAACAAGGGCCACACACTTTAGACACAGGCTTCTCTACCTCAACTGAACTATAGACCAGTAACATATCTAAGGTTTCTACTCTGATATATCAAAATTATATAGGTCTATATATGTGTAAAATATGTAAACAAAATATATGTAAAATATTCATTTTGTTGTTCAATTGCAAAGTCATGTCAGACTCTTCATGACCCCCATGGACTTCAGCCCACCAGGTTCCTCTGTCCTTGGAGATTCCCCAGGCCAAGAATACTGGAATAGGTTGCCATACCCTCCTCCAAGGGATCTTCTCAACCAAGGGACTGAACTCAGGTTTCCCACATTGCAGGTGAATTCTTTACCATCTGAGCCACCAGGGAAGCCCAAGAATACTGGAGTGGGTAGTGTATCCCTTCTCCAGGGGATCTTCCCAACCCAGGAATTGAACCGGGGTCTCCTGCATTGCAGAAGGATTCTTTACCAGCTGAGCTACTAGGAAAGCCCCCAAATATGCATATATTGATATAAAATATAGGGAAAGCAATACTTCAATGGCAGCAACAATAGAAAAAGGATTTCTCTTTCAGTCAGTTCATACCAAACAGACCTATGAGGGAAGCTGGTTTTCTGCTCCTTGAGGAAACAGGAAATGTTAAAGGGACCCAATGCCAAACTCAGAGCCCTGCCAGCCCACATTCCAGACCTGGGAACAAGCCCATGACCTTTGAATACCTGTAGGAGCTTGGTACAGACTCCATTCCAGGAGCTCTGGGGACTCAGTGAAAGGGCGGGAGGAACACTGTTGATTTTGTTTTGATTTTTTAAAAAGTGGACAGCTAACTGGAGGCTGGTAATGCTGGTTCCCATGGTGGTGATTAGAGTCTAGCAGGCAGTGAGAATTCACTTAAATGTGTATTGGACTAAGCAGATAATGCAGAAGAGTGAAGCAGCCAATATAAGTTCTTTTAATCCAGCATCATTACATTTCATATTCAGACTGCAACTGAGCACCTCATTTCAGGAATATCCAGGAAGACTACGGTTCAACAGAGAGCATCACTCCTCTTGATTGGTGTCCCAGATGGGAATGGAGGCTTCATGTTGTAGCATCCTCTGATTTTTAGTTGAGGCCTAAATCTGAATCTTCTGTGACATTATTCTATCTGTATACATATATACTCATATATACACGCACGGATCATTATGTGATACAACCTGGGGTAGTCTTCTGGGGATACCTGGACCCTCCGTTGATGGAGAGGAGTTGATGATGTCAGGCAGAAGTAGACATGATTATAACTCAACCATAACATGTTTTCTTCTGGAGCTCAGCCCAAGCTCCAAGGGTTGAGAGGCTGCTGGGCCATGGCAGAAGCAATCATCAACTTTCTAGGGACTGGCAGTTGAGGAAGGTTACTTTACAACTGTTCAGATTTCCCATTTAGTTTGTCCAGGATCATGGCCATAGGAGAATTCATGTGCCGCCAGTGGCACTATTCTTTGACAGCTATATGGTTTCCTAAGGAAAACAATATGAATTGTATTGAATATTACAGGAAAGGTGGGTCCAGTAAATGGAATTTGGTCTTTCCTATAGTCATAAACACTGGCTATCTCTAATAAGGGGAAAAGGTAAACAGGCTGATGATTGCCCTTTGCTCTTGCAAAACAGCAGAGCTGAAACATAAGAACTAAGCTGCAGACCTTCTGTAAAGTAATTCTGGGGAATTGTTTGCTTCAGAATTGGAAAGGTAAGTACTTCCCAATGATTTATTGTCTTGCTTCTTTTCACTCCATGCAATTTCCCAAGTGCTAAGTGACAGGCAAGAAAGTATCTGCCAGGGCACAGACTAGAACTATGAATTTGGAAAGAGTACTTCTATTCAGCTGATTATTTCAATTTTCTCACCCATTAAAGGGTGTAGCAAAGAACATGTTTTCAATACGCTGTGAATGCTCATTTGGAAACCAAAGGCTTGATTCTTTTCTTTTGCTATTAAGCCTGCATGTAGAAATCACCACACCTAATTTAAGCACACCTGTTTCCATTTTGATGATGAGATCAAGGGATTTATAAGCTGAGGCAGACAACCCCAGGGAAGCAGGAGGGCAGGCACTGGTGCCACAAGTGGTGAAAATCAACACATTGAACACCCAGAAATGCAGTCACATCCATGATCCTGATTAATACTCACAGCTTCCCCAGAGGCAGAAATCCTTACCTTCATTTTATAATGAAACAAGTTTTTTTTGGGGGGGGATGATTCTAATTAGAAATCAAAGTGAAAAATAAAAGCAATACACAGGAAACGAGGAGGAGGAGGGAAAGAAGAGAAACATTAGAAGCTGCCTCCTCCTCACTTGCCTTTAACTTACTTGATTAATCTTTCCTCCTTTCCTCCCAGTGGACAGTCCTTAAAGGGAAGCACTTCCAACCTTTGGTTCTTATCCCAGTTTCTATTTCTGAAAGATCTTATCCACTCCAGGCTTGAGCTATAGCCTCTGGAAGATGACTCCCAACTCTACTCCCAGTTCTATCCTAATTCAAAGACGTGTGTCAGCCTTGCTTGCTCCCAGCTCCCTGTACACATAAATGAGCAAGGCTGAACTGTTTATGGGTAATGGGTATATGTGTGTGTTGAGGGAAGCAGGGATAGAGTTACTCCAGCCCTTTCCAGAATCCTAGTGAGAGAAGGTAGGACCAAAGTGCATCTGCTTAAACCAAGAGGTCAGGAATCTGACTGAAGGGGACACCTTGGATCAACAGCACCCTCTGGAAATAATGAGGCTGAGTGGGATTCTAGGGCCTTAAAATTTTCCGGACATTTTGGATCCCCTCGCAGGTAGGTTCATCTCAGGAGGACACCCATCCATTATCCCTCCAAATCCTATTTCCCTACCATCCCCAAGGCCTGGGAAGACCAGCTCTTCCGTTCATTCTCCACAATCTGGCCTTACTTCGTTTGGCATATGGTGTCATACCCACTCTGCTCTGACCCTTGCCCCTGGATTGAAACTCCAAGATTTGCCACTTCCTGATCCAAACTGGACTAAATCGTGACATCCCCTGGCAGAGTTGGTCTTCCCATACTGGTCCCCTGTGAGGAACAGAGCTTGGTTCATTTTCTCATTCTCCATTTTACTTTGGAGTCAGGTTCCTCCACCCTCTCCCATACCAGCTACTGACTGACAGCAGCAGCAGCTGTCTATTTGAATGCATCCACATATATGTTTTCAACATGCTTCAGATCCCTCAAGACTTAAATAAAATAGAGTCTCTCCTGACCGCGACTCTGGATCCTTCTTTATGTTCATATGGAAGGAGAGTCAATGGCATGGCATATGTGGCGTAGCATAGTGTAGTTGCCATCCATAGCTGCCCCAGCTTCCTCCCTTTTTTCTATTGCTGCCTCTCTAGAAAGTCATGTGTCTTCTCTCCCTCCCCTACTCATCTACCCCTGCTTTTTATGTGTGACTTTGCCACTAATGGGGTGCCTTGGTCAATATTTTTCTTTAAGCTGTTCTGGAAATTTAATATAGGCATACCTTGTTTTACTGTACCTTACTGTGCTTCACAGATACAGTGTTTTTTTGTTTTTGGTTTTTAAATTCAAAGTTTGCGGCAACCCTGCATTCAACAGGTCTATCAGCACTAGTTTTCCAACAGAGTTTGCCCACTTCATGTCTGTGTCGCATACTGGTAATTCTCATAACATTTTGAATTTTATTATTATTACTGTAGTTGTTATGGTGATCTGTGATCAGTGATCTTTCATGTGACAATTGTCATTGTTTTGGGGCATCATGAACCATGTCCCTCTAAGACAGCAAACTTAAGGATAAATGTGTGTGTTCTGACTGCTCCACTGACTGTTCCCCAACTCTCCCCCTCCTTGGGCCTCTCTACTCCCTAAAACACAATAAAGTTGAAAATAGGCCAATTAGTAGCCCCATGATGACCTGTAAGTGTTTAAATGAAAGGACGGGTTGCACATCCGTCACTTTAATTCAAAAGCTAGGAATGGTTAAGGTTAGTGAAAAAGGCATGTCGAAAGCTGAGACGGCCAAAAGCTTGGCCTCTTTTCCAAACAGTTGACCAGGTTGTGAATGCAAAGGCAAAGTTCTTGAAGGAAATCAAAGTGCTACTCTAGTGGACACATGAATGGTAAGAAAGAGAAACAGCCTTACTGATGATGTGGAGAAAGTGTTAGTGGTTTAGATAGAAGATCAAACCAGCTATAACATTCCCTTAAGCCAAACCATAACCCTAAAAAAGGCCCTGACTCTCTTAAATTCTGTGAAGGCTGAGAGATGAGGAAGTAGCAGAAGGAAAGCTTGAAGTCAGCAGAGGTTGGTTCATGAGGTTTAAGGAAAGCTGCCTCCATAACATCAAAGTATAAGGGGAAACAGCAAGTGCGGGTTATCCAGATCTAGCTAAGGTAATCCATGAAAATGACTACATGAAACAACAGATTTTTTTCAAAATAGATGAAAGTCTTACATTGGAAGAAGATGCCAGCTAGAACTTTCATGGTGAGAGAGAAGTCAATGCCTCACTTCACATCTTTAGATGACAAGGTGACTCTCTTGTTAGGGTCTAATGCAGCTGGTGACTTTAGGTCAAAGCCAGTGCCCATTTACCATTCTGAAAATTCTAGGGCCCTTAAGAATTATGCTATATCTACTCTGCCTGTGCTCTTAAAATGGAACAACAAAATCTGGATGACAGCATATCTTTTTGCAACATGGCTTATGGAATATAAGCCCATTGTTGAGATTCACTGCTCAGAAACAAGATTCTTCTTAAAATATTACCAATTATCGACAATGCACCTGGTCATCCAAGAGCTCTGATGGAGATATATCTTGTCTTCATGCCTGCTAACACATCCATTCTATAGCTCATGGATCAAGGAGTCACTTCAACTTTTAAGTCCTCAGTTCAGTTCAGTCACTGAGTCATGTCTGACTCTTTGTGACTCCATTGGCTGCAGCATGCCAGGCCTCCCTGTCCATCACCAACTCCTGAACCCTACTTAAACTCATGTCAATGGCGTCGCTGGCTGATGCCATCAACCATCTCACCCCTGTCGTCCCCTTCTCCTCCCACCTTCAATCTTTTCCAGCATCAGGGTCTTTTCCAGTGAGTCAGCTCTTTGCATCAGGTGGCCAAAGTACTGGAGCTTCAGCTTCAGCATCAGTTCTTTCAGTGAATATTCAGGACTGATTTCCTTTAGGATGGACTGGTTGGATCTCCTTGCAGTCCAAGGGACTCTCAAGAGTCTTCTCCAGCACCACAGTTTAAAATCATCAGTTCTTCAGTGTTCAGCTTTCTTTATAGTCCAAATCTCACATGCATACATGGAAAAACCATAGGTTTGATTAGACGGACCTTTGTTGGCAAAGTAACATCATCTCTGCTTTTTAATGTGCTTTCTAAGTTGGTCATAGCTTTTCTTCCAAGGAGCAAGCATCTTTTAATTTCATGGCTGTAGTCACCATCTGCAGTGGTTTCGGAGCCCCCCAAAATAAAGTCTGTCACTGTTTCCATTGTTTCCCCATCTATTTGCCATGAAGTGATTGGACCAATGCCATGATCTCAGTTTTCTGAATGTTGAGTTTTCAGACAACTTGTTCACTCTCCTCTTTCATTTTCATTAAGAGGCTCTTTAGTTCTTCTTCGCTTTCTACCATAGAGGTCGTGTCCTCTGTGTATCTGAGGTTATTGATATTTCTCCCGGCAATCTTGATTCCAGCTTGTGCTTCATCCAGCCAGGCATTTCACATGATATACTCTGCTGCTGCTACTGCTAAGTTGCTTCAGTCATGTCTGATTCTGTGCAACCCCATAGATGGCAGCCCACCAGGCTCCCCCGTCCCTGGGATTCTCCAGGCAAGAACACTGGAGTGGGGTGCCATTTCCTTCTCCAATGCATGAAAGTGAAAAGTGAAAGTGAAGTCACTCAGTCGTATCCAACTCTTCACGACCCCATGGACTGCAGCTTACCAGGCTCCTCCGTCCATGGAATTTTCCAGGCAAGAGTACTGGAATGGGGTTCCATTGCCTTTTGCTTATAAGTTAAATAAGCAGGGTGACAATATGCAGTTTAATGAACTCTTTTCCCAATTTGGAACCAGTCTGTTGTTCCGTCTCCATTTCTAACTGTTGCTTCTTGAACTGCATAAAGATTTCTTAGGGGGCAGGTCAAGTGGTCTGGTATTCCCATCTCTTGAAGAATTTTCCACAGTTTGTTGTGATCCACACAGTCAAAGGCTTTGGCATAGTCAACAAAGCAGAAGTAGATGTTTTTTTGGAACTCTCTTGCTTTCTCCATGATTCAACAGATGTTGGCAATTTGATCTCTGGTTTCTCTGCCTTTTCTAGATCCAGCTTGAACATCTGAAAGTTCATGGTTCACATATTGCTGAAGCCTGGCTTGGAGAATTTTGAGCATTACTTTACTAGTGTGTGAGAGGAGTGCAATTGTGCGGTAGTTTGAGCATTCTTTGGCATTGCTTTTCTTTGGAATTGGAATGAAAACTGATCTTTTCCAGTCCTGTGGTCACTCACTGCTGAGTTCTCCAGATTTGCTGGCATATTGAGTGCAGCACTTTCACAGCATCACCTTTCAGGATTTGAAACAGCTCAACTGGAATTCCATCACCTCCACTAGCTTTGTTTGTAGTGATGCTTCCTAAGGCCCACTTGACTTCACATTCCAGGATGTCTGGCTCTAGGTGAGTGGTCGCACCATCGTGGTTATCTGAGTCATGAAGATCTTTTTTGTAGAGTTCTTCTGTGTATTCTTGTCACCTCTTCTTAGTATCTTCTGCTTCTGTTAGGTCCATACCATTTCTGTCCTTTATTGAGCCCGTCTTTGCATGAAATGTTCCCTTGGTATCTCTAATGTTCTTAAAGAGATCTCTAGTCTTTCCCATTTCATTGTTTTCCTTTATTTCTTTGCACTGATCACTGAGGAAGACCTTCTTATCTCTCCTTGCTCTTCTTTGGAACTCTGCATTCAAATATGTGTGTCTTTCCTTTTCTCCTTTGCTTTTAGTTTCTCTTCTTTTCTCAGCTATTGGTAAGGCCTCACCTAAATACTAAAGAAATACATTCTGTAAGGAGTAACTGCCTTAGATAGTGATTGCTCTTATGAATCTGGGCAAAGAAAAGTGAAAACCTTCTGGAAAGAATTCACCATTCCAGATGCCATAGATTCATGGGAAGAGAGCAAAATATCAACATTAACTGCAGTTTGGAAGAAGTTGATTCCAACCCTCATGGATGACTTTGAGGGGTTCAAGACTTCTGTGGAGGATGTAACTGCAGATGTGGTGGAAATAGCAAGAGAACTAAAATTAGAAGTGGAGCCTGAAGATGTGGCTGAATTGCTGCAATCTTGTGATAAAACTTGAACAGATGAGTTGCTTCTTATAGATAAGTGGAGAAAGTGGTTTCTTGAGATAATCTACTACTAGTGAAGATGCTGTGATGATGTTGAAATGACAACAAAGGATTTAGAATATGACAAAATCTTTAGTTGATAAAGCAGGGGCAGGGTTTGAGAGAATTGACTTCAATTTTTAAAGAAGTTCCACTTCAGGTAAAATGCTATCCAACAACCTGGCACACCACAGGGAAATCGCTCAGGAAAGGAAGAATCAATGGGTGCAGCAAACTACTTTTGTCTTTTAAGAAATGGCCAGAGCCATCCTAACCTTCAGCAGCCACCCCCCTGATCAGTCAGTCAGCAGTCATCAACATCAAGGCAAAAAGAGGATGACCCTTGGAAGGGTCAGATTATAGTTAATATAGTTCAATGATAAAGTATTTAAAATTAAAATATGTAGATTGTTTTTTTAGGCATAATGTTACTGGACACTTAATAGACTATAGTAGAGTATAAATACAGCTTTTATATGCACTGGGAAACCAAAAAAAATTTCTGTGACTTGATTTATTGTGGTGATTAGGAACTGAACCACGGTATTGCAAGGGTATGTTTGTACATATATTAAATTGCTTTCAGAGTAGTAGCTGTTCCATAGAGGACTGTTATAATTTAAAAGCTGTACTGCACTATTGCCAGCGTGACTTACCGCTGTCCTCTTATGTTGTATATCTTTGCATTTAGATTGAATGTATCCAGCATAATGGGCTCACATACACTATTGTGGGGCCTTGGGCATGTGACTCCTCTGAATCTCAGCTTCACATCTCTAAAATGGAAATAATACCTCCCTCAGTTGCAACATGAAATCTGATCATATAGATAAAGTGCTTAGCACTGTGCTTGGCATACAGAGCAACAATCAGCATTATCACTATCTTTTGTGCCTTTGCTCATGTTAGCCTTCTCTTAGAATGCTGATTATCCTCCTTTTCATTTTGCAAAATTCTAGAATACCTGGCTGAAATACCCTTTTTTCCCAGTGGAGTCATCTTTTCTCAATCATGTCTCATTGCACCCAGGTTTATTATTACATTTTATTGTATTGTGTATGTTGATTTGCCACTTTTCCTCCTGGACTCATCCTGGTATTCAGAATGCCCCATTTTAGCTTTATTTTTTCCCAGTGCTCCTCTACTACTTCCTCTGGACCATCTGATCCCTTCAGACTCCCATGACTGTCTTTCCTTCTGCTGGAATGAGTTTTCCCATTTTTCTTTGCAACTGGCCTCTTACTCATTCACCAGGGACCAACTCTATGAATTCTCTGTTTCCTCCAAGTTAGAATTACTCTTTCACCCAGCTTCAATAATACTGTTTATTTCTCTCTTAGGAAACTTGGCATTATAACATTTTAATTATATGCATCTATCTTTCCCATTAGAATGTGAACTCTTGGAGGGAAGGATAATGTCTTATCTATTTCTCTCAGTACCTAATACTGTGCTCAAAATAGAGGAATAATTTATCAAATTTTTTGTTGTATTTGTCCTATATAAATGTGCCAAAAAAGCATCTGCCTAAACCAAGAGGTAAGATATGCGACTGAAGGTGGCACTTCTGAATCAGCACTACCTTCTGTAAAGCTCATGGGTTCCTGAATGGTTTCCAAGAACCAGATGAATAGATGGTTTAAAATGTATCACATGGGCTATCTGAGATAAAATATCCAGTGATGAACATAAATATAGGCTAACATAATGACCAACAAAGTCCGGAAGCATAAAAGAAATTGGGTCACATGCAAGGGCAATAAGTCAGTAAAACTAAGAAAAAAATCTGATAAACTCTGGCTGTGGTCTTAGTTCCTATGTATTATGAATAATCCTTATTGAAATTTATGCTTGTGGAAAACTGGCCAGTTTCAGTCTCAGCATGATTAGGTCAGGGACATTTCCTGTTATCAATAGGAAGCTGCTCTACAATTAAATGGATCGACGATGCAGTAAACTGAATTAGTTGTTTTTTTTAGCCAGGTAATTGAACTGGTTGTGCAGTCTACATATTTTTAGTAGTACAAGCGTGATCTTTGAATCTATCGTGTAAGGAGATGCTTGGGCTGCTTTAGCTTATTGATTTGAGAAGCAGTAAAAGGAACTGGGTTTGCTTAGGAAGACAGTGAAATAGCATCGATAAAGTGGTGCAGTGGGTGCACATTTCACATGCTTAGTAGGTTTATGGGGATGGTGATTCTTGAGAACAATTTCCAAATCTGGTCTAATTTAGTTAGTGCTATAATAATATACCTTAAAATATGGTGGAATGCTCTGTTGTATATTTGCTGCATTTGGTTCTGGTCCATGGAACATTACTATCATGGTATGCTGGTAAACTGCCTCTCTGTTCTGTTTTCTTTTTTGTTTTCACTTTAAAAAAAATCTGTTTATTTTTATTGAAGGATAATTGCTTTACAGAATTTTGCTGTTTTCTGTCAAACCTCAATATGAATCAGACATAGGTGTACCCATGTCCTCTCCCTTTTGAACCTCCTTCCCATCTCCCTCCACATCCCACCCCTCTAGGTTGATACAGAGCCCCTGTTTGAGTTTCCTGAGCCATATAGCGAATTCTCGTTGGCTATCTATTTTACAAATGGTAATGTAAGTTTCCATGTTACTGTTTCCATACATTTCACCCTCTCCTCCCCTCTCCCCATGTCCATAAGTTTATTCTCTATGTCTGTTTCTCCATTGTTGCCCTGTAAATACGTTCTTCAGTACCATTTTTCTGGATTCTGTATTGTGCATTAGAATACGGTATTTATCTTTCTCTTTCTAACTCACTTCACTCTGTATAATAGGTTCCAGGTTCATCCACCTCATTAGAACTGACTCAAATATGATCCTTTTTATGGCTGAGTAATATTCCATTGTGTATATGTACCACAACTACTTCATCCATTCATCTGTGGATGGACATCTAGGTTGCTTCCATGTTCTAGCTATTCTAAATAGTGCTCCAGTGAACAATGGGATACATGTGTCTCTTTCAATTTTGGTTTCCTCAGGGGATATGCCTAAAAGTGGGATTGCTGGGTCATATGGTGGCTTTATTCCTAGTTTTTTTTAAGGAATCTCCATACTGTCTTCCATAGTGATTGTATCAATTTATATTCCCACCAACAGTGCAAGAGTGTTCCCTTTTCTCCATACCCTCTCCAGCATTTATTGTTTGTACTTTTTGATGAGGGCCATTCTGACAGGTGTGAGGTGATATCTCATTGTAGTTTTGATTTGCATTTCTCTAATAATGAACGATGTTGAGTATATTTTCATGTATTTGTTAGCCATCTATATGTCTTCATTGGAGAAATGTCTGTTTAGGTCTTTTCCCCACTTTTTGATTGGGTTGTTTTTTTGTCTGGTATTGGGTTGTATGAGCTGCTTGTATATTTTGGAAATTAATCCTTTGTCAGTTGTTTCATTTGCTATTATTTTCTCCCATTCTGAGGTTTATCTTTTCACCTTGCTTAGAGTTTCCTTTGCTGTGCAAAAGCTTTTAAGTTTAATCAGGTCCCACTTGTTTACTTTTGTTTTTATTACTGTTATTCTAGGAGGTGGGTCATAGAGGATCTTGCTATGATTTATGTCATCGAGTGTTCCACCTATGTTTTCCTCTAAGAATTTTATAGTTTCTGGTCTTACATTTAGGTCTTTAATCCATTTTGACTTTATCTTTGTGTATGGTGTTAGGAGGTGTTCTAATTTCATTCTTTTACATGTAGCTGTCCAGTTTTCCTAGCATCATTTATTGAAGAGGATGCTTTGTCCCATTGTATATTCTTGCCTCCTTTGTCAAAAATAGGGTACCCCATAGGTGCATAGGTTTATTTCTGGGCTTTCTATCTTGTTCCATTGGTCTATATTTCTGTTTTTGTGCCAGTACCATACTGTCTTGATGACTGTAGCTTTGTAGTATAATCTGAAGTCAGGAAGGTTGTTTCTTCCAGCTCCATTTCTCTTTCTCAAGACTGCTTTGGCTATTCAGGGTCTTTTGTGCTTCCATATGAACTGTGAAATCTTTTGTTCTAGTTCTGTGAAAAATGCCATTGGTAATTAGGGATCGCATTGAATCTGTAGATTGTGTTTGGTAGTATAGTCATTTTCACAATATTGATTCTTCCTAGTCAGGAACAAGGAATATCTCTCCATCTGTTTATGTCATCTTTGATTTCTTTCATTAGTGTCTTATAATTTTCTGTGTACCATTCTTTTGTCTTCTTAAGTAAATTTATTCCTAGATATTTAATTCTTTTTGTTGCAATGGTGAATGGGATTGATTCCTTAATTTCTCTTTCAGATTTTTCATTGTTAGTATATAGAAATGCAAGGGATTTCTGTGTACTGATTTTGTATCCTGCAACTTTGCTAAATTCACTGATTAGTTCTAGTAATTTTCTGATACTAACTTTAGGGTTTTCTATGTACAATATCATGTCATCTGCAGACAGTGAGAGCTTTACTTCTTTTCCATTCTGGATTCCTTTTATTTCTTTTTCTTCTCTGATTGCTGTAGCTAGAACTTCCAGAACTATGTTGACTATAATGGCAAAAGTGGACACACTTGTCTTGTTTCTGATCTTAGGGGGAATGCTTTCAGTTATTCACCATTGAGAATAATCTTTGCTGTAGGCTTATCATATATGGCCTTTACTATGTTGAGGTAGGTTCCTTCTATGCCCATTTTTTGGAGAGTTTTAATCATAAATGGCTGCTGAATTTTGTCAAAGGCTTTTTCTGCATCTATTGAGAGAATCATATGGTTTTTATTTTTCAATTTGTTAAACGGTGTATCACATTGATTGATTTGTTTATATTGAAGAACCCTTGCATCCCTGGAATAAACCCAATTCGATCATTGTGCATGAGCTTTTTGATGTGTTGCTGAATTCTGTTTGCTAAAATTTTGTTGAGGAATTTTGCATCTATGTTTATCAGTGATACTGGCCTGTAGTTTTCTTTTTTGTGCTGTCTTTGTCTGGTTTTGGTATCAGAGTGATGGTGGCCTTGTAGAATGAGTTTGAAAGTGTTCCTTCCTCTGCAATTTTTTTGGAAGAGTTTTAGAAGGATAGGCATTAGCTCTTCTCTAAAAGTTTGATAGAATTCTCCTGTGAAGCCATCTGGTCTTGTTTTTTTGGGGAGATTTTTGATCACAGCTTCAATTTCAGTGCTTGTAATTGGGTTGCTCATAAATTCTATTTCTTCCTGGTTCAGTCTTGGAAGATTGAACTTTTCTAAGAATCTGTCCATTTCTTCCAGGTTATCCATTTTATTGCCATATAATTGTTCATAAAGTGTCTCATAATCCTTTGTATTTTTGCATTGTTTGTTGTAGCCTCTCCTTTTTCATTTCTAATTTTGTTGATTTGATTCTTCTCTCTTTTTTTCTTGATGAGTCTGGCTAAAAGTTTGTCAATTTTGTTTATCTTCTCAAAGAACCAGATTTCAGTTTTATTAATTTTTACTATTGTTTCTTTCATTTATTTTTTCTGCTCAGATCATTGTGATTTCTTTTCTTCCTCTAATTTCCAGGTTTTTTGTTCTTCTTTTTCCAGTTTTAGGTGTAAAGTTAGGTTGTCTGTCAATGTTTTTCTTGTTTCTTGAGGTAGGATTGTATTGCTGTAAACTTCCTTCTTAGAACTGCTTTTGCTGCATCCCATAGGTTTTGAGTTGTCGTGTTTTGTCATTTGTTTCTAGAAATTTTTTTATTTCCATTTTGATTTCTTCAGTAACCTGTTGGTTATTTAGAAACATGTTGTTTAATCTCTATATGTTTGTGTTTCTCATGGATTTTTTCTTGTAACTGAATCTAGTCTCATATCATTGTGGTAGGAGAAGATTCTTGATATGATTTCAATTTTCTTAAATTTACTGAGGTTTGATTTGTGACCCCAAATGTGGTCTATCCTAGAGAATGTTCCATGTGCACTTGAGAAAAAGTTGTACTCTTCTGCATTTGGATGGAATGTCCTAAAGATATCAGTGAGATCTATCTCATCTAATGTATCATTTAAGACTTGTGTTTCCTTATTAATTTTCTTTTTTGATGATCTGTCCATTGGTGTGAGTGGGGTGTTAAAGTCTCTTACTATTTCTGTGTCACTGTCAATTTCTCCTTTTATGTCTGTTAGTGTTTGCTTTATGTATTGAGGTGCTGCTATCTTGGGTGCATAGATGTTTATAATTGTTATGTCTTCCGCATGGATTGATCCCTTGATCATTATGTAATGTCCTTCCTTATCTCTTGAAATCTACTTTATTTTAAGGTCTATTTTGTCTGAAATGAGGATTGCTACTCCAGCTTTCTTTTGCTTCCCATTTGCATGGAATATATTTTTCCATCCTCTCACTTTCAGTCTATATGTGTCTTGAGATCTGAAGTGGGTTTCTTGTAGACAGTGTATATATATGGGTCTTGTTTTTTGTGTGCATTCAGCCAATCTGTGTCTTTTGGTTGGGGTATTTAATCCATTTTCATTTAAAGTAATTGTTGATATTTATGTTCCTATTGGCAATTTCTTAATTGTTTGGGGTTGATTTTGAAGATCTTTTTTCTTCTCTTGTACTTCTTGACTATATAAGACCCTTTAACATTTGTTGTAAAGTTAGTTTGGCGGTACTGAATTCTTTTAACTTTTGCTTGTCTGAAAAGCTTTTTATTTCTCCATCGATTTAAAATGAGATCCTTGTTGGGTACGGTTATCTTGGTTGTGATTTTCCCCTTTCTGTACTTTAAATATATCCTGCCATTCCCTTCTGGCCTGCAGAATTTCTGCTGAAGGATCAGCTATTAAGCATATGGGGTTTCCCTTGTATGTTACTTGATGCTCTCCCTTGCTGCTTTTAATATTCTTTCTTTGTGTTTAGTCTTTGTTAGTTTGATTAGTATGTGTCTTGGCACATTTCTCCTTGAGTTTATCCTGTATGGGATTCTTTGTGCCTCTTGGACTTGACTATTTCCTTTTCCATGTTGGGGAAATTTTCAACTATAACCTCTTCAAAATTTTTCTCATACTCTTTTTTTCTTCTTCTTCTGGGACCCCTATAATTGGAATGTTGGTGCATTTGATATGGTCCCAGAGATCTCTGAGACTGTCCTCAGTTATTTTCATTCTTTTTACTTTATTCTGCTCTTCAGAAGTTATTTCCACCATTTTATCTTCCAGCTCACTGATTTGTTCTTCTGCTTCAGATATTCTGCTATTGATTTCTTCTAGAGTATTTTTAGTTTTGGTAATTGTGTTGTTTGTCTCTGTATGTTTATTCTTTAGTTCTTCTAGGTCTTTGTTAATTGATTCTTGCTTTTTCTCCATGTTGTTTTCAAGGTTTTTGATCATTTGTACTGTCATTATTCTGAATTCTTTTTCAGGTAGTTCGCCTTGCTTCCATGGCTGCCCAGCTTTCTTCCACAGGCAATTCCCACCATGATCTCCTCCCTCACATCTCCTTGATCAGTCTCTCTGCAGTCAACAGCAACTCTGGCCCTGGGATTGCTCCACAATCCCTAAACTCCAGCTCCTGGCTGCTGCTCCTTCCAGGGGACCAGTGTTCCTCTCTGGGGTATGTATGGCTGTGGCAAGGACTGTCTGATTCTCATTCCATTTAGGCTGCCACAGATCAGCTGTTTTACTCTTAGCCTTAAATGTTTCTCCTCTGACTCAGACAATTGCCTTGATTTGGGGATCAGATCCCTGCTTCAGTTCCCCCACCCACTGAGGGCCAGTCCAGTCCTACTAACACTCCTGTTTTTCCCCCCTAGTTGCTTTGTCCTACTGAGTTTTGCGTGGTTCTATATATTCTTTTCCACTGATCAGGTCCTCCTGTCTGCGCTCAGCTGGTGTTCTGTATGCATTCTGTGTCTGAAGGTGTCTTCTTGATGTATCCATGGAGATAGATGTACTCCACGTCCACCTACTCCTCTGTCATCACATTCTCCTCTTGTCTTTTTGCTTTTTAAAGCCATGATTTTTAGTGTTTTCCTATTTCTATGGTGTAAATACTCCCATTAATGGCTGATTTTAAGCTACAACAGTTACAACTACTCTCAAAATTTCTGAATCTCTGACAATGAGCTCTTAGGGGCTGGTATACCATTGCAAGCTACTACAGTGGCTGCTGCTGCTGCTAAGTCACTTCGGTCGTGTCCGACTCTGTGTGACCCCAGAGACAGCAGCCCAACCAGGCTCCCCCATCCCTGGGATTCTCCAGGCAAGAACACTGGAGTGGGTTGCCATTTCCTCCTCCAATGCATGAAAGTGAAAAGTGAAAGTGAAGTCGCTCAGTCGTGTCTGACTCTTAGCAACCCCATGGACTGCAGCCTACTAGGCTCCTCTATCCATGGGGTTTTCTAGGCAAGAGTACTAGAGTGGGGTGCCATTGCCTTCTCCAGTGGAGGTGAGCCTATTAACACTTAAAATCATGCAGTCTTAGGACTAGAAGCATCCAGAATACGTTAGTACTACTCCTAACTTTTCAGAAGAAGAAAATTAATGCTGAAGATAAGTAACATCCTTAAAGTCATGCAGAAAATTACTAGAAAAGTTGGGATTGGAATCAAGTTGTCTGGACTCCCCATACAGTGTTCTATGCCAAAGCCTTTATATAGGGAGTAGAGAAAAAAGTGGTTTTTGGCTATGAATGGAAATCTGACTGCATAATCATGTGTTGGGCTATAGATGGGACAGGATGGGTGATGGGCTGTGAACATGAAGCTCCCTCAGAGTTCCTCCAAACCGTGTTAAGAATAACTTAGGAAACTGTGCATTTTGTAATCTTGGTTTGTTAAATAAGCAGGGCACTTAACCTTTTATGGCTTTGGTTTTACTATTTTTTAAAGACAGTTTTTAATATTAGTATGTCTTAAACTCTAGTGGAAATAATCTAGGGTACTTTATTAAAAATCATTTCAGATGGGGTTAATTTTAAGATCGCTCACAGAAGAAGCATTAATTTAGATCCTCTTTGAAGACCCTTTTGGATCTAAGGTAGTTTATCTGTTTACTCATAGCCAGGAAACATTTCTAGAGTGGTAATTCCTTAAAGGAGTTCTTAGATTAGCTGCATCAAAGGCACCTGAGGAGCTTTTAAAACTTTCTGACCACCCAAGACCTGTGCAATAAGAAATGAGGGAGAGGAGGGCTGGGAAATTGGATTTTTTTTTTTCCCCCAGAAGTTGCCTACTTGATTCCATACTAGATTTAGGAACTTCAGAGGTTTCCAATCTAGAGAATGCTCTGAAGGGTAAGGAAGTGATAACTTGCTGTTGACTGCTGACCCGTAGATTAGGGGCTATGTGCAAAGATTTTATCCAATAGTTTCTCAAATAGGGGACGGGAAAACAGATGACGAGCTCTAGGGCACTATTGAGGAGCAACTGGAAAGTGTCACTGTAGTTCTTAAAGGGGCAAGGACAAAGTATGGAGTGGACCAAGGCGGCCTGAAATAAAATACTAATGGTGACTCAGCAAATCACAGGTTTGAACTTTGCATGTCTGTATTGAAAGCACCCAATTATGGAAATCTAATGCCTAAGATGTCTTCTTTAGAACACGTTAACGTGAACACATTAAGATGGTTCTTGCCCTCCTCTTCCCTCTATTTGTAAAAAGACTTGCCAAACGAAAACAAACTAGTGAATCCAAAATTGATTTTACCCTTTAAAAGACCATGCCACCTTTTCAAATATAGAGTTTTAGGAATTATGACTTGGTTGTTGGGTGCATTCAGTTTTTAAAAAGGTAAAGCTTTGACAATGATTGCTCTTTGACTACAAAATAGAGAGGATCCTCTCTAACTACTTCAATCACATTGTTATAATGAAGACTGCTTTAAAGAAAACACAAAAAGCATTTCAGGCTGGCAGAAAAGAGTTTTAAGAAGAAAAGCATTTGGGCATTAATCCTAGGTTCTCTACAAAGGTTCCTAAATCCTTAAAGTCTACTACTGACCCTCAGCATTCAAACCCATGTTTGTTAACCATCCACGTCACGCAGAAGAGTTTTGAATCAGAGAATTACATGTTTTCTCATCTTCCTTCACAGATCCATCTGTTCTAATAGAAGGTTGGAAAATAATCTAAGATTTGCACACTGATTTTTCATACCCGTTTACCTAAATCTACATTCTTAAAGGGCATTCTCGGTGAAAAGGGTCTGCTGTTACATTATCTGTGAAAAAGAAAAGAAAAGGAACTACATTTGCTGCTTGCAGATTCAGTGTAGATGAGAAGTCCTGAAGGAAATGAAACTTATTTAATGTTTTTCAAATTTACTGGTTATAGAAACATTTGCTTATGTTTAAACTCACGGGAAATGCTGACCTAGGTTAATTAAGAGGGCAGTAGAGAAATAGTTCCTTAGAGGTGTCAGAAAGTTGTTCCTACTTCATCAATGAATAAATGATTATGTAAGTTTAAGCCATGTTCAATGGGCCATATAATTTTATTGGAGAGGTCATACGATTTACACAAGTTGCCTATTTGAATCAAAGGGAGACTTACTTTATACGAAGCATATCATTTCCAAGAACCATCATTTTTTTAGCTTTATACTTTGAAATAATTTCAGATTTATAGAAAATTTCTAAAAATTTAGTGGATTTCTATATATTTTTATATATTATTCTCTCAAATCTCAAAATGTTAAACACATTTTAAAAATCATTCTTTTTCTCTATATGTGTGTGAATATACAAATACACAGAAGTATCCTTTTTTTTCCCTGAACCATTTGAGAGCAAGTTGCTGACATGATGCTTCTTTGCCTCCAAATAATTGTGTGTATTGCTCAAAGGACATCCTTTTATATAACTCTAGTACAAATATTTAAAAAAATGTTGATTTAACACTATTATCCAGTCTATAGATCTTAATCTTATCTGTCTCAGAAAATCTTACCTTTTCTAACAAATAAAGGCTTTTAATTTTTTTTGCTTAGTATTCAGTCTTGAATTGTTTGTTGCATTTAATTATGCCTCTTTCACCTCCTTTAATCTGTCTGGAGCAATTCCTCAGTCTGTTTTTCATGACCTTGTAATTTTTTTTAATTTCACAGCCTCTCTTGGTTTTTTTTAAAATTTGTTTTTTAATTGGAGGATAATTGCTCCACCATATTGTGCTGGCTTCTGCCATACAGCAGTGTGAGTCAGCCACAAGTAAACTTTTTTGAAGAACAGAGGCCATTTTGTAAAACATCCCTCCATTGGATTTGTCTGATGTTTTCTCATGACTGTTAACAGATTCAAGTCATACACTTTCAGGAATGTGTGCTCTTTTCCGGAGAAACATGATATCTGTTTCACTGCTAGTAATGTTAACTTTTGATCCCTTAAAGCGATATATCTCAGGTTTCTCCACTGTGAAGTTATAATTTTTCTCTCTGTAGAATATCTCATGGGCTTTGAGATTATGTAAATACTCAGTTTTTCATTAAACTTTCACCTACTAGTTTTAGCATTTGTCAAGAAATGGCAACCCACTCCAGTATTCATGTGTGGAAGATTCCATGGACAGAGAAGCCTGGGGACTGCAGTCCCTGGGGTCACAAAGAGTTGGGCACAACTTAGCAACTAGACAACGGATATAAAGAAGTAAATTGAGGCCAGTTCAAATTACCAGTAATATTGTGCCATTTTCCCAGCATGCTTTGGAAATGCTTATTTCATTCTCTGTGCTTCATTTGGGTAACTGTTAAGAAAAGTTAATTCTTCAAATGTTTACTATTATTATTATATGATCAGTGATCCCCCTTTTTTTTTTTTTTCCTTTTTGGCCATGCCACGTGGCATTTGGGATCTTGGTTCTTGACCAGGCATTAAGCCCATGCCCTCTGCAGTGGAAGCGTGGAATCCTAATCACTGGAACACCAGGGAATTCCCTGATTAGTGATCTTTTTTCCTCCATCAAATTCCTTCTTATTTGCTACTCAAGATATCATTGAATGTAATTATCTATTATCCACATGTCTCTCAATTTTCTGCTTGAAGAGTACTTTCCTTCTTGACTATTTAAAATGTCCCAGCAGAAGTGGAGACCTTTCTTCTCCCCTCCTTCCTGTCTATCTTTTCTCAACCAACTTGGGAAGGAACACAATTTATTCACAGTTAAACTTCTTGTTCACAACCTGATGAGTGGGCCTTGATTCTATTACTATGACTTGTGAACCTCAGATGATGGTTAGCAGTTTTTAGCAATAAAGTATTTTTTAATTAAAATATATAATAGTACAATATAGTTTTAAAAGACAATGTTATTGCAGACAATAGAGACTAGAGTTTAGTGTGAACATAACCTTTACATGCTCTGGGAAACTAAAAAATTCATGTGATATACTTTATTGTGTTATTTGCTTTATGGTGGTAGCCTGGGATTGAACTTGCAGTATCTGTGAGATACACCTGCATGGCAGTCGCCAGATGGTGATTTCTAAATGCTGTATTTCTTTTACTTTAGCTGTTATTGTAGTATAAGGAGGACCCTTCTCTTCTGCCATTGATTCATTTCTCTCTACTTGTATGGACTCATAGTTTGTTGTTTTATTCTCTGGGTTATAATTTGTTACTATAATTATTTGTTTTGATGCTCAGTTGTCCCAGATTGGCTAGTATGATATTCTACAGTCTACGTCCTTTTAGCCATATCCCCATTTCTTTGCACATGTCCTTACTATCTGGCAAAGAATTCCGGGCTCATCTGTGCTTTCTCTGCCCCAGCCCAGGAATTACTAATTTTTCTAAGAAACCTGTTTTTTTTTCTTAAGTAGAAAATTTAGAAACCAAGATCTGAGTGCTGGGTATTCTCATTGCTGTCTACTGTCACTGTTTCTAGACACTTTTAGAGGACAGAACTAGTAAACACATGTATGTATGTATTTGTATATCTATAAATAATTATATTTTCAATTAATCTAAATGTATGAAAAATCCATGAGTTCATACTAATGCTGCCAATTCCAATCCTGGACCTTGATTTATAATTACTATCTTGAAACTGTCAGATCTCAGACTTGGTAACATTAAATTAATCTGCTGTAGAATAGGACCTGCAATATACTCTCGAGCTGCACAATACATCTACCCATTCACTTACTAACTCACACTATGTGTCAGGACCTGGTTAGGAACACAGAAACAAGAAAGATTTTCTCCTTATTTTCAAGCAGCTCAATCTATTAGAGATGATGGAGGAAAAAATGACAATATAGTACAACAAGTTCTGTTATTCACAGGGCTCTATAGGAACTGAAAAGAGGACCACCTGGGCACCTGAGTAAACTGGATTATTTCAAAGGAAGTGAAAATAGGCTGCTTACACTAGTTATTGAGAGTTCTTAGATTGTTGCATTTGTATGAAATGAAGAGTGCACTTTGTTTCTGAGTAACAGTACATTTTATGGAGAGCTCTCATTTATCTAGAAGGGGTCTCTGCATTGATTGAATTCACCATGTTACTACTTAGCCATGACAATAGTGAAAGTGAAAAGTGAAGTCGCTCAGTTGTGTCCGACTCTTTGTGACCTCATAGATTGTAGCCTACTAGGCTCCTCTGTCCATGGGATTTTCCAAGCAGTAGTACTGGAGTGGATTGCCATTTCCTTCCCCAGGAGATCTTCCCAACCCAGGGCTTGAACCCGGTTTCCCACATTGTAGACAGACGCTTTACCGTCTGAGCCATGACAGTACCTATGTAAATAAGTTCCAGGGAAATTATTGTTAAGTTTGTGGGTCCAAAAGTTAGGTTTTGGTCTTTCTGTTCTGCACCTCCCAATGACCATAAAGGAAGTGAAAAATGTGGGATTTCATTTCAAACTACCTATTATCCCAAATTAAATAAACTGACTGCCATTGTATTGATTGCCACCCTCTTGAGTAATGGGCTTCCCTGATAGCTCAGCTGATAAAGAATGTGTCTGCAACGTGGGAGACCTGGGTTTGATCCCTGGGTTGGGAAGATCCCCTGGAGAAGGGAAAGGCTACCCACTCCAGTATTCTGGCCTGGAGAATTCCATGGAGTGTATAGTCCATGGGGTCACAAAGAGTCAGATAGGACTTTCACTTTCACTCTTGAGTAAAAGAATAGTTTATGAATACTGATTTATCTAAATGTAATCTTAAACTAGAAAGTTTGAAAGAAAAAGATTTGTGTGTGTGAGGGTATTATATATGGAAAGTAAAGGCTAAAACAAAGCAGGGTGGAAATAAAATAATCGAATGAAAAATAAGAAGGGCATTTTATTTTTTCTGTCATATATATATACACATATATATGCATACACACACACATATATATAGTATTCTAATCAAAATTTATCACTAGATCCTTGTTTCTCCCTTATTTAAAAAAAATAAGTGTGGACTATCTTGTGGTTTGAGCACATCTCATCAATTTCCCCCAGTTCCAAGTCTGGTCACTCTCATATTGCTTATGTCACCAACTTAGAAATCCCAGATGAGAAATTGCTCAGTAAGATGTGTAAGTAAAGACCGCCAGTACCAGGAGGCTGATTGTGACAAACTTGCTATCCTTCCTTCTGCTACAAAAATGATTCTTTAGTATATCTGATACCACAGAAAAAAGTAGAACTGAGAAATGTATACACCTCTTTATTCACTACAGGAACATAGTCAAACATGACTGAAATATTTTTTATCAGGGAACCTCAGATCATAGTAGATATAAAATCAGTTTAATCATGAAATGGTCATGGTAAATAATAAACTTCAAATGTTAATAAATATACTGAAGTTTTATTCTTATGCTTTTTTAAAAAAATGTAATTTTAGGTAACCATAAAGTTGAGGCAAGGGTAGTTTAGAATTTTGGAAAGAATTCCCAGCCATTGCTGGCTGCATCTGGGAGCAGAAACACTTGAGATCATTGTGTGTGTATCAGATGGAAGGGGCTGGCTTGTGCCAAAGGTCCATGTGCTGATAGCAGCAGCAGGACCTGCAGAAAGCCTGGGTCCTACCCACTCTGCACCATGTTCTCTCCCTCAAATGCAAGGAACCATAAGAACAGGGAGCCACCAGGTCAGGGCTTTACTATATGTAATGATTAGTGAAAGCTGCTCTGAAAGTGAGAATTTTAAATTACTTTATTAAATATTATATTCAATTTAAAAGTTTTGACCATCCATAATCATCATGATACAATACATGTGTATATATGTAAAAAAATACCCATCAACATGCTTTAAGAGGAATAACTGTGCTTTGTAATCTATGCAACATGAAATATGATTTTCTATAAAAAAACCAATAATCAGAAGCATGAAAAATTGTATGTTTTAATAAGAGCCTATTGCAGATTCTGGAATGATTGTGGCATGCATGTCTCTTGTCATGTTGGACTTTTCCTTCAGTTTCGACTGGAGTAATGTGTGTTCCACAACACCGATTCTAATGTCCATTTGAACGGTTTCTTGCTTCAGCTTCGTTAAGCTCTGTTTAATCTTCACCAGAGGTGCTGCAGAATGAAAATAACATGGAATAAAAATTTTCATTTGGAGTATCAGTTTATTACAGAATGGTATGACATTTTCCTCACTTTGTCTTAAGCCAAAAATAGGGTTAAAAACATAGCCAACAATTTACTGACATTCACACAGTTTTGCTGTGGCATTTTAAACACCTGAAATTTCTAGGCTGGGAAATGATGTAGCATTTGATGTACTGAGGCTGAACTTCTTTTCTAGAGGAAGAGTTGCTAAAGGGGTATATAATGATTTCTTCAGTATTTTTTAATGGGCTAGTATATCTGTCTAAGGAAAAAAGGATACTATGGGAGAAAGGAGATTAAAAAAGGGATACAAAGGGAAGAATTACTTTGAGACACAGCTAATAGGCTCATTCAAACATACTGCAAACCCTCCATACATCACCTTTTGAAAGGTGTCAGTATATACCATTAGAACTCTAAAATCCTTCTAGAACATAGAAAGGCCTTTGGGCAATCACCACCAGGCCAAGTCAAAGTAACTAGCTCACAATGGAGGATGATTACTGTCGATATTAATTCTTCCCTATCTGACCCTTGCCCATCAGGCCTACTGGGGGTGAGTGAAAAAGGGAGTCATCACATCACCACCTACACTGAGTGTTTTTGTACAATAAAATGGAATGATGAATCTCACTGGATGAAAACAGAACAAAATATTACTTTTTTAAACAGGCATATCAAAGTGTATATTTAAATATTTTCTTCCCAATTTCTGAACAGATATAGTTTGAATAAAATCCTGAATGATAGTAAAAATGACTCTTCTCAGCTCATTTATAAGGAAGATAGTATACTGATTATCAGACATCATTTTTGTACCATGTACCCCTCCTTCAATCAAATTCATTTTAAAAAGGAGACTTTCTATTTATTAATACCTTCTTCAAAATATATTTCTTAAGGAGAGACACTTCTTTTGCTCATTTCCTTCTTAAAATTAGTGTGAACTTACCACCGTCGGTCATACTGCTGCCTTTTTCTTCCATTTCTTGTTTGACCTTTTCTAGCTCTTCTGTAACCTTTCATTGAAAACAAAAGTTTTCATGAGTGCTGGATTTTATAGAAACTTCCAAATTTTTGAATGATGCATTAAGACAAATAATTCAGACATAATATACACATAAAGGGATATAAAGATATTAGCAGTATCCTGGACATAAATCAAACAATAAGATAAAGTATGCAGACATGTTAAGCTTTTTATCTTCTAAGCGTGCTCCTATTGTTAAACGTCACCAAATTACTTTCTCATTAACTGTCTCAGGTTGTAACCTGATAGAATAAAAAAGATCAAAGTTCTTTTTTAGGCATTAGGCACTCAAGCCTTGCAGTTATCTCACAGCATCTACCATGCAAGTCTCTGCTGCTGCTGCTAAGTCGCTTCAGTCGTGTCCGACTCTGTGCGATCCCACAGACGACAGCCCACCAGGCTCCCCCGTCCCTGGGATCCTCCAGGCAAGAACACTGGAGTGGGTTGCCATTTCCTTCTCCCATGCATGAAAGTGAAAAGTGAAAAGTGAAGTTGCTTAGTCTGTCCGACTTTTCGCGACCCCATGGACTACAGCCTACCAGGCTCCTCTGTCCATGGGATTTTCCAGGCAAGAGTACTGGAGTTGGGTGCCTGACTAGTTATTAATTAAAATACCATAAATATCCTAAAGGCTCTGCTAATTCTAAAGAGTTACTAGGTATCTTTCTTAATATTATAATTCTGTAAGAGAATATGCCACCTCTTTCACTATAGGACACTAAAAATAACACTTATGCCATATGGCTATATGTAAAAATATTCTAACTGCTTTATCCAAACCATGAACTCCAAGAGGCATATTGTGCTGTTATACTGGCTCTTATATATACTCTACATCATACTCAAAAATGTACTACAGTCTCTGTTATTAGCAAAATTCCAAACTAGCATTAATATTGGTAGAAAGTTATCACCTTTAAAAAACTGAAAAAATTTTGATACAATCTAGAACCAAACCATAATTATTATAACTTAATAGTCTTTATTTTTTATCATACTGGTGAGTAAAAACTTCCTTGGGAATAAAGTGCACATCCAAGTAAAGCAAATTAATTTTGTTCAGGCATCTGAAATGTTACAACTGGGGATAACTACATACTCCGAAAGAACTAAATGGTTCCCTGGACTCCCTTCCAGTGTTAATTTACCTAACGTAAGTGAGCACTTTAGTTCTGTATAATGTTTTATCTGCCTAGAAGCACCACAGGACTAGAGTCTAAATATTTCTAAAGTAATATTTTTATTATCTTAAAATAACTATTTACTCCTCAAATAATCTCCAGAAAAAAAGCTTAATTCTACTGTATAGAAATGTGTGTGTGTGCTGTTTGCTCAGTCATGTCAGACTCTTTGTGATCCCATGGACTAGCCCACCTCTGTCCATGGGAATGTCCAGGCAAGAATACTGAAGTGGGTTGTCATTTCCTTCTCCAGGGGATCTTCCCAACCCAGGTACTGAACTCACATCTCCTGTGTCTCCTGCACTGGCAGGTGGATTCTTCACCACTGAGCAACCTAGGAAGCCACTATACAGAAAAGTTTGTAACAATTATACCTGAATGTATCCAAAGGGAGTCTTAGACTAGTCCCACATTGGCTACCTATCTTGTCAGGTCTTTTTTCCTCTCAGCTCTTCAGTGAGAAGTGGGAGTATATATTTATATATATATATATATATATATACACACACACACACACACATATTTAAAGGTAAGACCTAATACATAAAATATAATACATGTATTATTAATATAACTAATATATATTAGGTCTTCCGTCTCTTACAAAATGATGAAAGCAAATACAACAATGTATGTAAACATTCTAAAAACTATTCTTTTTAGACTATTCTAAAAATATTTTAAAAATCCCTTCTAAAAAGTCTTTAGAAGGGAAAAGGTTAAATGCCTGTCTCAATTTCTGGACAGAGAAATAGGATCACATACAAGTTATCAACAACAATCATTAAAAAAATTATATCTTAAATACTAACATTAAACTTTAGACATTTAAGTAAATACTTTACTTACTCGTCTATATATTAATTATAATTATTATGTTTTTAAAAAGATTAAGGAAGGTTATAAATGTGCTAATATCATTAGCATGTTTTACGTTACATTTAGTAAAACAATTTTAGGCATTTTGTGGAAATACGTAGATATATAAATACCTAACTGATTCACTGAAAAGAAAATTTAGGGATTTTTCTCCTGAAGAAAAGGATTCAGAGCCACAGGAAGCAATTACTAAAGTAAGCAACCACGGCTGTAGCAGTATTAAACCATCCGTGGCTGTCAACAGCAGGGCCCTGCTGACAGGTGAGAGTTTGGGTGAACACAGTGTGTACCTCAGACAGGATTCTGGTCCTTTCAGTTACTCCACCGTTTCCCTGCTGGTAACGCTCCCTTGCCTGAGGGAGAAAACATTTAGTTTAATGGCAAAATCAAAACAAGCAGATTACTTAAATACGACCTCTTTGTATTCACAATGTCTGCATATCATTTTATGACAACCCCCTTCCTTGTCTGTGAATACATTTGTGAAAAGTGACATTTTAACAGCAGCTATTTGAATGTCCCTAAGAGGCACCATGTATTTAATGAAAACACTATATAAGGGTGAATTACCTCAATCACCATATACTGGCTGTGTAACACACAGGGCCACAATCCACAATAAAAATCTGTCCTCAGCCATTCCTAAACAGTTTATAGACATGGCTCTTGGTGGATCTAATCTGCCTGCTATGCAGAGAAAACTCATTCTCAAAAACAATAGAACATCAGAATCAGTAATTAGTTAAGATTTAACAGTCAGTATGACAATACAGAATGTGTTCTTGGGAACTAATTTAACAATTATTTAGTGTTGGTGTTTGAGAAATACCGGGTGGCTTTAATCAGAGACTTTTTACAGCATTTTAAAAGTAAAAATATCCATGAATACGTGTGTATATGTGTGAATAGTTAATTAAACAAACAATAAAAAATATGAAGGTTAGTTTCTGCTTTGTCTTTGAGAACTCCTAAAAGTATTAATACAGAAGTATCTCCAGTTTATTCCCATTCTTTTCTCCTTCTAACCTTGTCTGCCTTCAACTGACATCAGCAAGTGCTCTTAGTGGTCTTCCTCAACATCAGGAAAGTGGGGAGCATAAATCCCAGAGAAAAAAGCCTTTAGATCCCTACCGCTGGAACAAAGCACGGCTGCTTTCAAAGGATGAAGGTTTTTATTTTATTTTTGGTTGAAATTCTAAAACGTTGCAAGGATCAAAAAATGTGCTCATTTAATTAATTAAACTGCTGTCTTTGAATGTGTCTTGCTTTCATATCCCTTATTATGTGGTTGTGAGCCATTATGGCAAGGCTGTCTTTCCTCCCTGACACATGTAAATGCATACTCTTCTACTTCCTCCTACTCAAACAGTAAATTAACAGCAGACTTAGAAACAAAACCAGGTGTCCTGACACTCTGTTCCTTTTCTAAGGAATATATGACTTCTTTTACTTCAATCAGATGAAGAAGTGCATTTTAAAGACTCCTAGGATGTCATTTCTATCACACGTAAAATGGAGATGACAAGTTCCATTTGCTTTCGAATGCGGGCAGAGAATTATTGTGCTGCTGTTTGTGAAAAGTACTGCATGACCTTAGGGATTAGAGTCATGACCTGGAATGAGCCCCAGGTGTCACTCTTCAGTTACCTCACTCAGTTGGGCTTGAGCCGTGCGATACTCCTAACCAAGTGCTCGAGCTGATTGTTGATGTACTTTTCTCGGCTGCCAACCTTTTCCAGAGTCCTACTAATTTCATTATGAAGTCTGTCCAAAAATCCCTAGAAATTTCATGAAATTTTAATAGGCAAAGAATGCACAAATATGTTTTTCCAAAGTAGTTTTAAATGGGTTAAATCTCCCTCCGTTCAGCCCACAAATTCTTAGTTACAAATGAAAAAGACAAAACAGTTTGAAATTTTCAGTAACAAAAAAGTCTGCAAGGAGAATTATTTTAGTCACACTTTGCAGAATGTTAAAATTAAAAAGCACCTGGTAGTGTTAGTTGATTTATTTGTCCTTATGCAAATCCAAAATGTGTGTGAGTGGAATTTGCTTTAAAAGTTCACAATCAAAGTAGGTAAGGGAATAAGATGATTTTCTTATAAGCATAATTCAAAGATGACTGGAATATTGCAGCTGGAAATAGATCATTAAACTTATCACTCTAGTCTGCAGTGACATCATTGGGTGACACAAAAAAGATGCCAGTTTTGAGTGGTATCCAGAGGGAAAAAGGGGTTCTATAGCAGATTCATACTTTGGCATGAGCAATCTTGCTATGATCGAATTGTGTTTTCCGAAATTAATATGTTGATGCCTTTCTTTCCCCCATCTCCCCTCAAGTGACTGTACTGGAGCTTTTTAGGAGGTGATTTTGATTAAATGAGGTCATCAGAGTGGAGCTCACAGAACTGGTGTTGTTATAATATGAGGAAGAGACATCGTAGCTCTCTTTCCCCATGTGAGGACACAGCGAGGAAGTGGCTGCATGTGAGCCAGGAAGAGAGCCCTCCCTACAACCTGGTCATGCTGGCATCCTGATATGAGACTTCTAGCCTCTGGAGCTGTGGGAAAATAAACTTATACTGTTCAAACTAAACCAAACCAAACTTAAAGCTCCAGTCTGGGCACCAGAACCTTACTCCAGCTTGGCTTCCTGTGGTAGTCTCCAAAAGTCCCTATTACTGGCAGGGCAGCAAGCCTGAAGCTGTAGGTTCTAGGCATTGCTGGCCTGGCGCTCTGTTATTCTTTGGGATTCAAAGAGGAAAGAATGATGAAATGATTCTAACACACCTACATATATAAATAAACTATATCTAAAGAATGCAATAAACTATATATATATATATATATATACATACACAGACCTTTTAAATAGTTACCTTTCTTTAGTTGGTTTAAATCTTAGGGCTGTTGAAGTATAATATGGTATATTTGATCAGTAAACTCCTCAAGGATAAGGACTGGGCCATTTTCTTTCATGTCTTGCCTTAACAGGTACTTCACAGATGAATAAATGGACTCATGGACCCATCTGAAGTAATTCACATACCTTGGTTTCCTTTAGAGCAGATTCAATCCCACTTTTGTGCTGGTGCATTTGGTCAACATGGATTCTCCAATCCTATAGGGATAAGAGCATAGAGGAACAAGTAAAAAATACATTTCCTTCTTTCTTCTACTTTTTTGAAGCTGTATTCTTTATTACTTTGGTTGCTGCTCTGTTTCAGGTAGGAGAGGCCTATATATAGCTTGCAATCAGATTATAAATAAATATGTGTAGAGTACTTCAGGATAAAAGGTTCTAAATAAATTTAAATTATTTTATGTGTTCACAGAGTGATGTCTGACAATTTGAATATAAATTATCCCTGCATTGCTGGTGGTTAATATTTATGACTACCCATCAAAATGGGGAAAAAAAAACTAATTACTAGAAAAGAAATACTTGTTTAAACAGTAACAATTATGTATAACAGAAGCAACTCTGGAATCAAGTTTTTGTTCAGTTGCTAAGTCATGTCCAACTTTTTGTGACTCCATGGACTGCAGCATGCCAGGCTTCGCCATCCTTCACCATCTCCCAGAGTCTGCTCAAACTTATGTCCATTAAGTCGGTGATGCCATGAAACCATCTTGTCCTCTATTGCCTCCTCCTCTTGCCTTCAATCTTTTCCAGCATCAGGGTTTTGTACAATTAATTGGCTCTTCACATCAGGTGGCCAAGTATTGGAGCTTCAGCTTTAGCATTAGTCCTTCCAAAGAATATTCAGGGTTGATTTCCTTTAGGATTGACTGGTTGGATGTCCTTGCAGTCCAAGGACTCTCAAGAGTCCTCTCCAGCACCACAGTTCAAAAGCACCAATTCTTTGGCAGTCAGCATTCTTCATGGTCCAACTTTCACAACTGTACATGACTACTGAAAAAAATCACAGCTTTGACTAGATGTACCTTTATCAGCAACAACTGAAGTGACTTAGCAGCAGCAGCAGCTAGGTTTGTCATAGCTTTTCTTCCAAGGAAGAAGTGTCCTAATTTCATGGCTGCAATCACCATCTGCAGTGATTTTGGAGCCCAAGAAAATAAAGTCTCTCACTGTTTCCATTGTTTCCCCATCTAGGACTGAATGGCATGATCTTAGTTTTCTTAAGTTTTCTTTCTTGAGTTTTAAGTCAGCTTTCTCACTTTCTTCTTTTACCTTCATCAAGAGGCTCTTTAGTTCCTCTTTGTTTTCTGCCATTAGGGGAGTATCATCTACATATCTAAGGTTGTTGATATTTCTTCCAGCAGTCTTGATTCCAGCTTGTGTAGATATATCCATTCCAGCATTTCACATGATTTACTCTGCATATAAGTTAAATAAGCAGGGTGACAATATACAGCCTTGACATACTCCTTTCCCAACTTTGAAACAGTCCGTTGTTCCATGTCTGGTTCTAACTGTTGATTCTTGACCCGCATACAGGTTTCTCAGGAGGCAGGTAAGGTGGTCTGGTATTCCCATCTCTTTCAGAATTTTCCACAGTTTGTTATATGCACACACCCAAAGGCTTTAGTGTAGTAAATGAAGCAGATGTTTTTCTGGAATTCTCTTGCTTCTTCTATGATCCAATGGATGTTGGCAATTTAACCTCTAGTTCTGCCTTTTCTAAATCCAGCTTGTACATCTGGAAGTTGTTGGTTCACATACTGCTGAAGCCTAGCTTGAAGGATTTTAAGCATTACCTTGCTCGCATGTGAAACGAGTGAACTGTAAGGTAGTTTGAACTTGTATCATACATCAAATATTAGTTTGTCCCTTGAAATTAAAATGGGGCTCTCTTGTTTAGACTTCAGAGTCTCTCTCTTAAGAAATCTCTGTAATGATTATTAGAGTTCATATATTTGAGACATATTCTACTACTTCTAGACTGATCTAAATTTATGTGCATATTTAAAATCTATCCCAACATTTTAATTTCCTAGAGGAGATTCTCAAAATTTTTAATTTATATTACTAAAGGTAACAATTAAAGCTCAACATTCAGAAAATGAAGATCATGGCATCTGGTCCCATCACTTCATGGGAAATAGATGGGGAAACAGTAGAAACAGTGTCAGACTTTATTTTTTGGGGCTCCAAAATCACGGCAGATGGTGACTGCAGCCATGAAATTAAAAGACGCTTACTCCTTGGAAGAAAAGTTATGACCAACCTAGATAGTATATTCAAAAGCAGAGACATTACTTTGCTGACTAAGGTCCATCTAGTCAAGGCCATGGTTTTTCCTGTGGTCATGTATGGATGTGAGAGTTGGANGCTTGGGACTGATGCACGGGGATAATCCAGAGAGAAGGTGTGGGGCAGGAGGGGGGAGGTGGGGGTCGGGATTGGGAGTTCATGTACACTCGTGACTGATTCATGTCAATGTATAGCAAAACGAATACAGTATTGTAAAGCAAAACAAACTAAAAACTAAAAATCAATTTAAAAAATAAATAAATAAATAAATGTAGTGACAGCTACCACTCAGGCTCACAGTGACTGACCACAGTTGTATTGATAATTCCAGTGACTACTTTGTAATTAGGAAGTGTTCTTATCTAAGATAGCAAAGGGAGAAAATTGTTACAGCTCTTGCCACATCTGTCTACTTGTTCATCACACACTATGCACTTATAAAGAGGTATAAAATAGGTCACAGAAGATTTCATCTACTATAAAGAAGAGATTATCTTATTTAGAAAGACACTAAGAACTCAATGAATGCTTATATAGGCAGTCGGCCTTTAATCAGATATAGTTTCCAAGCAAAGGTGTTACTTCTAGGAAACCTCTGACAGAATGACAACTCCTTTCAAATAAGCTAACTACTGAAACGGATTAGCCCTAAAAAATCATGGTGAAATGTGACAGCCTCAAAGGAGATTCATGCTATTTTATTTGGTTGGAATGTTATTTGAAATTAGGGTAAAAAGGATAGTTAAGACAACTGACATCTATAAATACTAACACATACCTCAGTTCAAAGAGAAAAACACATTCCAACATTGCCTTACCATCAATTTTTATTAATAAATCATACTTTCTCACTGCTTTCCATTTCAAAAATAGAAACATGCTCTCATGGACAGAATTCCCCTAAAAGATTAAGAGCAAAGTATCCACAAAGCTCACTGCCGCCGTCTGGGCAGCACAGGGAGGCATTCACATGGCGGTTGGAGTCAGACTCAGTCCCTCCCTCATTCAACTTTCTGTAAGCACTTTACTATTATTGGACAAGTCTAACAATGGATGAACCACTTCATCTCCTTAACTGTAAGATGAGATAGCAGCTCTCTACAGCTCACTGTGAGGGTCAAATAAATCCAGGAAGATAGTGTATATTAAAGTGCCAAACCAAGTGCCTCTCTCAAGCACAGCTGAATTCTATTCCCAACTGTCTTTCATTAGCCCACATCCAACAAACACCCAAATATCTTCTAGACGCTCAGATTGCTTCTCCACGATTCTCTCCTTCCCTTCTCCAGGAAACAGATATTTTAAATGCTCGATAAGATCTTAATTGCACACAAGTATATACTTAAGCTTTCATTCAGCATCTCCACCCTCAAGGAACTTAACTGGTTGGGAAGAGAAAAAAGCAACAAAGCCAAGAGGCGTGTGCTCAAAGATGCATATACAGAAGTGCAGGGGAGAAGCACTGAGAATGGAAAGAGCAAAAGCAGCTGAGCAACATCGTAACCTCACCATGGTGGTGGCATCTGAAATGATTCCTAAGGAAATAGAAAATAAATGATCCTCACAGATAAAATCCCAACAAGGATAATCAAAAAGATTAAAGACACATAAGGAAACCAGCTACTATTATTGAGAATTAGATATGCTATCAGTCAGAAATTCAGAAACAGTAGACAACGGAATTATCAAGTACAGAACACAAAATTAGCATTTTTATATGTTGAAAGAAAAAAATATTTTAAAATACCAAGGAAAAAATAACTATCAAAAAGAAGAACTTCTGAAAAGAACCAATTAGAACATTTAGAAATAAAACTAGAATAATTAAATTATAATCCAAATGGGCATGGTTTGATACAGTTTAAAGGTGGAAGACAGATCTGTAAAAACTACCCAAAATGAAGCAAAGACAGATAAAGACTATGAAAGAATTTCAGACCTGTAAGCTAGAAGAAGGGATCTATTCTATACATACCTTCCCAGAATTCTAGATGAAGACAATAAAATAAGAAAGAGGCAATCGTAAAAGAGTAATGGATGATAAATGCTAAAACTCTCAAACTAAGGAAACCCAATGGATCACTAGTCAGATAAAATAAAACCCATTAACCTACAATCACTTAGTCCATTAATTATTTATACACATTAACATTCAAAAGATTTTGACATGTATTTTTAAAAAATAGATACTACAAAGCCATCAAGATAAGAGAGGAGGAAACAGGAGCTGGGGAATAAGGAGTAGAGAAAGAAAACTGTAATAGAAAACTCAAGAAGTTACTCTTAAAACACTTAAAACTGATCTGCCTTGGAATCTAATTTAAAAAGGCAAACAAATTAGCATATTTCTTCTAACCTCATAAAGAAAGCATACCAAATTATCAGAGACATAGTAAATGATACTGTACCAAGTTATTACATTTCATAAATGTTAATCTATAATCAAACTTGCCTGAGTATGCTCTGACAGCAATACAACCCAGTGGCTCACCACTTCTTTCTTGCCTTCATGCTGTTCACAACTCACTCCATAAGTAATAATCCTCATCGTTTAGAGACAAATCAAGATACACTTCATAACACAAGTACATAAAAATGTTGAGGTTGGGATTCCCTGGGGGTCAAGGAATAGTTAAGAATCCATGCTTCCATTGCAGGGGGCAAGGGTTTGATCCCTGGTCCAGGCAACTAAGATCCCACATGCCACGTGTGTAACCAAAAAGAAAAAATTGTTGGGGGCGGGGGGGGGGGGGGGCCGCGTGCAAAGTGAGATTGTTCCTTCTCCCCTCCTAGATTCTGGCATGCATCACCATTCATGTGAATCATCAATCTCAACAACATGCTAGTAAGATCACTACCAGAGCAGAATGGGACATGGATTTGAACACCAGCCCTANGGGGGGGGGGGGGGGGGGGGTGCAGCATGCAAAGTGAGATTGTTCCTTCTCCCCTCCTAGATTCTGGCATGCATCACCATTCATGTGAATCATCAATCTCAACAACATGCTAGTAAGATCACTACCAGAGCAGAATGGGACATGGATTTGAACACCAGCCCTACCTCTTAACTGCTGTGTAACCTCAGGCATGTCTTGAGCCACCTTATGATGGTGATCAAAAAGTTAAATGTACTAAAGTACTTAATAAAATGTTTGGCACATTATGTGAATGCATTAAAAAGCAGCTGAAAGCACAAAAACTTTTTAAACTATTCTAAAATAATAACTAATTTTAAATATCATTATAAAGAGCTTTCAGTTACTATACTCAATCTCACTTCACAATGAGAAAACTGAGGTTATAGAGAGTTTAACTGATCTAACTTTTTCAGTCTGATTTCCTGAATTTCTTTTAAAGAACCGAATTCTTATTTGCGATGTCCATAAACATCAGTACTCTACCTTTATATCCAGGAAGGCAATTTTCTCATATTATCATTGTTTTGATTTTTCTATAAACAACTTGAATTATGGTGCGTGAAGGGACTACAAACACATTTTTCAACCAAGCAGAATACACAGATATTTTGCTTTACAATGTGCATTAAGATACAAGTATATGTGGCTGGTTCATTAGTTGTAGTAACTATGGGCAAGTGCTGCCAGTCTCACATAAAAAGGGCAGTTAACTTGCCAAGGCAAGCTCTAAATTTCTTTTCTACCTTAATTTCCAAATGTTAAATCCCTACCTCTAAGACAAAGCTCCAAATTCTCCTCCCTGAAGCCTATTCCAATCTTCTAATATTTATCTTTCTCCTTTAAGTACTTTATTTCACATCTATGGTACTTACTCTTTAGTTCTACTTCTTTTGATACTTTTCACTTCTGAAGACTGGGTTCTTTAAGCAATAGTGTGTCACTCACTTCAGTGTCTCCAATAGCAGCGTTTCATTGAGTAACTCAGCTCATGTGTAGGCCAAAGATACACTGAGGGCAACGGCTTGGCACTTAAGCTGGCAGAGTTGAGTCTAGAAGCAGGTCTTCTGGGTCTCAGTCTTATGCAAGCTCCTGGCTCTAGAGATCATGGACTACCAACCCATAGATATTCAAGGAACTAAGCTTGACATACACTGCCAACTAGATTCTAGGAGAACAGCCACAGACCTACATTTTACTTTCACAGTTCTGCATTGTACTTGACTCTTCCTTAGTAATTAGAGCACTTCCAAATATTTCTTGGGAACTAAAGGAATGACATCGGCAGAAAAATCAATGTGCTCCTTTCTCTTAAGAGCCAGCCATGCACCACCTTTATCCAAAAGGAGACAGTGGGGTTTTGCAGTCTTTACACATTCCTTCCCTGGGACATCAGTCGCTGTTATTTCTTCTTGCTATCTGAAGCGTGCTTTTGCTTTATATCTCTTCTTACACTAGAATCTTTATAGAGTACAAACTGTGTTCATCTCCATTCTGATAATGTAGCACCAGTTAACTAAACAATTAAAGCCATACAACAGGTAATCAACTTGCCAAGTACACTTCAAAAAGAAATCTTACTTCCTATATTAAATGCCAGCAAGCTTTACAATCAACATTCCCCCCTCTCCCTAACTCCAAGAATATCATTGAACAGAAGTATAAAATCAATGGCTTGAAATTTTAAACAAACAACAAAAAAAAAGATTTAAACAGTCCTTTGCTCTACATTCCAGGTATCAGGATTTTTTTTTTTTTTTTCTTTAAAAGATGACATAACCCATGAGAGACAATCAAAGAACAGAGACAAAGCAAGACAATTCAGGTAGGTTTAAAATATATATCCTTCAAGGATTAGATGACTAGCCTTGGGGAACTTCCTTTGGGAGGGGTTAGGAAGGCTCAGCAATCTATAGCAAGCACAGCTGAAGAAAGGCAGGCTGGAATCTGAGACGCGGAGTTCCCCCGTGCCTGCGCTGTTATTTGTGGCATTCGCTCTTGAGGCCAAAACATGACATTTCTGGAGCCTCTTGACTTGGAGGAATTTGTGCAACTGCTTACCCGGCAGATTGCAGTTGATGCCACACGCCACTGGCGTTTTATAAAGCACCATCACTGTCTCCGTGTGGGCCCTTCCACACTGCAGTTATTGTGCACCCAGGAGACAGTGCTGGGAAGCATACAATGCGAGCCATACATCGCAGCCTTGAGCTATGCATTTGCGCGAGCTCACAACTACACTGTGCAAATACAAAAGGCCACGGAAAGAAAGGTATACACAGAGCAAACACAACACCCGAGACATTGTCGTGGGGGTGGAGGACATCAAAGAGAACCACACAAAAGGGGAAAGGAGTGTCTGAAAGAGTTTCAGGCCATCATTTTATCAGGTCATCCTTTTCCTACCCATCTGAATGACACACCTCAATCCCAAAGTTCATTCAAATCCTGGAAAAAAGGAAGAAATCACATCCAACAATTGTGTGTGTGTCTGAAAAATGTAATTCCAGAGTAAATATCATCATAATGAAGATTTTTAAGTTCCATTCATTCCCCTTATCATTAAACTTGAAAAAGTTTTTCTGACTGCTCAAAAAATAATATGTATATATATTATATGTATTTTATATATAATAAAATAAAAATTTTTATAAAACCTTCACATATGATAGGTTTTCTTATAAGACACTACCAAGAATAACAAAAAAAAAAGGATCCGCCTGCAATGAAGGAGACCTGTGTTCAATCCCTGGGATGGGAAGATCCCTTGGAGAAGGGAAAGGCTACCCACTCCAGTATTCTGGTCTGGAGAATTTCATGGACTGTATAGTTGCAAAGAATCAAACACAATTGAGCGACTTTCACTTTCCCTACACAGTATTCCTTCAAGTGCCTGAGTGCTCAGTAGCATCCAACTCTTTGCGACCCTATGGACTGTAGCCTGCCAGGTTCCTCTGTCCATGAGGTTCTCCAGGCAAGAATACTGGAGTGGGTTGCCATTTCCTCCTCCAGGGGATCTTCCCAACCCAGGGATCAAACCCATGTCTCTGCATTGATAGACAGATTCTTTACCACTGAGCCACCTGGAAAGCTCACAATTCCTTCAATAACAGCCTCCAAGGGAGGAGGGTGGAAAAGTGAAAAATCCCCTCATAGTTCATTACAAAATCTCTATTTCTTTCCCTTCCACAGGATTCAAGGAATCGTGATTGAACACGGGAAATTCTGCAGTGCTGTTGACATGAATGACATAAAACACTATTCAGTGTAGTTTTAGGAACTAGAAATAAAAATTAAAAGGCTGCTACAAAACAAAGCATATACTAGGCCAGAACAAATGGAAAAATATACTCAAGTAACTGTATCCTGCAATATTATTAAAGGAAATTCTAGTGTAGCTAGAAGCAGCATAGAGGCTCATCTTTAATAAAATCACATGCATGCCTTAATTAACTCCTCAAGAACAGAGGAGCTTGCCTTTCCCCTACGTTATAAAGCCCTATTTCATGATTAAATGATTCAAAGTCTATCCAAATCTACATGCAATACTGACATGGAATGCTTCTCTACTCCCATCTGTTGGGTTTTGAAATGTTTCATAATTCTTAACAGAGCACACAAATCATCTCATAAGCAATCAGATAAGTTTAGATGGCAGATAAGATAGAAAAATGTTTCACCTTTATGGTATATGGAAAATGGCAAATAAATGCTAATTTTTAGTTTCAATAAATGAAACAAACTTTAATCTTTTGTCCACAGCCACACATCCTTTATTTCTAATCAATTAATTCAACTACAGAAGAGGAACAACTGTGAGGGATCAGAAACATGGAGATTCAGCAAGAAGGTTAAGGAGTGTCAGGGCATGCCTCCCCAAAAGGCCACCTCGAATACAGCCTTCTACCTCCTTCACAAACCGCTTTCATTTTTCATTTCCCTTGGCTTCATGAGTGAAATCCGACCACTTGTGAAGCTTTAGTATGAACAGGTTTCTGTTAAAATGCTAATGTCTCCTAGAAGGCAATATAAGCAATCATCCACACACTGGAGTCATTCACTCAGGCTGCAATTCTTTCGCTACTTAGCTGAGAGATCTGCTAACATTTGGGATTGGAAGAATTTTGATTCTGAATGGAGAGACAGTAGGCAGGCAGCACAGCACATTTCTGTATTATAGACTGCAAAAAAGTAACAGGACATCATCATGGAGTTAGCAACAACAAGAAAGTCTAGGTGGCAACAAGCACTAAGAAACAGAAAAATAATATGGGGAAAAAAGGGACTTTAAATTTTGGCCTGTGTCGGGGGCCAGCGTGAGGAATCCCACCCGTGACAGGGTCACGTGGCAAACTCAGATGGCAGGGCAATTTGAGTCATCGGATTTCTCCCTGGTTTTTCCTGAACATGTGCCCCCCCAAAATAAGAATTTGTCTGTTTTCCCATTATTTTCTGATTTTCTCTGGAAAAAGTTAATTCAAAGCTTTGGTTTCCTGCATTTGAAAGTGTTTCAGCCCAACCCCCCTTTGATAATACTCTAGCCTGCCTAAACAGGGTCCCCTGACTTTTTGCAAGCTTGTGAATTGCTCCCAACCTCCCAACTGTGAAAGGCACAAAAGCCTTAAAGTATCGTAAAGTTTCAGAGCCTTTTCAAATTCATATTGGTGACAAGATTTCACGGTTGACTCAATGATTGCTGCCAGACTTCCTTATTTTTTTATCTATCAGGCACCCAGGAAGATGTAATCAATACATATGGGATATGGAAAAGGATATCTAGTAGTTTTGATGTTAGCAATACTAGACTTTTGCTATAAATCACTGTACTTCCTTTTATTACAAACTGCTGTATTTTTATTTAGTGTTTTCTGAGAGTGGCATTCAGACTTTGGAAAGATTAACAAAAATGAGTCTTCTGGTTAACAAAACTTCATCAGAAGAGAGCCATAGAAATGTTAATAGGCCTCTTGGCCAGAAGATAATGTGGACCACCTGAGACTTTTGTAACAGGAGAGTATGCAAAAAAGAAAGCCTTGTCTCAATGAGGGTCGGGACTGCTACCTCTGCGTAACTCTGCATATTCTATTATGTAAATTTGGGGTATATAAGCTGATTCTGAACAATAAACTCTCTCTTGGAGCCTTACGCCGACCTTGCATTTCCCCATGTCGCCCCCTTTTTTTCCCCTTTTCCCCCTTTCCTTTTTTTCCCTTTCCCCCCCTTTTTTCCCTTCTCCCCTTCCCTCTCGGAGAGTCTTGCACTGATGCTGGGCTTCCCCCATGTCTCCTATTTTCTCTAATTTCTGGCTGAATTCCCATCTGGGGCATGGAGGCTCGCCATGTCTACTTACCTGTCACAGCTGCCAAGATCCGTAAGAGAGAGAGCCCAGGGCGGGGCACTCTCCGATATTCAAACGGACGCAGGTGGCCTAACGTAGATGGTGCAAACCTCTTGTCTCGAGGTTTTATTGGCTTTCCACGTAAACCAAGTTATTCAGCCTTCTTTTCTCCATCTTAATTTTCCTACTATACTATTTCTTCCTAATCTATTCTTATATTTCCAAATAAATAAGTTTTTCCTCGCCGACGCCGTCCCCCCTTCGAATTCCCTGGATCCACCGGGGCTGGACCCCGGCAGGCCTGAATTAGAAAAATGGGGTAGAAATTCTTTTCCACCTGTTCCAAGATTTAGCACCCAGAACTCAGTTCAGAAACTCATATGTATACTTTTATAAATCGACTTGGAAGTCTAATCATTTGTACATTACTTCTATGGGAAAACAAACACTCCAGATAAATAATTTTCTGAAATATGACGTATATATATAACCTGTTCATAAGCTGGAAATGTCCTTTATAATACTGCTCTGTGCACATGTATTCACATATTCAGATGGTCAACTCAAAGCCCTCCTATCTTACTTCCGCCCTAAAATGCAGAATGTGTGACATGTGACATCTGCTTGAAATTCAGAATCTTTTCCAACAGAAACAATATTTTTACCTGGTAAGTGGGTTTCCAGTCAATTATTCCCCATCTTCAACTCCCATCCCCACCCTTGTGAGGTCTGTAACACGTCCAAATGTAAATACTTAAGTCCATCATAACTTTTCCGGAGAATTTGAATTAGTTTAACATTTTCTGGCTTCCCTGGTGGCTCAGAGGTTAAAGCGTCTGCCTGGAATGAGGGAGACCTGGGTTCAATCCTTGGGTCGGGAAGATCCCCTGGAGAAGGAAGTGGCAACCCACTCCAGTATTCTTGCCTGGAGAATCCCATGGAGGAAGGAGCCTGGTAGGCTACAGTCCATGGGGTCTCAAAGAGTCGGACACGACTGAGCGACTCAAAGTCAAAAAGTTTAACATTTCCTTGGAAATCTTAAGTAAACACAAACATGTGATTGATGAAATAATCTAATTGCAGGAGACTAAGGAATAAAACGTCTAAAATGTTAGTGGAAGAAAGGGCAGGTGGACTGGAGCACGTATGTGTATCCACCAAATCTACAGATCCAATCAGGCTTCCTGAAGGGGGAAGAACAAGGATAACTAAAAGTGGGAAGTAAGCAGTATCACTAGGAAGAAGGTTATCTGGCCTGAAAGCCTGTGGATAGAGGTATTCACCCTCCAGGGTGGATCAAGCTATAGGAGGCTAAAGACGCCTGCTGTTATAATACTCCTTACTCTGCACTGCATGCTCATCAAGATCTCTTAAGATGTAGCATCTGAAATCACCTCATGGCTTTCTTATTATGAAGGAAATAAATCTAAATGTTTATTCTTCCATGCAGTGATCTCTCACAGTAAATTCATTTCCTGGCATTCCGATGGTGACATTTATAGGACTGGTCAGCAAAGGCAGTTTTCCTCTGCCCCCCTGTCTCAGGCACAGTGAATGAAGAGTTAAAGTGTATCTTACTGCTGAGCATCAGATCCTACACAGTGAAATTCTCCCAAGTCCATTCTTGTTGAAGGATGCCCCCCATACCCAATATTGTCACCAATGTCCAGAAATGTTTGATTAACAAAGCCACAAACTTTATATAATAAGTACCTAACGACCCAAACCAAGTGAATAAAAATTAAATTATACCTGCTGCTACTGCTAAGTCACTTCACTTGTGTCCAACTCTGTGCGACCCACAGAAGCCAGCCCACCAGGCTCCCCCGTCCCTGGCATTCTCCAGGAAAGAACACTGGAGTGGGTTGCCATTTCCTTCTCCAATGCAGGAAAGTGATAAGTGAAAATGAAGTCGCTCAGTTGTTTCCGACTCTTAGCGACCCCATGGACTGCAGCCCACCAGGCTCCTCCGTCCATGGGATTTTCCAGGCAAGAGTACTGGAGTGGGGTGCCATTGCCTTCTCCTATCAATTGCCAAAAAGTAATGTATTTTAAGTGGAATAGCATTTCCCTTCTTTTACTCTGACCCACCTCCATTCTGCCCAATTGCAAACATACACACAATAAAATGGACTATCTGGACACCTACAGGAAATAATGAAGTAAAAAAAGGAAGACCAGCAAAAAACCTGCATGAAAACAACAAACAGGATCAAAATAGATGCCACTAAACCTGCTACAACCAATTCAAAGTCTTTTTATAATGAGATATCCAGAAAACTTCCTGGCAACTTTGATACGTGCTATTCTAAGGGGAAGAGCTCACTTCACTTTATCTGGGTGATGAAACAGGCTCATTGTTCAGATTTCCCTAAGCAGAAAATGGACTTCTAATTAGAGACAGTACATTGAAATACACATTTAGCTCGGCTCCCTATGGAAGCTATTCTAAAATGATGTAGTGTGTGCACTCCGGGGCACACGCACATATTCTTTCCCTCTCCCCCGACAATGGAAAGGAGAAAAAGAACGGGATTGATGCCAACAGAATTTTGGAAAGTAGATTGGAAAAGGGTAAATGATAGTGTCCATGCATTTTTTTTTTCATATTTTATGTTTTCTTTGCAATCTCTCCTATGGGTGGAAGCCCACCTCTTCTTAATATTTGGCAGAAGTGAAGAGATGAATCCATTTGAACACCAATGGTATTCGGGCTCTGCAAGATGAGAGAACTCCTAGTGAAAGCCAATCCAGAGAGCCCAGGCCAAAAATGACGACACTAGCCAGGCAAAGCATGGCTTGCCCTTAAGGAAGTTTAATTTATTATGTTTTCTTGACATAGAAAGAAGTAGGCCATTCAAGACTTTTTCCTATAACCCCAAATTTCTGGTTGGCTTTTATTGTTTAACCATTCTCAAGTGAAAAAATGTATTAGGCTAGGTACTGTTGAGATTTCTTAAATATTATTGTTGTTCAGTCACTAAGACATGTCGGACTCTTCTGCAATCCCACGGACGGTAGCCGACCAGGCTCCTCTGTCCAAGGGATTTCTCAGGCAAGATTACTGGAGTGTGATGCCATTTCCTTCTGCAGGCGAACTTCCCAACGCAGGGACTGAACCCGCCACTCTGCACTGGCAGGCGGGTTCTTTACCACTGAGCTAGCAGAGAAGGTGAAGTTGCTCAGTCGTGTCCGACTCTTTGCGACCCCATGGACTGTAATGTACTCTGTCCATGGGATTCTCCAGGCAAGAATACTGGAGTGGATTGCCATTTCCTTCTCCAGGGGATCTTCCCGACCCAGGGATTGAACCCAGGTCTCCCGCATTGGAGGCAGACGCTTTAACCTCTGAGCCACCAGGGAAGCCCGAGCTCGCAGAGAAGCCCTTCCTAAATAATGATGTTGTCGTGCAGTCGCTAAGTTGTGTCCAACTCTTTGCGACCCCGTGGAGTACTGCACACCAGGTTTCCTGTCCTTCACTATCTTTCGGAGTTTGCTCAGACTCATCTCCATGCTATCCAACAGTCTCATTCTCTGTCACCCCCTTCTCTTCCTACCTTAAATACTGGGTTGGCCAAAAAGTTAACTCATTCTTCAAAGTTAAAGAGTCTTTCTCCTCAAGGTAAGATTTTCTTACCAACTCCAGCCCACAATAACTTGGCACTTCTGCACTTGTATTTATCTAAACCAAAAACAATATTTAAATCAACTATGTATGTATTCTTATTTCACATGAAAAGTTTATCTCTGAAAGTAAAACCTATAAGCAATTTAAGAGGACAAGAAAAAAAATCAGTATTGGGGGACAAAATTACTTCTAAATTCACAATATGTATTTAAATAATACTACTTGAGACCAAATTCATAAACACTGTGGAAATATGACATCCTTGACTTTCTATTTTTCTTAGAAATTATATATCATCACTAGTGGAGGTCCCTGGAGGAGGAAATGGCAACCCACTTCAGTATTCTTGCTGGGATAATCCCATGGAGAGAGGAGCCAGGCAGGCTACAGTCCATGGCATCACAAATAGTCAGACATGACTAAGCAGCTGAGCATACACAATGGAGGTCAGTAACCAGTCAGTAAAATAACTTTTAAGAAGTAAAAGCTTTAAAATCTTTTTGTCCAGCTTTTCCTATTATTCACTTTGAATAGGTAACTTAGCATAAATCTGTGAAAACTATAACCTCTTTAAAAACAACATAGGGACTAAAACTGTTAGATTATAGAAAAAGGCTGGCCAGAGAAGCGCACCACATTTTTCTAAGTATTATTTTAAGAAACCGCCAAGTACCGTTTGCCTTCAAACTTATTTCAAGAAGTGTTTAAGCAGCAAACTTCTGTAGGCTAGCAGATTCTCTGTAAACTATTTGTCTAGAAATGAATTTTGACATTTGATTCAGACAGGCTTTCTGTGCTATAGAAAAAAAAAGCTTATTAGAGCATTCCTACTTGACTCAGTTTAAATTGCTGCTGACAGAAATATGAAAAGAGATCAATGGATATAAAAAGCAGATCCTGGTAAGACTTAGATTAAGTTTCCTTCCTATGTTAATAACTAGATGGTACACAAACTCAGACAACTTCAAAACAGGTTTAAATGCCAGAATCCGCAAATATAACACACAGTTATGAAAAGTAGTTCAGCTGGTAGTTTTGAGGCTGTCTCTCCAGAGTTTAAAAAGAAAATAAAAGAATAATATTCTTAATCATAACTGTTCTAACAGAGTTTATGTAAAACTCTGCTACAGAATATAACAAATATAAAAATGGCAATCTGACAGATCATCTATAAGTACTGTAATCATTTAGCCGCCTTGCCTGAAGAAACTGCTTTTCTGACTAATTCAGTAGTTTGTATAGGCCACATTTTATGATGTTACATTGCCTTCAACCCCTTTAAGATCCAAATGCTAGCATACTTCAGTGTGTGTGTGTGTGTGTGTGTGTGCGTGCGTGTGTCCACGCGCGCGCGCGCGCACGCATGCACGCGTGCTCAATCACTCAGTTCTGAATGTAGCCCAACAGGCTCCTCTTTCCATGGAATCTTCCAGACAAGAATACTGGAGTGGGTTGCCATTTTCTACCCCAGGGGATCTGCCTGACCCAGGAATTGAACCCATGTCTCCAGCTTGGCAGATGGATTCCTTACCACTGAGTCACCTGGGAAGCCCAGCGTACTGTATTGCAGTGCTATAAAGAGCGATGATAAATTCTGCGCATGTTTCCCCTTAGTCACTGAGCCGTGATCCTGCTGTGGAAATGATGGATGGAAAGAACAGCCTCAGCTCGAGCTTCTGTGAAATACATTAAATGCTCACGGGTAAAGGCCAGATTCTCAAATCTCCACTACCCTATTCAAGCTCCTGCACTCAATCTCCATCGAAATCTTAGTGGGAGTGGGAATAGGAAGATAGGATCAAGAAGGGGAATATTTGGCAAAATTTCCTAATGGCTGAGAAATAACAACTCTGTCAGAAACATCTTTAATTTGCTCAGGAAAACACTGGAAAAGAGATTGGAAATAAGAGAGTAATGAAAACAGAGGGATTCTGAACAGAATAGGTTTAACAAAAGATACTTTGTTTTTTGTTGAATGAGAAATAAAATTACCCCTCATTTGATGAACTCCGAAAAAGAGTTAACATTTTTTAAATCCTACTTACCTGAGAGAGCAAGAAAAAAGTATCTGAACAGATTTTAAAGTACAAAACTTATTCTGAAAATGATTTCCCCCACCATTTCAAATGTTATTCAACCTTCAAATAACTGTCATTCCAAAACAGGAAAAACAAAAATATTTCAAAGATCTGTTGCCCTGTCTATTATCACCCTTAGGTGAAAGGAAGAACTTATTAAGGAGTAAATTACCTGTGAGTAGCTTGCCTGGCAGCATGTCTAAGAAGGAGGCAGAAGTGGCTGCTGCCCTCAAAATTACATCAGGATGTTTACTCATCGTGAGCGGTGAACTTCAAGTGTCAAGTTTAATGCTTTCAAAAACCACTGACACAAGGGCAAAAAAGGCAATCCCCTGATTTTGAAACCACAAGTGGGGAAGACAAAGGAGAGAGCATGTGGTTAAATTCTTGACTACTGAGAAATTAAAACCATAACTTTTTTTTAGTTTACTCAACAGAAAAGAGGAGCATTAGAGAAAAAGAGGCAGGGAGTAAGGTGTTAACTTTACTCTCCTCTTCAAGCCCAGGCTATACCCAGCCAGCCAGCCATCTGATCTACAGCAGTTAAGATTCACATGAAAGACTCTGGGAGTCTGCTTTTCCCTCTAGGGCCAAGACCACTCCTTAGCCACTTCGGCATCACTCTCACACCCAGTCAGTTCATGGCCTTTATAGAAATTTGATAAATCATTTTCATTTATTTAAGCCCATGAAGTGTTTCTCCAAGAAGTTAGCCTACTGTTTCTAAGCACTTAAAAAGCAGTGCAGCTGTGGATAGAAGTATTATGAGAGGATGGAGGATTATACATACAACAGTGATCTTTGTTTTCTAACTGGAGAGGATGAGAGAAGAACTGGGAACAAGCAAAAACAATCATTTAGCTTAGATAAGAAGGATTAAAACTTTAAACAGTACAGGAAAGCAGAGAGAAATAAAAAATTAATGTTGTATGAGTAGTGCTAGAGGTGAAGTCCTGTGTTAATGCCCTATGGAGAGAGAAAAGAAACTTCTTTTTCTCAAGGAATTAACAATACAGGTAAAGAAACAACACAGCCATGAAAAGAAATCAAAAAGTAACATAAAGAGTTTAACTGATGTTCAACACAATACAAGAGACTCTTTCACAAGGCAGCACATGATTAATTGCCCAATTATTGGTGCAAACAAGTTCAGAGGAAGAGAAAACATCCAGAAAGCTGGATTTAAGCTAGACATTAAAAGAAGGGAAGAAGCATGTGGATGGGGAAGTCAAAATGGCAGAGATGATCTGGGTCAGAAACCAGAAGAAAGGGCAGACAATTCAGTGCCTGATTAGACCACCAATTTGCCTGGAAGAAGAAAGCACAGAAAATCCTGTAGTAACAGATCTAAAGACCGTCTGAGGGCATAAGGTGTCCTGAAGCCCGGCTAATGAGCCTGCTCTGCTCCTGTGAACCCCTTGTGTCCTTCAAGCTGGACCAAAGCATTAAACTACTCTCATAGCATGGAAGAAGCCTGTTCCCATTTAGTAAATAAAAATTACTAGATAGAATCATTGCCTTAAATTCCTTTTTTGAGCTAAAGGGATAAATGAATAGTTAGCCAGAGACATTCCATCTGGACCTATGTCACTGGAATTTCAAATTGCATACAATATATGCCAACTAAATTGTTCACAGTTCTATTTAAGTCATATTTAAATCCACTACTATTTTATAGGAGTTTAGAGAGGGTCACAACTTCCAGATCTTCTCCAAGGATACAGATAGTTAAAACTATTTAACTAGTAAACCTAATAAGGGTCAATTATAGAAATCTGAAAGAACAGCCTTGAAGGATGTCAGCAGACATAAACAATCAAGTAAATAAATAAAACACTCAAAAGCAATGATATCAAATTGCATTTCTGAGGCCAGTATTCTACATAGGAAAAGCAAGAAGACCTTGACACCATTCTACTGCCTGATAAATAGTTTTTATCAACAGAACACTGACGAAGAGCGCCTACATTCTGATAGCTTTATTCACAGCACTGAGAAAAAATGGCACTGACATTCCTATGTGGGCAAGAACAATGCCCTCAATTCTCACACAAAATCAACACGTGGGAACGACTTTCAGATGCCAGAGGAAAATGTGAGCAACTCGAACTCAGAATGCATATTCACTCATGCTTCCCAAGTATTACAGGAACTTTCACATTTATTTTCAGACTTCACACACACACACACACACACACACACACACTTATCAGCTGTAGTAAAGCAGTTCAATCCTAGAAATAGAGGAAACAAATATTTTCATTCTTAATTTGCAATCTTAGAATAGAAGAAAAAAAGAGGAAGTGACTTCTCCAAGACATCCAAAGAGCCAAAAGAAAAGTACACACAGATCTCCTGATTCTATACCCACAGCTCCTACTACATCTTATTGTCTTTTTCCTTAGAGGAAAGAGCCCTGCTGTTTTAACACATCAAGTATGTAAATGACTTCAGTGGCAATATCACAAGAGTCCTTCTATAAGGGTGTCTCTGGAACCAGCATGCAGAGTATAGGAGACACCCCAAAATTCTTAAGTTTAAATTCTGATAACAAAGGAGTTTCTCACATAGCATTATATCTCTCAGTGAGATAAAAACAGACATATCAGAGAATAGAAATTATAAATTTTCTTCATGAAAAACTCATAATCTTCAATGAAAAGCTTTTTTTTCATAAAGTATTTGAGATAGTTTATTATCAAGATGATAAACTAGTATAAAATGTACATTGTAATTTTTACTAACTTTAATTAAAAAAATACATCACACAAAAATTTGGAACAAATGCACAGACTCACCCTTGCGTCAAAATTAATGCATGGCTTAGGCTGCAGAAATAACATTAATTGAAGTCAAGCCATTTCCATATTGCTTTATACTTAAGTAAAATCATTCTCCAAAAATGCACCATTATCCAATACTTCTGCTCCAAATATTGTGTGTGAAGCATTTTTTTTCACTTAGTATTAACACACACTCTCTTTCTTCAAAAGAATAGAGACTTCAAAGATAACAGTGTTTGGAAATGATGCTGCCATGGCTCCCTGGGTAGTCTTCACTTTCCTGATGTTCGAGTACATTCAGATGGCCCACAGGAAAAAGAATACAGAAGCAGTGAGCCGAGAAAGGAGGGGGCAGGAAGGATAAAAAAAAAACGCATATGTGGAAAGAAACTGAAGTCCCTCAGTTGTGTCCGACTCTTTGCAACCCCATGGACCATAGCTTACCAGGCTCCTCTGTCCATGAATTTTCCAGGCAAGAGCACTGGAGTGGGTTACCATTTCTTTTTTCAGGGGATCTTCCCAACCCAGAGATCAAACCTGGGTCTCCTGCATTGCAGGCAGACAATTAACCGTCTGAGCCACCAGGGAAGTCCTGGATATGTGGAGATCTCTCTATTTTAAGCAAATAATCTGAAGCAGATATGATATTAAGACACCAAACAAAAATATCCCCAAGAACTACGTTCCTTGACTTTAAAAAATTATTCAGTTAACACAGTAACACTGACATTAAATGATATAACAGTGCTGCTTTCGTTAACCAAAGGTACTGACAGATACAAAAACAGGAAACTGTCTAACTTTCCCAATGCTCTAATCACGTTGATTAAACTGTATCTATAAAGGCTACTGGTGTATATCATAACCAATGCAATGGATAAAAAAGTCTCCCTTAAATTATTACAGTCATATTCTAAAATCAAGTAGCATTCTTAATTTTGCTAGGTCTTATATACTAACAACTGTAAACCTCTGGTCCATTTCTTCTCAGCCCCTTTTCACTCTACTGGTCAGTTTAAACCCTCTTATTCTGACATTTGTGGCCTTGTAGAATCTCATCCTCCTCTACAAGGTCCTTATAAGTTAGGCTGTTTCAACTCAAGACTTCCTGAACAGGCCATGCTTTCCTCTACTGCTGTAGGTGCCCTAAGTGAGGACATTAAGGCCATCTTCAGTGGGTGTGCTATAATCTAAAATTCTAGTTGAAAATTAGATACATGTACATAAAGAAAAAAAAAGCAAGCAATAACTATAGGCATCTAAAAAGCCATGAAAGACATAATTATCATCTTTAACGACAGTAAACAACTGGAAACAAATCTAATCTCCCCGGCCAAATAAAGTAAAAGTATTTATTTCCCACAATGTGTTCATTTCCTTAAGTACTTTCGAGTTCATTAATCGTTGCAGTTTCCCACAACATACTTCCCCCCAAGCAGTCCTCAGACACCAATTTCCGGTACAGAGCTACAGAATGAGAGATAACAGCATCAGCACATCACCCCATCCGTCTGAGGTCAGTGCTGGAACCGGGGAACAAGAGCATGTTCAAGCCACGTGACAGCTGCCTTCAGGCTCTGCTCCTGAAGAGGAAGTGACAGCAGTGTGATTCAGGATCAGACACATTCTAAGGATACTAAGAACTCACAAGAACCAAGATAGGAAAGAGAACTGGATAAAACAGAAATTAATCAAAAGAGGGAATACCACTTATAATGTTGGCATGGTTCCAACAACTACTGTGACGCTGATGAACTACGCAGCCTCTGGTCACATACAAACTTGCTGCCTAGGATTCCAGTGAACTGTCGGTACATAAAATCTGCTGGGCGGTCACATCACTGAAGTCTATTCAAATTCCATTTCCTTTGTACTTGACAGAAAAAAAAAGTTTACTCAACATTAATGCGCTGTAAGCTTTTTCAGATTTATCTATTGTCCTCAAAAGCTCATTCTTATGATGGTATATTTACTAATCAGTTATAGCTGAAAAGACAATCTGTAAATTAATAGTCATTGAAATAAAGACTCCTCTACTTCTCTAATTAATTAAGCTGACACATAATGGGATGAGAAAATATTAGGACCTGAATGACAATTAAAAGTACAGTATTTTAAAACTTGTGCACCCAACAAGAGATACCTGAAGGGAATATTAGAGCCCTGAAAACATACATTTTTTTTTTAAATACTCAATTTAAGAAATTGGGTGTAAAAAAAACAGAATAATTTCAAGGGAAAAAACAAAGAATAAAATTTACAAAACAGAAAAGAAACAAACAAAACCAAGCTGTTTCTTTGAAAGAAAAGATTTAAATAGTTAACTCTATATCAAAAATAATCAAGAAAATGCAAATAACAAGAAATTAGAAAGAAATCAAATCAAAAATACAAGATAAGAATACTATGAACAACTTCATAGGTTTGTAAGTTACATGAAATGGGCAGTTTCCACTAAAAATATGAATTACTACAACTTATTAAACCAGAAATAGACTATTGGAAAACAAATCAATGATTTAATAAAACAAAAAACCTCCCAACCCCATTTTCCCCAGAAAAAGGTCACCAGCCCAAGACAGTTTTAAAGGCAAGTTCTACCAGATCTCCAAAGAACGGTTAAATCCCTAATTAATCAAAACTTCTTTTAGAGAATATTAAAGGCAAGCAACTCTAAAAGCTAGTACATAATCCAGATAACAAAATCTGATGAAGACAAATTGATAAAAGAAAGTTAATATATGCAAAAAACATAGGTTAAAAATACAAAATCAATGTCAAACGATCACAAGTATCTATGTCAGGAATTCAAAGAGAGCTTCACATTAGAAAACATTAATATAAATTACATTAACAGATTAAAAAACATGATCCTCTCAGATGATGCAGAAAATACGTTAGAAAAGATTCACTACCTAGTCATGTCTTTGACCATCTATTCATGAAACTTTTTAGTTTAACCTTAAAAACTAAGAAAAGAATATCCTGAATCTGAAAAAGACTGTCTCTCTCTTTTTTTTTTTTTAAATCCTAGAGCAATCCTAGAAAACTACACTTACAAAAAGATGCTCAGGCTCTTGAATAAATTGTAGGATTATTTCCATGTTTTCAATTATTTACCAAGCTCTTCCTGTGATGGGCTCAGGCTTCCCACCCACCTATTAACCACAGGACTTGCTTGGCCAATGAGCTATATGTAGTATATCTTATATCTATACATATTAAGATACACTACCTTCCAGGCAGAAGATTCAAGGACCACAGTGTGGTTCCACTGTGTTTTCTCTTCCCTCTATTGTGAGAGCATTGTTTCCCATGTAGAGGATACACATTTAGTCTTGATTCAAAAGAAGACATGGAGCAGAGCCCACACCCAACCCATCAAGGGCATGTAACATCAGGAAGAGTAAACCATTGTCATCATACATCCAGAAGATCTGGAGGCTATTATTGTAGTATAACCTAGTAAAAGTTGACAGTAATCAAGTAAGTGCTAACTAAAATTTTGAGATATTTCACATCATTATGAAAGTTGAAATTAATCTAATAACAAAAAGTGAAGATGACAATGTGGAAAAATCAAACAGCGGTTGCTGGTTGGAATGTAAATTGGCACAACCCCTTTGCCAACTCTAGGAAAACTGAAGAAGTAAAACTACATCTTAATCAATTCTACTCCTAGGTGTTCTACCTGAATAAACCCTTGCACAAATAAATAAGGAAACATATAAAATAATGTTCACCAAAACACTGATTGCTAAAAATATATAAAAGAAATAGTTCCCCAGTGGGAATGGATAAACTGGGTTAGTCATTCAAAAGAACACTATATAGCAGTTGAAATGAATAAAGTAGATTTACACATGATAAAACAAATGCATAGTAACAAAGAGATGGGACACTTTAGCAACATTTTCAGTGTTTTATATATTTTTACAATATCTAAAACACATGGCTAAATGATGAATCTGGTTAAAACTTTTATGGTGAATATACAACTATTATTACTATATTTTTGTATTTTTAAATATGTCATGACTTCTTAAAAAGACAGAGAACAAAAACAGATTTAAACCATAAAGCATACTGATCAATCACAAGGTTTGGTGATATAAAGCACTTCAGAGACGACAGGGGCCTTCTAGACTATCTAAGTAACACTATATTCTAAAGATGAAGTCAACTTCTGGGTCTCAATTTGACAGACAGAGATGCAGTAAACGATTCAAGGTCACGAAACAAGTTATCAACAAGTTCATTCTTAAAAGCTAGACTTCCTAACTTCTAGGATTGGTAGGAAAAACGAGGGACATGTGATCAAACAGTACAACTGTGTCAAGTTCAGAACACCATTCTTTTGTTTTCTATTGTCCCTACTCCTTCTCTTGAGACATACTGTATTATTCTCTGTGTGAGCTCTAAGGATTTTTAATCATCTGTTGCCATTCCTTTTCTCAAAACAACTAAAATATGAGAACAATTGTAGCTAAATGAGTAAATAAGTTCTACCTAATACAAAGGTAAGTAAGGACTATGAAGCAGTGATCTTAAAGTTCAGCGGTCAGATTCAAAACTTTCACACTCAAGGTCTGGAATCCTGATTCAATCACTAACTAGCTATGAAATTTGGGTTTCTTAACTTCTTTAAAGTCTTGTATTCCTGATGTGAAAAGCTGACTCATTTGAAAAGACCCTGATGCTGAGAAAGACTGAGGGCAGGAAGAGAAGGGAACGATAGAGGATCAGATACTTGGATGACATCACTGACTCAGTGGGCATGAGTTTAAGTAAACTCCAGGAGTTGGGGATGGACAGGGAGGCCTGGCGGGCTGCAGTCCATGGGGTCGCAAAGAGTCGGACACAACTGAGCAACTGAACTGAAAGGAAGATGAGGAATATCCATAATAATACCCATCTCATATAGAGTCTTGTCAGCATTACATGAGACAACCCATTTAAAGCTCTTGACATAATTCTTCAACAAACATTAGCTGTTAGTATATGCCATAGTATGCCCTGGTAGTTCAGCTGGTAAAGAATCGGCCTGCAATGCAGGCAACCCCAGTTCGACTTCTGGGTTGGGAAGATCCCTTGGAGAAGAGAATGGCTATCCACTCCAGTGTTCTTGGGTTTCCCTGGTGGCTCAGATGGTAAAGAATTCACCTACAATGCGGGAGGCCTGAATTCGATCCCTGGGTTCGGGAAGATCCCTGGAGGAGACATGGCAATCTACTCCAGTATTCTTACCTGGAGAATCCCCGTGGACAGAGGAGCCTGGCAGGCTACAGTCTATGGGGTCACAAAGAGCTGGACACAACAGAGCAACTAAGCATAACACAGCAAAGTACACATCATGTAAATAAAGTAATTTAGCTATGAAAAGTAACAAACTTTGGATTATCATAAAATTATAGGCATTAAATGCTTTTTAAAAATTACATTGACTTTGGTCAGCATCAGTGCTAATCAACTATATGTTTTGCAAATCAAGAGTGTCTTTTAATTAAATGAGTTAGATTTTAAATCATTACCTGTCTCAGGATGAAAACACTTGAGGTTAAACTGCTGAAATTCATTACCCTGAAATTTCAACCTACTGCATTGTTTCTCCTCAAGTGAAACACTTATGGCCACAGGTAACTTCAAGCTATATAATGCCCTTTCAGAATGGACAACCAGCCAATATGCATGATCAATACAGCCTGACAGAACATCGGTCCTGCTTATCTTAAAGGGTCAGGAACTACTGTTTCTAATAGAAATGATGACCTTCTCCTGTGTTTTGTTTGTTTTTTTTTTTCTTTTTCTTTTTCTTTTTAATGTTAAATTTTGACAAACTAGTTCATAGGAACACAAAACTCTATTCACAGTGCCAGGCCACTAATGAAGGCAGAGGATACTTTTCCTGTCATTCCACACATCAAGACAGTTCTCCACCCAGCACTCTGGCTCACCTCCAGGTCGCAGCTGTACTCAGAGCCATCCAGGAGGGTCACTTTACACTGGACAGTTTTGGTCTTCTTGGGGGCTTTCAGAGAGGCCTTCTCTGCTTTTAGCTCATTGGTCTGCACTTCCTTTGTCTCCCTTTTTGCTGCTTCATCCATAAATTCTGCTTCCTGTATTTCCTTCACCTTCTCTTCTTCTCTCTCCTTACTTACTTCTTCAACAAGCTGCTGAGGGGAGAAAAAAAAAGTAAGTCCATAGTAAAGGTGACCAATTTGCAGAAGATGACACACACTAAAAAGAAAGATCTTTAGTAAGAACTGTGATTTATGGTAAACACTGTAAGCTTAAGATTTTAAAATACTTTGAAACTTTCTCAGAATGGGTATTTCCCACATCTCTCCCCCAATCCACTGCCAATTTTCTTATTTTGCCACTTTGGCAAAACCAGCATTAAATGAGTAAAAGAAACTATGCCCCAGCAATGACATTTAAATATCATGTTAAATAGTAAAACTCCTAATTATAATTACATAACCATGGCAAAACTTAGGCTTCAATAGGCAACCAAAATGCACACACATACAAATCTACTTCTTCCTACCCCTTAAACACTTAAATAAATCAAAGATACAAAAGTGTGTATTATTTAGAAGCGAAGTGATCCTTGCCTGAGAGTACTTGTCTAACCCTAAAATGAATAAATATGACTTTTTTATGATCTGCATATACAGGGGATTTTTTTTGTTTGTTTTATTTTGAAAGCTTTAAAAGGAATAACAGGAGAATGTTGTGGTAGACCCTCCAAGATCCATATTCCAGATATAGTAAGCCAAAGCAGTATCTGAATACAAGAAATCTGGAAATGGTTCAAAACAAATCCTTTCTGTTAACCTGGTTATGCCATCAAAGCCTTCACTTCTAGACAATCACTTCTCAAAATAATGTGTCTCCTGACTGCTCACCAGAGGTTTCTCTTCCTTGACGTCAACCTTAATCTCCTGTTGTTTTCTCTGAGCTGTTTCTTCAGCATCACCCTTGGCCTGCCTTTCTTCTTCAGGAAGAGATTCCTCCTTGTCTAAAACCTGTTCTTCCACAACAGGTTGGGTAGGCTCTTTTTTATCTCCTCCATCTTTGGCCACTACTAAGGTATAAGACTTTTGTTTCTTAAGCCAAGGGGGTATGAATCGAGAAATCCCCCGGCTCTCAGATGGATCTTTCTCTTTCTTCTGGCGGCGTGAGCTACTTTGGCTTTCAGCTGGAGGAGATGATTGGGAACCTTTTTCCTCCTCCGGATCAGATGTCTGATTCTGCTGATTTTCTGCTACTTCTTTCGGTTTCTCCTTAGTTGCATCTGCTCCTAACTGGTCAGATTCTTTCTTCACTTCAGATGCGGAGCCCACTTCAGTAGTCATGGTCACAGCTTATTCTATAAACAAAACAAAACCACCAAGAGTTATTTTACAAACTCTCCCCATTTTAGTTTGGAGGCAAGGGGCAGGGTAAAGAAGGGTGGGGAGGGGAATGGCAAAAAGATGACAGGGAAAAAACACATTTTTTAAAAAAGGTTCAGAAGCATAAGAGAAAAATGGAGACTGCTATCCTTAATGTTTAGAAATCTCTATCAGAATCGAAGAACCAAAACTAGCATCACAATAGAATAACTGTGGTTACTCTATAGTACAGAGAAAACTTCAAATCGTCAAAAGTTCTAGAAAAAGTAGTTATTGTTCAATTTCATCTAGGTATGAGAAACTAATCTACTCCCCAAATTTTTAGGGAAAATTACTTTTCTCTATACTTAGTTTTCCTCATTCACAATATTAAAGCTACTGATAGTAAGCTACAATATTAAGCTACTGATAATGCTAGAAAATCCTGAGACATATTTCATTGCAATTTCACAAATTAAAACCAATATCCAAAGAAATGTTAGGTATAATAAAAACAAATTTTAAGTACTGGGTACCTAATTGTGAGAAAATTAAAATGAACACAAGTATCTTTTTTGTTCCAATATTAAACCCCATAATTCACCATTACTATTCCAATGTAAGTCAGTCTTTAAGAAAGGCACTAAAACTATAATCAAAACTCCATACCACCCAACCTCAGACACAATTTTTTTAGTATATGTGATTATAGAAAAATATCTAGGAGTCCCAATTTAAACCAAATGAAAACATCATAGGAGTGAAGGAAATGCATCTAATATTCAATCCTATCACAACTAATGAAAACAAAACTGAAATTAAACCTAAAAGTAACTGGTTGTCTAAAATTTACATAAAGAAAGAGGGACTTTCAAAGTATCATAGCAGCACTGACATAAAAAAAAAAAAAAGCAACAGGCAGGCACATGAAAAGATGCTCAACATCATTAATCAAAGAAGTGCAAACTAAAACCACAATACACCTGTCAGAATGGCTATCCTCAAAAACAACACAAATAACGAATGTTGACATGGATGCTGAGAAAAAGGAACTCTCAAGCACAGATGGAATGGAAATTGGTGCAACCACTGTGGAAAACAGCAGAGAGGTTTCTCAAAACTCTGAAAGAATCATTGTATGATCCAGCAATGTCACTTCTGGGTAGATATCAGAAACACACACACACTCACACACACACACTAATTTGAAAAGATATACACATCCCAACGTTCATAGCAGCATTATTTACAATTACCAAGTCAGGAAGCAACCTCCATACCCATCAACAGAAGGATGGATAAAGCTGCAGTGTATATAGCCCATGGAATATTCAGTCACAAAAAAAATGGAAGTTTTTCCATTTGCATCTGGAGGGTACTAAGCTAAATGAAATAAGTCAGACAGAGAAAGATTAATAATGTACGATCACTTACACACGGAATCTAAAAAATACATGAGTGAATATAACAAAATAGAAACAGATTCACAGATACAGAGAACAAATTAGTGGTTACCAGTGGTGAGTGTGAAGGGGGGATGGGCAGAATAGGGGTAAGGGATTAAGAAGTACAAACTGCAGAGTACAAAATAAATAAGCTACAAGGATATATTATACAACACAGGGAATATAGCCAGTATAATAACTGTTAATGGAGTATAAACTTTAAAAATAGTGAATCACTATGTTGTACACCTATAACTTACGTAATCTGTACATCAACTATACTTTAATAAAAAACATTTTTTAAATACAACAATTAGGCAGGGACAGCAGACACAGCACACTCTCCTTGCCAATGATGACAGCACTCAAAGGCCTGGCGCCCTGACCAATGGAAAATTTCACAGCCATCTTCAAAAGTGGTACAAACTTGAAAAGTTCAAAAAACAAAGTACAGAGGATTTTTTTTTTTTAAGATTTATTGAAGTATAATTCACATACCATAAAATTCACCCTTTTAAACTATACAGTTAATGATTCTAAGTATATTCAAAACATTGTACAATCATCACCGCTCTCTAACCCTAGAACATTTTCATCATCCCAAAAAGCAGCCCTGTGTCATTAACAGTTACTCTCCAACCTCCCCTTCCTATAGCCCATGGAGATCACTAAACTACTTTCACTTTGTATAGATTTGCCTATTTGACATTTCAAATAAATGGAATCATACACTATGTTGCATTTTCACTTAGCATAATGTTTTTAAAGGTTCATCCATGTTGTAGTAAGTACCAGTACTATACTTGTTTTTTTAATTATTCACCTCTTTTGCAAATTATAATCTGAGGAGTCCAATATCCAAAACAAACGAAGAACTCTTTTTTATATGCAAAATATTTGCGTCAAGGCTATATATTGTCACCCTGCTTATTTAACTTATATGCAGAGTACATCATGAGAAACGCTGGGCTGGAAGAAGCACAAGCTGGAATCAAGACTGCCGGGAGAAATATCAATAACCTCAGATATGCAGATGACACTACCCTTATGGCAGAAAGTGAAGAGGAACTAAAGAGCCCTCTTGATGAAAGTGAAAGAGGAGAGTGAAAAAGTTGGCTTAAAGCTCAACATTCAGAAAACAAAGATCATGGCATCCAGTCCCATCACTCCATGGCAAATAGATGGGGAAACAGTGGAAACAGAGGCTGACTATTTTTGGGGGCTCCAAAATCACTGCAGATGGTGATTGCAGCCATGAAATTAAAAGATGCTTACTCCCTGGAAGGAAAGTTATGACATCAACCTAGACAGCATATTAAAAAGCAGAGACATTACTTTGTCAACAAAGGTCCATCTAGTCAAGGCTATGGTTTTTCCAGTGGTCATGTATGGATGTGAGAGTTGGACTATAAAGAAAGCTAAGCACCGAAGAATTGATGCTTTTGAACTGTGGTTTTGGAGAAGACTCTTGAGATTCCCTTGGACTGCAAGGAGATCCAACCAGTCCATCCTAAAGGAGATCAGTCCTGGGTGTTCATTGGAAGGACTGATGTTGAAGCTGAAACTCCAATACTTTGGCCACCTGATGTGAAGAGATGACTCATTTGAGAAGACCCTGATGCTGAGAAAGATTGAGGGCAGGAGGAGAAGGGGATGACAGAAGATAAGATGGTTGGATGGCGTTATCAATTCAATGGACATGGGTTTGGGTGAACTCCAGGAGTTGGTGATGGACAGGGAGGCCTAGCGTGCTACAGTTCATGGGGTCGCAAAGAGTCGGACACGACTGAGCGACTGAACCAAACAAAGAACTCTTACAACTCAGCAGTAAAGAACAAAAAATAATTATTTTTTTAATGGGCAAGGCTTTGAGTAGAATTCCTCCAAAGGAAAAAATGACCAATAAGTACTTGAAATGATTCTGAACATTATTAGTCATTAGAGAAATGCAAATCAAAACCACTATGAAATACCACTTTACATCCACTAGTATGGCTATAATCAAAGACAATAACCCATACTGGTAAGGTTGTTGGAAAATTGGAACCCTCAGTATTGCTGGAAAGAATGTAAAATGGTACAGCCACTTGGAAATCAGTTTGGCAATTCCTCAAAAAAGCAAACATGAAGCTACTGTATGACAGCGATCCTACTCCTGGGTACACACCCCAAAGAAAAGAAAATATATGTTTACCCCAAAACTTGTAAACGAACTCTTCTAACAGCATAATTCATAACCGTCAAAAAATGGAAACAACCCAAATGCCAACCAACAGATGGATAAACAAAACGTGGTACATCTATACAACAGAATATGAAACAGCTTTGAAAAGGAATGAAGTACTGATACATGCTTCCATATGAACCTTGAAATCATCATGCTAAGTGAAAGAAGCCAGATTGTGAAAAAGCCATTTGTATATAATTTCCAGAATAGACAAATACTCAAGAGACGAGGAATGAACTAGTGGTTGCAAAGGGCTAAAAGGAGTGGAAAATGGGGAGCAACTGTTAATAGGTACAGGGTTTCTTTTTGGGGTAATGAAAATATTTTTGGAATTCGACATGATAGTTGAACCACCTTGTGAATATACTCAAAACCACTGAATTGTAAACTTTAAAGGGGTGATATCGCAATTAAAAAACAACTTTTAAATTGTTATATACTTCTAATAGGCAAGCATAAAAACATTCACTTAGTCTATATTTCATGGGCATAGGGCTTCCCTGGTGGCTCAATGGTAAAGAATCCGTCTGCTATGCAGGAGACCACCTATAAGGCAGGAGATGCAGGTTCAGTCCCTGGGAGGGGAAGATCTTCTGGAGAAGGAAATGGCAACCAACTCTCGTATTCTTGCCTGGAAAATCCCACGGGCAGAGGAGCTGGCAGGCTGCAGCCCACAGTGTTGCAAGAGTCAGACACAATATAGCAACTAAGCCACGAACCACCACCACAATGTGCCAAGTACTAAGCACATAAATAAAGACTACCTTCAAGGGCAGTGGGTAAGTCAAAAGCATGCTGCTCAAAGAGCACAGGATGAACACTTAACCAGGATTAGGATGAAAGAGTTATGAGACAAATCTTTCTGCAAAAGTCAACATTTGAGTTGCTTTAAAAAAATGGGTCAAAATGGGAAACATGTGCCAGACATAGGTAAGTGTGTAGAAACATGAGAACACTCCTCCCACAGGAAACTCAAAAGTACTGTACAAGTGAAGTGGGGGCTTGTGAGTGGAAGGAGGAAGGTGAATTGGTGATGATGAAGTGGGGGAAAGAAACAGGCTGAAGCCAGAACACAAAAGGTTTTGCATGTCATGCTAAGAAAGGTCTGGAGGCTGATTTAAAAACAATGAGAAGTCATAGAAGAGTCGAGGAGTAAAGTAATCAAATTCATATTTGGACGAAATGAGAGAAAAGAATGAAATGAGAGAATGAGATACAGGATGAGAGAAAAGAATGAAATAGAAAGGTATCTAGGAGGCTGATACTATAATCTAAGCATGAGAAGATAATGGTCTACACTATGGCAGAAGCAATTGGGTATAGGATAAGAAATGAATCTGAGGGTCAAGACTAAGATGGAACATGACGTGGCATCTATCTGAAACCAGCAAGTCAAGGAGAGGAAAGAGTCCAGGAAAAGTTCTAGGTCATGAGAGACTGAGATGCTGTTAGAACCATTCACGGAAATAGGGAGCACAGGGAAAAGAAGGTCTGGTTGACACAAACTTGATTTTTAGCTTATTGTGATTAAGAAGTCTGTGGAGGGGTTCAGCTGGCCACTTGACACACAAGTCTTAAAGGGAGACCACATACACACTAGAGATACAAATCTGGAAGCTGTCATCACAGAAGAGATAACTGAAAGCACGAGTAATAGTGACATCACCGGGGGAAAAAGTTCGTTTGAGCTTCAAGGGCTCTGAAGAGAACCCTTCTAACCACCGATATTTAAGGGACAGGTAGAGGGACAAAGGTGAGAAGAAACACACAGTAAAACAAGGAGATGAGAGCACAGTAATGTCCTTGAGGGCAATGCTACAGAAGAGGGAACAGTTAGGTAACTATATTAAATATATGTCCAATCTTACATCTTATTTTTACATGCAGGAAGTTCAAAATCATGTCTTCCAGTAAGACTCTTATATGAGTACTTGAACTAGCTCCATATTGCACAGAAAATCTTTTTTCCTTCTTTAAGGTACCATTTTCCATGTACCAATTAAGTGGAAAATACTATTTACATTGATCATGAAATGAGCAAAGCTGACTTTTGGCAATATTCTCTCATTACAGTTGAAGAGCTATATCAATGCCCTGGTAGAAATTAAAACAAAAATGCCTCATACTTTTCTAAGCCAACGAAGATAATTGGCAGTTCTCTAACTACTTTAGCTGTGAGAAACAATCTGGAGACTGATCAACTAAAGCTGATTTGGGGTCAAAATATTTCAGAAGCAATGAAATATAAAACTAAAGTTTCCACTATTGCATTAAAAGTATTCAGTTAAGTTCAGTCACTCTGTTGTGTCTGATTCTTTGCAACCCCATGGACTGCAGTACACCAGGCTTCCCTGTCCAACACCAACTCCCAAGCCTTGCTCAAACTCATGTCCATCAAGTCAGTGATGCCATCCAACCATCTCACCCTCTGTCATCCCCTTCTCCTCCTGCCTTCAATCTTTCCCAGCATCAGGGTCTTTCCCAATGAGTCAGTTCTTTGCATCAGGCAGCCAAAGTATTGGAGTTTCAGCTTCAGCATCAGTCCTTCCAATGAATATTCAGGACTGATTTCCTTTAGGATGGACTGGTTGGATCTCCTTGCAGTCCAAGGGACTCTCAAGAGTCTTCTCCAACACCACAGTTCAAAAGCATCAATTCTTCGGTGCTCAGCTTTCTTTATATTATCTTTACATTTAAAAGTTTACTATTTGCATTGGAATCATAAAATCTATCACTGCTTACTGGGTCAGACATCACGTATATGGTTTCTGCTTCTCACGACATCCCACAAGGTAGGTATTAGCCCCACTGTACAGTAATAAATGGAAGAGTGACTTATAAAGTTACTTGTTAAGTGACTCATCTAAGGCCAATGCATGGAGGACCACACAGCTGTGTACACCTATATTTTGTAATGCAGTCACAGCTCCATTGTATATCAAAGATTGAATCAACCAGAGCCAATGACTTAGTCCTCAAAAGAAGATTCACATTAGTCTATCAAAATGACTACAGAATAACATGAGTCTATTCTGTGATTTGCTATAATTAGCCCAGCATGCATAAGTGTGTGTGCTCAGTTGTGTCTGTCTCTTTGCGACCCCATGGAATATAGCCCACCAGGCTCCTCTGTCCATAGGATTTTCCAGGCAAGAACACTGGAGTGGATTGCCATTTCTTTCTCCAGGAGATCTTCCCAATCAAGGAACTGAACCTGCATCTCGTGTGTCAGTAGGCAGATTCAGGTTCTTTACCTCTACACCACGTAGGAAGCCCTCCCGTCCCCCAAATAAGAAATGTACAGAGGCATTCTCACCACAAAGAAAACTACATCTGAAGGCTACTACCTGGCCATGCAGCCACCATTGAGCTGATGGATCAAATCCAAAGACACGGTGCTACTACAGACACAAACAGCACAGATAAACCACACTAGCCATAAACACTAAGCCTCACAGAGCAGTCCTCTTCAAGCACAATGCACTCGCAAGACTTGCTTCAAGAATTTCAAAGCCGAGCAGTGTTGCCCATCAAAGGGAAATTACAACATAAATTACAATGGAAATGGCTAATTGGACTGTAAATATTCAACAATAAGGGTGGATATAATTTATGTAAATAAGTACATTCTTAAAATAGTTTCAAGAGATCGTGTTTAGATCAAACCTAAACACTACCTTCTTTGTTGATAAAACAGTTTCTTGAACAAATTACCACCATCAAAAAACATGATTATAGCACATCCGTTCACCATAATTATCATGCCTGTACCGCTCAGAGTTCCAAATGTGGATAAGCCTTTAAATACCATTGCCCGCTAAAATGGAAACTCCTGCAATGGAACACAAGCCCTCCACTAAAACGAAATCTCCCTGAGGGTTGGGATCTTGGGATCTTTCTTTTATTTTTACTATGTTCCCAGCATCTAGACTGGCACATAAGGGACATCAGATAAATATTTACTGAATGAGTGTTGCCTTCATTTTATCTTATCAACAAGGAAACGCCTGAGACTTTGCCTGAGATTACAAAGCCAGGTGGGCAAAGCCAAAACCAGAAAGCACTCAAACTCAAGCAATGCTCATTCCACTAAGCTTTAATTACAAATACCTAAAATCCATCGTTAATATAGTTACATAACATACTAAGTAAAGACCACCCTACTTATCAGCAACCAAAAAGAACACTGCTGTGACCAGTCAGCCCATTAGACAGGCAGGAGCTTTGGACACAATTACCATGTTGGCAAGCTCCATCTGGGTTGATAAAAGCATTAATTATTGTAATAGCTCCATGAGAAAAAGCACACATCATTTAACACAGAACCAAGCAGAAAACTATCAACAGAGGAGCAGCACAGGTTAGGTAAAGAGCTGTGTTACATGAAACTACTCTTTTTTCTGATGTTTAAAAAAGGAGGCAGGCTCCAAGGTGTTGTCACTACCACTAGCCTAAACTATCTACCCTGTAATATTATGCTAACACCATTAGCAAAACACCAGCCCGTAAACAAAGGACAACAGTAAGCAAAGCCAAGCAAGAACATACACAATCAGAACACTCCTACAAAGAACTTCAAGCAGAACTTCATGTTCATTCTTGGGTCCAGATGTTTCCTTAAAACCAGCGCTACTCTAAGAGCCCTCGCTGTTAATAAAATCCCTGTCCAGGAGGAAGAGGGCAGGAGCTGCTGCCCACTGAGTACCTCCCATCCTCGGTTGAGATCACAAGCAACAGGAGGTCTTGATTTCTATCATTATCCCATTCGTTGTGTGTGTGTGTGAAGTCGCTCAGTCGTGTCCGACTCTTTGCGACCCCGTGGACTGTAACCTACTAGACTTCTCCGTCCAGGGATTTTCCAGGCAAGAATACTGGAGTGGATTGCCATTTCCTTCTCCAGAGGATCTTCCCGACCCAGGGATCGGACCCAGGGATCGAACCCGGGTCTCCCGCATTGGAGGCAGACGCTTTAACCTCTGAGCCACCAGGGAAGCCTATCCCGTTCGTTAGGGAATTCAAGATTTACAGAATGGGGAACATGCTTTTCTAAACTTGAAAAATGAGGGTACAGGTATGGAAAGAGGTTTTCCTTTGAGACAGGAACAAAATTGTGCAAGAAAGACAATTAAACTTTAAAAATATTGGCAACGTGTACACAGTTCCAATTTGGTCACTTTCCAGTGTGACAAATCCTGTTTTCAACCCAGCACTGTGACTGGGCAGAAGATATGGGGAGGCACTTTCTGATACACACAATCACTTTCTTATGTTCATCTCCCCAAACGGCCTGGATCCCAAGGAAAGGTCTTTTAATACACCTACTACCTTCCTTTCATGCACTGAATGTGAGAAAAACAAAACAGCAACTCCCAAAACGGAATGACTAAGCAGTCACCTAACTCCACTTAGGAAGTAATAAGAGCGATGCTTCTCAAATAATTGTCAGCATCTTTTTTAAGGGGAGGAGGGAAGATGAGGAGGAAGAAAGGGAGGAAAGAAGAAAAATATCTGGAGAAGGAGAAAGAAAAACAAAAACAGGCAGGCTGAGAGCCGACTGAAAGTAATTCCTCTCCTTTGTAGGTTTATTTTTCTTCAGTGTCAAAAGGTCTAGAAAATACTATATCCCATATCCAAATACATACAACTACATTTCAAAGGGACTATCTGTTAAATTATCTATGCGGTGAGGGTAAACAAGAATTATTTTTTTAATAATTCAATGCTGCCCACCCTAGTTACCTTAATAAGACATTACATCGTTTGTTTGTTTCTTTTAAAGGGATAAAGGGCCTATAAGAGCGACAGAACTATTCCTATAAAGATATAAGTAAACATCTGGTTTAAATTAAACCCACATATACAAAAGATATGAACTGTAGCCCTTTGCTAAATCAAGTCTAGGCAGGATCAGATTACAGTCAGAGCATGAATTTCCTCCAGCCTTTCTACTACTTTTTAACAGAACTCAAATTTTGTTCAGCTTTTCTCTCTTTTCCACATGCATGCCAGTAAAGGCTGGCTCCAGGTCAGGCCACAAGGTAATGGTATTCTGGTGTAGGGTATTCATGGTGGTTCCCCATCTCTTTGCCAAAAAACATGTTAAAGTCTGGGGAAGGATGCTTCTTTCTAGAAAGAGCCACAAGAAGAGAAGGTCCCTCTCCTGCCTCTAAACATTGTGTATGTAATTCCCAGAAATGCTGCTACCATCTTGAATAATCCATGAGGGGGAAAGGCCAGGAGACAAAGTGACACATAGCAGAAGGCACTGTAAAAGTTACAGAGAAGAGGACCAGCCTACAGTGCGTGCTACCGGAGACCAGGCCCTCTATTTGAGCTTCCCATTACGTGAGATAAGATACTGCCCCCTATGGTTTAAACAATTAAAGCAAGGGGTACGGTTACTTGCAGGCCCTATTACTCTCTATATATTCTGAGGCAAGCATTAGAAACTAAGCCCTAGGAAACTAGGAATACATATAGTACCAGCTCAGACAATTACTACTCCCCACTGGGTTTTAGAGCCCTCATGCCTAAAAGCCATGGTTGTCCAAATGTTCCACTTTTTCCAGCTGTTCAATTTTTTAAAACCTAGTATTAGAGTTAATGGTCTTCCCTGGTAGCTCAGCTGGTAAAGAATCTACCCACAATGCAGGAGACCCCAGTTCGATTCCTGGGTCAGGAAGATACCCTAGAGAAGGGATAGGCTACCCACTCCAGTATTCTTGGGCAACCCTGGTGGCTCAGATGGTAAAGAATCTGCCTGCAATGCAGCAGACCTGGGTTTGATCCTGGGTTGGGAAGATCCCTGGAAGAGGACATGACAACCCACTCCAGTATTCTTGCCTGGAGAATCCCATGAACAGAGGAGCCTGGCAAGTTACAGTCCAAGGGTCATAAAAAGTCAGACATGACTGAGTGACTAAGCAAAGCACAGCACATTGGAGTTAATATTAGAGAGATAAGCCATTAATTCGTCATTCTATCAACTTTAAATAAAAACGAAACAAACTATCTTAGAGTTCAAAGTATGATTCCCCTTATTCATACACTGGAGAGGAGGATATGTGAAAATCAAGGCATTATTCTCCACAATGTCCAAGCCCCAAAACACCTAAGATAAGTGCTAACAATCTGATTTGTTAAAAGCAAGTCTCTGCTGCTCTCGTTAAGAATCAAGTCAAGAAAGAAATCTGAGCAAGGCAAAGTCTTTTCCGTAGGCAACTAGGGTCATCCTAGGAATAGTTCCCCTTTCCTGGAGCTCAGTATACCAGAGGCTGTGCATAAATCATTAAGGATCCCAAAGCTACATATCATCATTCACATAATCAAAATGCACATAAACCTTGTCGTTTGGGGCGCTCCAGCCTCATACTCTCATCAAGGCGACAGAGACATTCAGAATGCTGTTGGCTCCTCGTTAACCAATTACAAACACTGAGTTGTGGGGTCAGAATTATCAATGAACTGTGTTTGCTTCAATTCCTTCTCTCAGATGGAGCCCTAAATTTTTGTAAAGGCCAGAGCTGGAGCTACATTCTTTGTGTGTGAAACCAACTATAATCTTTGGATAAAATAACATGGTGGTTTGAAGATCAAGTCTAGGAACTGAAGAGACCAGGGTTAGGATTCCAGCTCTTGTCTCATACTAGCCATGGAACCACGGACAAGTTATTGAGACTCACTGAGTCTCAGTTTCCTCATCAGCAAAACAGAGATATTTATCCATACCCACTGGGTGACTCTAAGGGTTAAGTTAGACTTCCCTGGTGGCTCAGACGGTAAAGCGTCTGCCTACAATGCAGGAGATCCGGTTCAATCCCTGGGTTGGGAAGATTTCCTGGAGAAGGAAATGGCAACCCACTCCAGCATTCTTGCTGGGAAAATCTCATGGATGGTGGAACCTGGTAGGCTACAGTCCATGGGGTCGCAGAGTCAGACATGACTGAGCAACGTCACTTTCACTTTCAAGGGTTAAATTAGATGCTGTACATAAAGTGCCTGGCACAAAATAAATTCATAATAATAAATGCTAGGTCACGGTCATCATAGAAGGATTCTAAAAAAGAAGGGGCAGTATCTGTATCTTCACTAAGGATATTAATAGTAAGAACAGAAATAACAATAAATAATGATAATATCAGCTATTGGCTGAGCACTCTTCTAGAGGATTTTACATGAAGCAATTCCTTTAATACTCACAAACTTTGTGGGAGAAACTAAAATGACTTCCATGCTGCATATGAAGAAGGTAAACAAGGATCAAGAAGGTAAATGAGGATCCACGGCATTAGCAGAGCCACACAACCAGTAAGTAAATGGAAGAGCCAGGAGCCAAACCCAGGCCATCCGGCTCCAAAGACTTGGGGCAATCCTGCCAGTAATCTCAAACAACTCCACTATAGTGTAACCAGCATCTGGAGCAGTTCCTTAAAGCTCATTATTTGTTGAAAAACAAAGATCCATAAACTATTACTACCTTTTGGTGGTCTACAATCCAAAGCAACATGTTTTAACAGAGCCCCTGGTAAGTTTTACCCACTTTCAGGATGTGGGTTACATCAGCATCTTAGCCCCTTCTCTCAAACAAATGTTTTCTGAGGACTGTCATAACCTATGTACCAGACATCAGTAACACAGATGAAAGAAGCTTACTCTCAGCCTCGTGGGGCACAGAAGTAGCGATATTAGCAGCAATACATATTTAAACCACTCGCCATTAATTCAGAACTTTTGGTAATTTAAATTCAGAAATCACAGCCAGTTTGAAAAGCTGACCATGGTTTTCTTCACAACCACTGCTGTCATCTCTTCAGGAAGTCACACATGGGAAATCTGGTTCAGTTCAGTTCAGTCGCTCAGTTGTGTCCGACTCTTTGCGACCCCATGAATTGCAGCATGCCAGGCTTCCCTGTCCATCACCAACTCCCGCAATTCACTCAGACTCATGTCCATTGAGTCAGTGATGCCATCCAGCCATCTCATCCTCTGTCGTCCCCTTCTCCTCCTGCCCCCAATCCCTCCCAGCATCAGAGTCTTTTCCAGTGAGTCAACTCTTCTCATGAGGTGGCCAAAGTACTGGAGTTTCAGCTTTAGCATCATTCCTTCCAAAGAAATCCCAGGGTTGATCTCCTTCAGAATGTACTGAATGGATCTCCTTGCAGTCCAAGGGACTCTCAAGAGTCTTCTCCAGCACCACAGTTCAAAAGCATCAATCCTTCGATGCTCAACCTTCTTCACAGTCCAACTCTCACTCATAAAACACAAACAGGTATCACACTTTTTAAAGAGTGTTTAATTCTCATTCTCAATTGTATTTGCTAGAAATATATTTGCTCTCTAGCAAAATTTAAATAAGTTGAATACAAAGCCTAATAAAATAGCCCTGGTTATAAATTTCTTCAACATCAAACTCCTAAAACAGGGAGTTTAAGGGAGATTGGACACAGGTATATTTATGGCTGAGTCCCTTCGCTCTTCATCTGAATCTATCACAACATTGTCAACAGCCTATACCCCAATACAAAATAAAAAGTTAAAGAAAAAACTTCCAAAATAAATTGTCAGCTAGGCTGACCAACCGTCCAATAGGGAAAATAGTGACTGAAGGATGAGTAAAAAGTTAAGAGGAAAAAAATAAATACAAAGGACCAATGAAATGTATGAATCCGTGAAAAGATGCTTACCACACTCATAGTAAAATAAATACAGGCTAAAAATTTAGCATGGAAAAATCCAAAAGCTTAATCATGTAACCACTGAGCCAGATTATGGGAACAGAGGCCATTCTCAGATAATTGCCAGTAAAAGAGTAAATTGGGACAGATCCAATGGGAGTCAGTTTGCCAACAGCTATCAAGTTCCAAATGCGTACACACTCTAAACCAGTTACTCTGCTTGTGGAGATGTATCCTACAGATACATCTGAATATGTGCAACACCTATGCACCGATGATTCCCTATAACACTGTTTGTAACAGCAACAGATCAATGTCCACCTATAGGTGACACTATGCAACCTTCATACAACAGAATACTATGTAGCTATAAAGAAAGAGAGGAAGGTTCCCCCTATTGCAGAAATATCTCCCAGTTACACAAGCCCAAAAAGTAAGATTCAGATAGCACATTAGATATGCTGCACCTTGTGTGCTGAAAGTAACGTGTGTGGGAGGTGTAAGTATGTGAATCCACGTGCACATATCTGCCACGTGCACATATCTGCCATGTGCACATATCTGCCACGTGCACATATAAGCAAAATGACAGCAGTGATTATGGGGAATGGATGACGACTGAGTAGATGAGGTGCAAAGATGCAGATATGGAGACAAAGACATCACTGAGTGGACGTTTGCAAACTGAAGACTTAAATACTTTATTAGGAGGACAATACTTCTGCATTAAAACATCTTATGCATTAAGTGAACCCAGCACAATTCGTCGGCTTTCTTGGAGGCAACCTGAATGCCACACTGCCACAAGTGACAATGTCACCTTGACCTGTCACATAGCTCTCACCTCACAAATGAACAGTCTGGGTGCAAAAGCCTTCCAATCTATTCCAGCTCAGCAGTAGCATTAAGACAGCCTAAAATAAAATTGATTTCTTAGCATATGACCTTTTAGATTATCTCTACATTCTGAAAATAATGATTTTTCCTAGCCTCTGATTCAGCATACTTTACAAACCCACACCTTACCCTGCATATCCTGTTCTTGAAAGCAGGAAAAGCTCAAACAGCTAAGCTGTTAGAGCAGTCAGACAGACATCTTTTAAGAAGTACTTCAAGTATTCATTTCATAAAAATAGTAATAGCCCCTAGAGTTCCTTAGGAAAACTCGCCAGCTTTTTATCCTTCTCAGAGTGAAGCTAAAACAAAATTTGTCTTTTGCTAGCAAAAATATCGGTGCCTACACAAGTAGGCAAAAAAAAAAAAAAAAAAATTAGTATTCCTTATTCTCTGCTGGAGGAGTTGGAACAGAGAACTTGGAAATAATTTCTCTGAAAGGTGAGGAAATGTTTTCAAAGGAGAGTAAAACAGCATGGGAAGATTCTTATTCAATTCCTAAGCTGGTCACACACAAACATCTCCGATCTGGTCTGCAGCTTCTTCTTCATTTAGAGGGAAAGGCAGGAATGAAATTGGCTTGAGCAGCATGAGAGTGTCGTGTTTCCTGTCCACACCGCTTCCCCAGCCCGCATCTGCTCCTGTGCTTCCACGAACGGGGCACTGTTGTGTAAATAAGTAGCTGCAGTTCCCAGTGCACTGGTAGGCAGCCGGTAGCTTCTTGATAACGGTCTTTTGTGATGTTCCTAGTGTCCGGGGAACATTGCTTTGGACCACCATCATTAAACAGAATGTTCTATAGAGAAGAAAAATATACCTACTGGCAGTTTCCTCCAGTGATGTCATACCTAGGCTCCCAACAGCAAAAAACACCACCAAAATTCTCATCTTGTCATAAGAGATATCAGGGAATACTCTTCTGAATCATCCCACAACCACCTTCTGCGAGGGATCCTTACCCAGCCCCAACATAAAACTCACCTGGTATCAAGCAGTCATCTACAACCAGTCTAATATTATTTCTGTGTGAAGTAAACTCTAAATTCTTTAGCTAAAAAATAACAGTGGTTCAGGAGGCTTTTCCCAAATAAGCTAACAACAAATCCACCAAGGTTAACTGCACAGGATAAATGCACAGGCTGCAGACGCTGCATTTTAATAGGTCATAAGACAAAAGCCTGTCAGACTCAATCAACTCCCCACACTATGACAAGGCCACCAGGCTGGAGCCTACACTGATCTCACACTTTCAAATCCTCTTCTCCATAAGCTTTGGAACGCTGCAGTTGACAGGCATAAATACCTAAACCTTGTCAAAAAATGGAATTCACTTTTCTGTTTTGGTCGTTAGCTCCTCTATCATTTTACAATATTTACAGCACTGCCAAAGAGTTACGTCAACGCATAGCATGTATTCTTAAAATATGAGACTATAAACAGAACGATTTTTCTAGCCTAGGTAAGCAGATCCCAATGTGAAGGCCAGTCCTCCAGTTGGTCGGCTGAAGGTGCCATAGACCGTTAGCATATGGACCCTCCAAAGCGTGATAAAAGCAACTTTCCCCAGGCGGGAAAAGCTGTAATTACAATGGAATTACAGACATGCCATCTGGAATGCTTAAAAACTTTTTCTTTTCCCCAAGTAGTTCTACTCTGAGCATTAGTACATTCAAAACTACTTAGTCAAAGTTTTAAACAACTACTTTTTAGGTCATGCTGGCTAGGGACAAGCTTTCACTTTGGCTAAATATATTTGTTTCTTTGGAGGTAAGATTCTCAAAATGCAGCATCTGTAAACGTGATTTGGTAGAGAAATCTACTGAAGAACATGCTAGGTATTCCAACTCTTGGAACTCACCAAAAATTTCAAGCCAACAAAATTTCAAAGTTTAAAATTTCCCTTTCCAACTTTCTTTGTGATCCAGCTATGATGTTAAACAACAGGTCATCAATATATCATACAATGTGTACTGGAACACTCCAAAAGAGACAGTCCATGGGGAAGGTGAGGGTCCTATGAACAACTGTCCAGGTCATCAGCATCAATTTCATAGACATTTATTCCCTCACCTAGGGTGTCAATAATTTGAAGAGACAATTCTTTGTTAAACCTAAAAACAGCTTAAACTTCACAAGTATATATGCACCCGCCCCCCAAAAAGACACTCAGTAATTTCCTCAATGGTCTAAGAACATTCTGGGCAATGTCAACAGTAAAGAAGGAATTTACAGATGTAATCTGGTCATCACAATGGTACTGCTTTTCATTTTGTTAGAAAGAAGCAACGTAACAAGTTTCTTTTCGAAGGAAGGCTGTTAGGCAGGTATATTATATCAAGAAGAAGCATGAAGAGACTTTCTAAATTTGGATGTCTGAATCTGGGCAACATGGTGGGTTTTCACATTTCTTCAATGTGACAACATATTAAATACTCAGTAAAAGAAGTTGACATCTATTATTCAATTAATATTTACTTAGGCAGTGACAGCATTAAAACAATATATAATTCTTGATAGCTCTTAATGACCATTAATCTGCAGATGTCAAAAGTAAAAAGCAAATTCTAATCTCTCCTAGCCGTAATGTTCTTTAATCAAAGGAGTTAATGTTTCATTTTCATGCTAATTGAAATCTATCATCTTTTAACATGCTAAAAAACAACTGTATGCTATTAACCTTACATAGTCCTCATTGTGCCTTAGGCATGATTCATTTTTGTACAGTATATAGTACCACTGAATAAATCAATTGTGAAACAGTAGAACAAATATCTAAAACCAGCTGGCTCCACTATTCTCATAGGTCAAACCTAAAAAGGCAATTATGGTAAAGATAATTTGACAAAACTCAACATTTGCCTTAGAAAATGCAAACAAAGAGTCTAAAAATACATACACATTTTTCACAGGGCTTGGTTCAAACATAACTGAACATACTCCCTCGCCAGATAGTGCACATAATCAGATTCCATCTACTCTGTACTCTCTGTACATGAGTCCTATCCAAATTTTCAGTCTCCTAGATACTGACAGTCCAAAAGGCAAACTTTTTTCAAAACCAAAAATGACTATATACCCCCCAAACCTAACTGCTACAACAGAAATTTCCTAACACTCCCCACCTCAAAATACATACGCAGTTTTATAGAAGTACATCGAGCCCGCTGTCTGCTGTTCCCTGTCATTAGAAGGCTGTGGAAAGAGGATGGAAATCCAGCTTCCAACTGCTTAATGAGCAAGACTAGCCCCACCCAGGCCAGACCCCGCTGGAGAAGGGCATGCTCAGTAGAAAAGCCCAGCGTGGTTCCAAGTTACTTCATTCTTCAGCTAGAAAACCCACATGGGTCAAAGAAAAAGTCTTCCTCTTGCTGTCTGTCTACCCACTAAATGAAGAACATTTTACATAAAGAACAGTTTTAATGGCACAACTGTAATCCTATGATTATAACTGTTTACAATTCTATTACTGCTAGGAAATTTTTCCGTTTTTTGTATCGTTTTTACATTGCTTTGAATTTGCACCCCTCAACTTTGTTTTTATTTCTTGCTATTTTAATCCACCCTATAAATAGACACCAAAAGTACATGCATGTAACATATAGTCTACTCATCTTTCTTGATAAAACTGGTATATATATTTTGATATAGAAAAGCCATTCAAATACATATATATTTCATTTTTATATAATGAAAACAGGACTATTTTGATTGATTTGTAAGAAAATTTGCTTATTCATTCACACTGTATTTAAAGGAAGGCCTGTTTCAATCTAGATTTATAGATACCATCATATTGTTACAAAGCTGATAAATTCTTGTTTTATTATTATATTCCCATCCTAAATTGACCAATAATGGATACAAAAGGTGAAATCCTACATCCATTTGTCATACGAATACAAATACATATGGAAGCAAGGTAAACTTATAGTCACTAAAGGGAAATACAATTATTCTAAGGTTCAAGTCAGAGAGCTTTGAAAAACACCAACCTTTCTTAATTCTACATTACCATCCCCCTACTCCCTTACATTTCCACATTAAATTCTGGTTGGTTTTTTCCCATAGTATAGATATTTACATTAACCAGTGAGGACCAAGATAGACTCTGCATCTAGGTATACAAACTTACATCTTGACCCTGTTACCATACCACACTGCTCTCCTACCAAACAGGTCTTAAGTCAATGAGGATTATATGTTCACACTCACCTACAGCAGTCTTTTTTAAAAAAGAATTATTACAAATAAAATATTAGATAATTAAATGAACAAGATATCACTCATACAAACTAGGAGAAAAAAATTAAGTTTTCCTTTATAGGTAGTTAATGAAAATATGTTTAAGTAGCAGCTCTGAAGAGATTAATCTCTGTCAAAATGAACAAACACTAACCAAAAACTCATTCTATATAATGGAAGTAAACTTCACTATCCATCCACAAAGCTTTCCTTGGTTCACAAAAGGGCAATATGGTAAGTTTTTTATGAGAGCTTTATTGACTATGCCAAAGCCTTTGACTGTGTGGATCACAATAAACTGTGGAAAATTCTGAAAGAGATGGGAATACCAGACCACCTGACCTGCCTCTTGAAAAACCTGTATGCAGGTCAGGAAGCAACAGTTAGAACTGGACATGGAACAACAGACTGGTTCCAAATAGGAAAAGGAGTACGTCAAGGCTGTATATTGTCACCTTGCTTATTTAACTTATATGCAGAGTACATCATGAGAAATGCTGGGCTGGAAGAAGCACAAGCTGGAATCAAGATTGTCAGGAGAAATATCAATAATCTCAGCTATGCAGATGACACCACCCTTATGGCAGAAAGTGAAGAGGAACTAAAGAGCCTCTTGATGAAAGTGAAAGAGAAGAGTGAAAAAGTTGGCTTAAAGCTCAACATTCAGAAAACGAAGATCATGGCATCTGGTCCCATCACTTCATGGAAAATAGATGGGGAAACAGTATCTGACTTCATTTTTGGGGACTCCAAAAATCACTGCAGATGGTGACTGCAGCCATGAAATTAAAAGACGCTTACTCCCTGGAAGGAAAGTTATGACCAACCTAGATAGCATATTCAAAAGCAGAGACATTACTTTGTCAACAAAGGTCCATCTAGTCAAGGCTATGGTTTTTCCAGTGGTCATGTATGGATGTTAAGAGTTGGACTATAAAGAAAGTTGAGTGCAGAAGAATTGATGCTTTTGAACTGTGGTGTTGGAGAAGAATCTTTAGAGTCCCTTGGACTGCAAGCAGATCCAATCAGTCCATCCTAAAGGAGATCAGTCTTGGGTGTTCACTGGAAGGTCTGATGTTGAAGTTGAAACTCCAATACTTTGGCCACCTGATGCGAAGAGCTGACTCATTTGAAAAGACGCTGATGCTGGCTGGGAAAGATTGAAGGCAGGAGGAGAGGGGACGACAGAGGGTGAGATGGTTGGATGGCATCACCAACTCAAGGCTTATGAGTTTGGGTGGGTTCTGGGAGCTGGTGTTGGACAGGGAGGCCTGGCGTGCTGCAGTCCATGGGGTCACAAAGAGTCTGACATGACTGAACGATTGAACTGAACTTAGTAGAGCCAAATTTCTTTAGTCCATCTTTTATTCAAATTGTGTTTTTCCCACATTTGTTAAATGTATTTTTAAAAACATAGAAACGGCAATAGAAACAGCAGAAGGATGGCAGATTTACTTCAGTATACTGACTTAAAAAAATACTTGCTCCAAACCTTTTTTCTAAAATGTATTGCTCCATAGGGCTTCCCTGGTGGATCAGACAGTAAAGAATCCACCCACAATGTAGGAGACCTGGGTTCAGTCCCTGGGTTGGGAAAACCCCCTAGAGGAGGGCATGGCAACCCACTCAAGTATTCTTGCCTGGAGAGTCCCCGTGGACAGGGGAACCTGGCAGGCCACAGTCCATGGGGTCGCAAAGAGTCAGACATGACTGAGCCACTAAGCACAGCATTGCTCCACAGAATTCAGAAGTCTCAGGACTACTGATGTACAGCGCTGGATCCAATGAGGCTGACACAGGTAGATCTTTGCCATCTGTCCCAGTCAACTCACATCACCACTGTGCCTGCCTTACTTCCTAACTCCCCTGCTTCCATCAACTGAATTATACCTCCCCAACATCCATATACTGAAGCACTAACCCCCAGAGTGATGGTATTTGGAGGTGGGACCTTTGAGAGATAATAATTAGATTTAGGTGAGGTCACCAGGGTGGAACCATTGTGATGGAATTGGTGGCCTTCTAATAAGGGACACCAGTGAGCTTGCTCATTCTCTCACATTCTCACTCTTGCTCCCTCTCTCACCTTGCTCTGTGAGGACACAGATAAGGCAGCCATTTACAATCTAAGAAGGGAGTGTTCACCAAAAACTGACCATGCTGGCACTTGATCTTGGCCTTCTGGTCTCCAGAAGTGTGGAAAATAGACTTGCAGTTGAAGTAAACAAGTACATGGTATTTTGTTATGGAAGCCCAAGCTGACTAAGGCATCTACTTTCTTAATCATAGAACCCAATGCCACTGCTCAAGCTCCTTTGCTCGCTTCAATCATGCCCATGAGACATCGGATTTTCATTATTCAAATAAAGGTTAAGAGAATTAAGAGGTGAGTTTTGTGGCTCTCTGATTTGGAAGAAGAACAAGTCATTACTAGAGTGGATAAAAGGAGAACTCAGAGAATTTAAATGAGTTTCCAAAACTCATATACTCAATAAGTGGTAGAGGTAGAAATTACACCAGTTTAGTCTGCCTCAAAACCAATACTAGTGGCATTGAAGGTATAGTGGAGAGCAGTTTCCTTCAAAGCCAACACACTTTTCCACCAATGCTGCATTACCCCAGTTTCAACACCCTTGTTTACTAGATGACTAAACTAAACCCAAAGAAGTGAAATAACTTATAAAGTTACTCTGTGGGTTCCTGGCAGAGAAGTTACAAACTAGGTCCAGTATCATTTAAATTGTTTCCAGTAAAGCTTTAAGCACATTAAAATACATAAAACACATATGCTGTAAGGTCTTAAATATAAAAAATTGCTCATATAAATGTGTATCTATTGCACCCGTCTTAGGAAGATCCTAAATAGCCTTGCTTTGACACTGTTTTATTGTTTCACGAAAAGAGGAAATTAGTTTATCCTCAGAATACTACTTCAGTATTCAAGGGAGTTGGTTGAGCGTAGGGTAGGGGATATTTTTCCTATATTTGTATAGTTAAGTTGATGTATAAATAAAATTAAACCCAGTAAAATGATTTCTTGACTTGTACAAAATATCCTATTTCCTGACTTTGAGGAAAAGGAATGTAACTGAATAGGATGCAAGGATGCAATAACCTGATGGTGATTCAAAGCTCCAAGACCATACAGGACACAAACTCTGTGCAGAAAATAAAGTTCTCAGTGTCACAGAAAGACAGTGAGCAGAAGAGTTCCTTTCAGTTCCCCTCTCCCTATTATTCATCTAGCCTCCACTGGAGAAGCATATATATATATATATATATATATATATATATTCTGTCAAACCAGAAAAAAGGCAAGTACGATTTTCTAGCATAACCCTAAAATAACCTAAAAAGTACTAAAAAAAAAAATAAAAAATAACCCCTCTGTTTTTGAACTCTACTGATTTCACAGAGAATCCAACTTTGCTATATACCAATCATCATGTGAGACTATCCTTCCTGAACAAAATGTGGAGAAAAGTTTTATGATTCTCTCAATCTGGATGAATTTCAACTTGTCTATAAAATTTTCTAACAGTCCACATTTCATAGGATCATTGCCATTTGATGTCGATAAAAAGAAAAAAACCAAACAAACAAACAAACAAACAAAAAAAACAACTACTACACTAGTTCCACAGCCTCTGGCTAAGTTATCTTTTGACCACACACCACAGTTTAACTTTTCCCAAGCACTGAACCCATAATAATTTGCATAACAGCACATAAGTCACTCACAAAGTTTCTTTCCTACCAGGTTTTGTAAAATGTAACATTAGAAAGTACTACAGATTTATGAGACTCTGGGCAAAAAAAATTCCATATGACCCCAGATTTTTACAGGGGGTTCGGAGAGAGAGAGAGCAGGAGCCGGTACAAGAGGGAAGCAAAAGAATAAAGGGATGGCAGTTGGGACTCTCTAAACAAAAAGTTAATGTTGTGAAACCATCTAAGAAGTGTTAGGACAAAGCAGTAACAAATGCCCA
>SJXQ01007046.1:473484-503216 GCA_006408695.1 Aepyceros melampus
TATAAAATATATTATATGAAATATATTTATAAACACAATATATATATGAAATATATAAATATATAAAAATGTATATGAATATACATATATATGTCTTTCATTAAGAAAAACCCCCAGGTAAACTGAAACTATAATACATGGATATACACATTTTTAAAATTACAGTCCATCACCATCACAAACAGGAAATTTGGATTTGCCTTAATAGAAATTTTTCCCCAAACCTCTAAGGAGTAGTACTAACCAAAAATATTTAGATGATTATTAGTGTTAATATCCTCAATACTGACTTGAACTTTTGATACCTAGATATATGTGACCGAAAAGGAAAAAAAAGTCAAAAGACATTTTGAAATCAATTAGATATAACTCCAACATATGAAAAACAATTTAAGTAGCCAAATCAATACTTTATTTGTGATGTTTTCCAAGCTGGATTTTTACTATGTTTCTATAGCAACATCAACAAAATACACATACTTCTGCACCCAAGACGAAAACCAGTAACCACTTCTCTAGTTTATTCTTACTACAGCTTCCAACCAAAAATCAAAAAAAAAACAAAAAAAAAAATCAGCCTTCCTAAACTTCACTCCAGAAACTTCAAAACCTAAGGTTTTAAATAAATAACAGTTGCAGTTAACCATAAATGTCAAATATTCTCAAATTCTTCAGAAGGGAGGTTAATGACAATTTTGTTATTTCTTTGACAATAACTCATTCTGAACAACAACAACAACAAAGATGAGAACGGAAGAAATTGCTAACAAATGACTTACTTGGAAAATTATTTAAATTCTAGAGAAATAAAACACCAAAAACTGTGCCAAGATGTACAGCAAGAGTTCAATATTCTAAAGCCAAGAGATAAGCAACTTTCTCTGTGTCAGATATACTTTCAAAATCTCTTTTGTTGGAATTGTTTTGAAAGAACAAAACATTTTACTAGGATTAATAGGCCTGCCTATTTTGTGAGCAAGCTCTCTGCCTTATTCTTTACAAACATCCCTAGTTATGTCTCAGAACATCTCTGCACAGTAGTATTATCAAGTTCATTTAATAAGTAAATAAACTAAGGCTCAGAGAAATGAATTAACTTGCCTTAAAAAGCATGGAATGCAAAATGCTGAAGTGGTTAACTATCAGTCTTGGAACCAGACAAACCTGAACCTGGATCCTGGCTTAACCTCCAACAACTATGTATGAGACAGATGTCTGAGGTTTGAACCTAATTCTATTTTATTTGAAACACGTTCTTTACATTATACCGCTTGCTCATGCAAATTCCCAGCTATACGTCACCACGTGCCAAAATGCAGTCTTGACATAAACAGTCTCACTACCTATGCCTCACATTTGCACGTGGACTTCAGACATTAGGACTTACTGTAAATACATGTTCTACTCTAATACATGTCTAGCGTTTAGGACTCCTGGTTTTCACCCAGACGGCCTGGGTTTGACTCCTGGTGTGGGGAAGGAGATTCTTTGGGCTTCCCTGGTGACTCAACTGGTAAAGAATCCACCTGCATTGTAGGATACCTGGGTTTGATCCCTGGGTTGAGAAGATCCCCTGGAGAAGGGAAAGGCTACCCACTCCTCCAGTATTCTTGCCTGGGAAATTCCATGGAACAGAGGAGCCTGGTGGGCTACAGTCCATGGGGTCACAAAAGTGTTAGAAATGACTTAGTGACTAAACAACAACAAAAATACCACATCGTGCCTTTCTTCAAAGCACTAGGAACCATTTGAGAAGACCAGGGAAGTGCAAATAAAAAGCCATCCCTATAAACTTGTGAAAGGTGAAAGTTTAGTTGCTCAGTCGTGTCCAACTCTTTGCGACCCCATGGACTGTTGGCTACACAGGCTCCCCCATCCATGGAATTTTCCAGGCAAGAGTACTAGAGTGGGTTGCCATCTCCTTCTCCAGAGGATCTTTCAGACCTAGGGATCGAACCTGGGTCTCCCACATTGTAGGCAGACGCTTTACTGTCTGAGCCACCAGGGAAGTCCTATAAACTTGTGAGTTAACTATAAATGCATCAAATAAAGTGTATACCTATGACACTACAAACACATATACAAGATTTCCCAAAATAGTTTTTATTTCAAACATTCCATCCTATTCCTTGTGTGAGCAAACTTACACGTAATTCCAGATCACATATTACAATTTTTTAAGTGAGATGACAATCATCTGATGTAGGCATTTGGGACTAAGATAATTGCAGGCTAGAGTAGTAAGCAGAAGAAATTTGAACAGAACCTTGCAAGAAAGGATATACTGTCATTGGTGGGAAAGAGGGACAGTGATACTCAAGACAAACAGGAACAGTCCTTGGGCAGACTGAAGCAGCAAGATGCACAAGATGGTTTGGACGTCTGGCAAAGCAGGAAGCAGTGAGGAGGACAGTGGGCTGACCACTATCGCTGATCAGTCACATACAAAGATAAGTCAGAAGTAATGCTGAAATAGGGTAGCTGGAAAGAGTGTTGAGAGCTTTGAAGATGAAAAGGCTTCTGGGCTAAAAAAGATAGGTCACCTTGCCTAAAGTTTTATTTTGGTGGGGTTTCTTCCTGCAGAATAATGAGGCTAACAGTTTGTTGTTGTTGTTGTTTTTTAAATACCATACAAGCTACCCACTTTAACCAAAAAATTCAATGTTTTTTAGGGTAGCCAGTTGTGTAACCATTGCCACAAACAATTTTAGAACATTTCATCAACTCAAAAATAAATCCCAAACATCCCAACTCATTCTACGAGGTCTGAAACCAAAGCCAAAGATGTCACAAAAAAGGAAACTATAACCAATACCCCTAATTGAGGCAAAACTCCTCAATAAAATATTAGCAAACCAAATCCAGCAAGGTATTAAAAAAATCTTATACCATGATCAAGTGTAATTTACTCTAGGAATATAAGGATGATTCAAAGAGTGAAATTCAATCAATATAATTATATTAATAGAAGAAAAATACATGATCATCTCAATAGAGAGAAAAAGAATTTGACAAAAACATCTTTTCAAGATAAATAAACTAAAAATAATAAAACTAGAAGGAAACTTCCTCAACATGCAAAGACATCTAACATCATACTAAATGATGAAGACTGAAAGCTTTCCCCCTAAGATCAGGAACACGACAAGATGCCTCCTCTCACAATCTCTTATCATTCTATTCAATGCTGTGCTTAAGTTCAAGCCAGGGCAATTAAGAAAGAAAAATAAAAAGCACACAAATAAGAAAGGGAGAAGTAAACTTCTCCACTTGCAGATGACATAAGTGTAATAAATAAAAATCCTTAAAATACATTTAAAAAGCTAATAGAGGGGTTCAGGAAAGTTGCAGGGTATAAAATGAATATGCAAACTGAGTTGTATTTCTATACATAAGCAAAAAGCAATCCAAAAATAATATCTCACTTAGCATCAAAAAGAGTAAAATACACAGGGTAAATTTAGACAAGAAGTATAAGGCTTGTACACTGAAAAGTATATAACACTATTCAAAATAAATCAAAGGCTTAAGTAAATCCATGTTTATGGATTCAAATACTCAGTATTGTAAAAAAAAAAAACAACTGTGATAACAGACATAGAGAACAGACTTATGGACATGGGGTAGGGGGAGGAAGGAGAGGGTGAGAGCTATGGCGAGAAGAACATGGAAACTTACATGACCATACATAAAATAGACAGCCAATGGGAATTTGCTGTAAGACTCAGGGAACTCAAACAGGGGCTCTGTATCAACCGAGAGGCGTGGGAGGGGGAGGGAGATGGGAGGGAGGCTCAAGGGAGGGGACATACATATACCTATATGCCTGATTCATGCTGACATTTGACAGAAACCAACAAAATTCTGTAAAGCAATTATCCTTCAATTAAAAAACAATTAAAAAAAAAAAAAGAGACAGGTAAAGAATCAATTGGAGTGAGGTATATCCAACAGGGACGAAAAGGCCCAGTGAAAAGAAGAACACAGAAGAAAAGATATCCAGAGGAAGTTATATCTAAATTGAGACCTGAGAGTAGAATATTGCTAGCAACATGTACGAAAGTCTAGACCTGACAGAAAACCTGATACATGAGCTAAATTCAGAGGGCAACCTGACATCTGAAACTCAACAAGTAAGTTAAAATCCAAAACAGCAAGCATAAAAGTGATGTTATGAAGTTTGAGGCTCTTTTGAAAAGTAAAGTGGTGCCATGAAAGGATTTTAAGTTTAAAACTAAAAGACTTTAAAACTACAATTCTGACTACAATATGAAGAACAAAAATTTTTTTAACTGTGGGGGGAGAGGTGACAGGAAAACCAGACAGAACATTACGTATCTATTACATAGACATTACATATCTAAGAAATGCTGCTGCTGCTGCTGCGAAGTCACTTCAGTTGTGCCCGACTCTGTGCGACCCCATAGACGGCAGCCCACCAGGCTCCCCCGTCCCTGGGATTCTCCAGGCAAGAACACTGGAGTGGGTTGCCATTTCCTTCTCCAATGCATGAAAGTGAAAAATGAAAGTGAAGTCGCTCAGTCGTGTCCAATTCTTCGCAACCTCATGGACCGCAGCCTACCAGGCTCCTACATCCATGGGATTCTCCAGGCAAGAGTACTGGAGTGGGGTGCCATTTCCTTCTCCATCTAAGAAATGATAGCTGCATTAATGTTTAAAAAATAAAATGTTAGCAAATAGGTAGTCAGTCTCTGCTTCCTCACTGCCAAAGAGAATTTTGCTACTGTAATTTCAATTTTAAAAGCAACTTGACTGATTTATTGTGCAATGGGCTGAGTTACTAAAAAATAGATCCATAAAGAACACAGGAGAGACTCAAACTGAAACTGAGAAAGTTGATGTTCATTGTTTGGGAGGAGACTGGCTGAAAGGAAAGAGTATGACAGCTGTTTTTAAACTGTCATGAGGAAGAGTAAGGAAAATTCATAAAGTGATACAGAGAATTTTTAAGTTTTATCATTATTATAAAACCACATTCTGGTTTTTCAAGAGACCAGAGTAAAAACATAAGTGGTTTGTCAATTCTTTGTCAATTAAGACTTGTATTTCTTTGACTACCAAAGTTAAAACTGTACCCCAAAAGATCTCAGCTTTGTGCAGGTTACAGATCTGACTAGTGAAGTTATCAGTGGAAGGAATGGATAAATTCAAGTAATATTCAATGGGTAGAATGATAAGAACTTGGCAACACATCAGAGTTAAGAGAGAAAGATAAAGAGCAATTACTTGGGCAGCAAAGTCAGTCACTGAAATAGTTATAAAAGGAGGAACAGAGGGTTTGGAAACAAATTCAATGAGTTAAATTAGGTAACAAAGAGGTACATAAAAAAAAAGAAAAAAAAACAAAACAACCAAAAAAAAGAGGTATAGATGAATAAGCCAATAGTAAAGATAGAATGGACTTAAAGAAAAATAATTCAATCCAGAGAAGACAGAAAAACAAAGGGGAAAAAAAGAAAAAGAAAGAACATATGGAACAAACGGAAAACAAAGAACAAAATGGTGCCCAGCAACAATTAATTAAATGTAAATGGCCTAAATGTACCAACTAAAAGAGATTGCCCGAGTAGGTAAATGATCCATTTCTAAGTAAGTTGTATACAAAAAAAATCTACTTTAAATATTAGGAATGGGAACAAGAAATGACATGAAGAAGCAAACTGCACTTTGTACAGAATCAATCGTGATGGAAAATCAAAGAGATGGCCCTAGACAGCAGAAATGAGGTGTTTTATTTACTATAAGATTGAGCTGGGGAAAGGTCTTGAAAATGAACTCATAATATTATAAACAACTGTGGTCCCTATACTATGTTAGGGTATAAGGAAGTGTCCTGAAGGTGCTTAAAATCTAATTATATAAGCAAATTTTTGTTACTAAACTGTATACTTGGTTCAAAGTCCATGACATGGAACCACCAGAGGCTTTGAAACTAAAATATATCAATTGTAAGCCTGTGATACTTCTTTACTACTCTTATTTCCACTTTCCCTTTTTATTAGTAGAATGCACACCACCATAACTGTGTCTTCTTCCACACCAACACAAACCATGAAGGCAGTCATCTGGGGGGGAGGGGGGTTGCAGTTTAAGAAATCTGTGTACTATACCAAGTATTGTCACCAAATGCAAACCTACACAGCACATTAAAAAGCAGAGAAATTACTGTGCCAACAAAGGACCATATAGTCAAAGCTATGATTTTTCCAGTAGTCATGTATGGATGTGAGTGTGGGACCATAAAGAAAGCTGAGTGCCAAAGAATTGATGTTTTGCAACTGTGGCATGGGAAAAGACTATTCAGAGTCCCCTGGACTGCAAGGAGATCAAACCAGTCAATCCTAAAGGAAATCAGTCCTGAATATTCATTGGAAAGACTGGCCACCTGATGCGAAGAACTGCCTCATTGGAAAAGACCCTGATGCTGAGAAAGATTGAAGGCAGGAGGAGAAGAGGATGACACAGGACAAGATGATTGGATGGCAACTCAATGGACAGGAGTTTGAGTAGGCTCCGGGAGTTGGTGATAGACAGGGAAGCCTGGTGTGCTGCAGTTCATGGGGTCACAAAGATTTGGATATAACTCAGCAACTGAACTGACTGACTGACACCAAATATGTATTTACAGGGGCTTTACAGTTTACAAAGCCTTTACCGCTTCCCAATTACACTCATATTTAAATTTAAGCTAAGAGACTTTTGATGCATCTAATTTATATTTTGTATAATAGAAAGCTATTATTGCATACCCACATTCTATTTTGCTAGGCTTCATAAATCTAATGCTATAGTAGTATTTTTGTTCTTTGCCCCCCAAAACACCTACATTATTTAAAACAGCAATGTCCAATGTTATTTGAACTTCACAACATATACAAACTGCAGCCATAAAATTAAAAGACGCTTACTCCTTGGAAGGAAAGCTTTGACCAACCTAAAGAGCATATTCAAAAGCAGAGACATTACTTTGCCAACAAAGGTCCCTCTAGTCAAGGCTATGGTTTCTCCAGTGGTCATGTATGGATGTGAGAGTTGGATCATAAAGAAACCTGAGGGCTGAAGAACTGATGTTTTAGAACTGTGGTGTTGGAGAAGACTCTTGAGAGTCCCTTGGACTGCAAGGAGATCCAACCAGTCCATCCTAAAGGAGACAGTCCTGGGAGTTCATTGGAAGGACTGATGTTGAAGCTGAAATTTCAATACTTTGGCCACCTGATGTGAAGAACTAACTGAAGAGTCAGAAGAATCAGAAGCATTAGAAGAACCTGATGCTGGGAAAGATTAAAGGCGGGAAGTGAATGGGGACGACAGAGGATGAGATGGTTGGATGGCATCACCAACTCAATGGACATGAGTTTGGGTAAACTCCAGGAGTTGGTGATGGACAGGGAGGCCTGGCGTGCTGCAGTCCATGGGGTTGCAAAGAGTCAGACACAACTGAGTCACTGAACTGAACTGAACATATATACTTCTTTCTACCAAGTTCTAAGATTCAAAATTACAGCCAAAAATTCTCAATGAACATTTTGAGATGTTGTGCTAATTACAAGGAAGGATGGGAACAATATGAATACCTAGTATACTCAACATGTTATCTTTGCTTTACTCTTTAGAAAAGGATATTAGTATTTGCAAGAGATGCATAAAAATATTTTTTCAAGCTTTTACTCTGAGAAGACTGTGAAAAGTTCACATCCATGGTTATAATTTGTTTCTCTTGGATCTAAACATACACCCACCCATTGGCTTCAGAAAAGTGCTTGGCCAGAAACCCTAGGACAGTGATACTTCCTGGAAATTTCAATTGGAAAGAAAAAGTATCCTATCCATGAAGGGATCGCCAGTAGCAAATAATGCAAATGTTCTTTTGTGTTAATACCAATTTGTAAAAACCTATTCTTACACAAAAGATACATTCATTCACTCAACAAATATTTCCTGTACAACTATTAAGAAGGTAATTTACAAAAAGATTCTCACTTACTTGGTACATGATATGATTTTATTAATTATTAAGCAAAACAGTTAAAAAACGTTTTATTTATCCAGTTTTCAGGGGCAATTCCCAGTCCCCAAAATGCCTCTCTTTGCTATTGACTGGCTGTCTCTGCATGTGAACAATAGATTCCCAGGAGCAAAGACTGCAGTCTTACATCTATATCCCCCACAACCCATAGAACACCTGTCATACAGTAAAGGAAGCCAAAGGAATGATGGGTCATACTCAATTAGCAGTACAAACAAAAATCCCAGTAAAAAATAAATAAATTCAGTACAGCTGTCACTCCTGACCCTTTCCTCACTCTCCATCCAGGCTCATAGTGTTGTTCTTTTCTCTACAGGTTATTTCTACTGCTGAAATGACCGTTTTCAAATTCTGGGCATCAGTCCTCCTCACTGTGAAGTTATCTGCAGCTCAGCCTTCATCCTCATCTTTGAATGCCCAGCCTGGCTCACAGTAAGACTGGGCACAAATCTGTCTCATAATAAAGAGCAACAAATATCAAAGACAGCTACTTAAATCAGTACTGCCAAGCTTCAGGTTATTACTCTGTAGTAAAAACAAAGTACTTAACTGGTAACAGTGCGATTTACCATTAAAATTAGGTTAAGTAAATATTTGATCCTAGTCACCGGTACAATAAATACCACCCAAAAACCTCAGCAGCAGATTTTACTGCGCAGAAATACAAAAGTGTTACTGGAGTTGGAAATTTCACCTAGAACCCATAAATAAAAGAAATACAAAAGGAGGGGCTTCCTTGGGTAGATGCCTTTAACTGAGGGTAAAATTCACCGGCACAGATACCCAGGGAAATCCAGTAATTCCCCACAAAACCTGGCATGTAGTATTTCTACAATACAGATATTTATAATTATGCCTCTTCCTTCAAAGATATAATAGCGATGAAAATTTCTGAGAGGCTTCCAGTGGCTCTGCAGGGAGTATGGAGACCAAACTGCTCAGTATAATCTCCCGGGTTCTGCACTGACTCCAGTCCAGATATGAGGCTCATCTTCTGCTTATGCTCTCTCACACATCCCGAGCTCCAGCCACACCAGCCTCTTCAACAAGAAATGCTTCCGTGTCCTCATTCATGCTGACTCTCCTCTGTCTAGACTGTCCACTTCCCCTGTCTACAGTTGAAAAAAAAAAAAAAAAAACTAACCCCAGCTTCCAGGTATAAGGTTAAAACAAGCAGTTTGTGACCAAACCTAACAATAGCTCTGTTACTGACTTTTAGAAAACAGAATAAAACATGGGGGCGGGGGAGGCAATCAAGTTATTTGTGAGTTTATGGTACATACATACTGTCACAAATCACAAGGCTCTCAAAGGGAAGTCTGGTAAACCAACCCAGGGAGTGTCTACCATTCCAGGAGGACCCACTGGCAAAGGAAGCAGGATGCCAAGAACGGCGAAGTCAGACTTAAATGGAGAGTAACTCAGCCCATTCTCGGAGATGGCCCTGAGGTATACATAGTGAGTGAAGGCGATCCTCCAAATGGACAGAACCAGGGGCAGTAAGATCTGATGAGGAATTACACTTCAAGGACAAGCTATCCCCGGAGCAACCACTGCTCTTAACCTACCTAATCATACACCCCTCGAACCATACAACTTGCTGATCCAAGAGGGTAATTTACGGCTACGCGGCAGAGCAGGGCAGGGCAGAGCGCTGTCCAGGGGGAAATCTCAACAACGCGGCTGATCGCTGACATCTGATCTGCATGGAACTGAAGCCAGAGGGATGGACATCACCGGCACACCGTGTTCTATGAGACAATACTCTGCCTCTAGGTGCAGCAGGCCAGCAGAACTTTATATGGTCTGTCCTTGGATGAGGGAAGGACTGTACCTGCAGCTGATCTGTGTAAGCTGAACTAAAAGGATATACACACAATTATCCGTTATACTTAAATGTATGGAACTGTGTGTGTGTGTGTGTGTGTGTGTATATCACACAAACGGTGGAATGTAGAACTCCTAATAATCTACTTAGCAGCCACATCTAACTTCCCCCTTTGTCACCATCCCCCTGATACTTTCCTCCCACCAAAGAATTTGCCTGGATGTACTCAAGCCTTTTGGGTTCAGCCATAATTCGAGTGTCTCATATCTTCCTCAGTCCCTTTTTTATCTCCTCCCATTATCACCTATAATTCCATGTTAACCATACCAGACCATCTAACTCAATACATGCTGAATGAAACAAAGAACAGCACAGATATAACAAGATATAGAAATTTGTTCCTGCTGGCTTATCATCTATGAATCGAAAGTAAATATTCTTCCCATTGGATCCTAGAGTAGTTAGAGCCAGGCTTGAGATGCTTTTCTCTTCTGGAAGAAGACTGGTCGAAGAATCTACCCATCCCGTGGAGAGGATGTCCTCTCACCTCAACCTTTAATGTTGCTGCTGTTTAGTCGATCAGTCGTGCCCAGCTCCTTGTGACCCCATGGACTGCAGCCCACCAGGCTCCTCTGTCCACGGGATTCTCCGGGCAAGGGTACTGGCACGGATTACCATTTCCTCCTCCAGGGTATCTTACCGACTCAGGGATCGAACTGGAGTTTTCTGTGTCTCCTGCACTGTCAGGCAGATTCTTTACCGCTGAGCCACCTGGGACGTTTATTTCTGCCATGGAGTTTAGTGTAACAGGATCTGCCCCATACCAACTGTGTATTTATCTTTAAAAGAAACAGATGGGATGGCATGACACAGGGATGGGTATCACTGTTTAAAACCAGCCCAGCTGATGGCTAGACATATACAAACACCGTAATCCCTGGGTACCTCTGCCGCAGATGACAGGAGTCGGGCCACCACAGAATCCGCTCTGGTTGGAAATCAATAAGCCAGCTGTCCAAGACGAGCCAGGGCTTATGTGATAGGATCTTTACTTGTTTAAAGGCTTCTTAACAGTTCTAATATTATGCTTTTATGATCCTGGAAAACATCCAAAATGATTAGCCTATCCTTTTCTGACTCATGTATCTTTAGGCAATAAATGTACACACTTTCTACTAATTGAGAACTTTCAAGTGAGTCCATCTAATGAATGAATGCCCTATGGAGTAACGTTTCTAAAATTAAGCACTACCATCTTAAGAATTTACAGATACAGAAAATAAACTCACAGTCAGTCACCAAAAGGAAAGGGAGGGAGAAATAAATTGGCAGTATGGGACCAACAGATACACACTACCATATATCAAAGAGAAAAACAACAAGGCTTACTATATAGAAAAATTATATTCAATATCCTGTAATGAACTCTAATTGAAAAATAATATATAATTGAATTACTTTGCTATACACCTGAAACTAACAATGTGCTGCTGATATGCTCAGTCATTGCAGACTCTTTGTGACCCCATGGACTGTAGCCCACCAGGCTCTTCCATCCATGGAATTTGCCACGTCCTTCTCCAGAAACTAACAATATGGTAAATCAGCTATACTTCAATTTAAAGAAGAACAATCTAAATACACATTCGCCAAAGGCAAACAAGCCTGTTTAAAAGGAAAATGCTGTTGCTCTACCTCATATGTAAAATTCACAGATAAAACATTGGAAATGCTCAGCTGTAATGGTAACAATTGTTGTTCCTGAGTATGGACAATGGGAAATTTTGCTTTATTTGTATTTTTCTATATTAACAAGCTTTTCCCACTAAACATATAATAATTAAGAAATGTTTTAATAAACTAAAATCCACTAAAACAAAGAAATATGAGTTTTCCCCCTTCATTTCTGTACCCCTACTTTGGCAGTTTTAAAAGCAGTACAAAACAAGATGGCTAAGTCCCAGCAAAGTTATAATAAACTGGTCGTGTGCCCTGGGCTATAGATTTACCTGAAACACAGGGATACATTCATGCTATTCCTCTTTGAGCTTGGCACTATCTACAAGAAATTACTGGACTCTAAGAAGCACATGCTTGCAGACACTGTTACATCAGAGGCCTTTTTTAAAAGTTAGATTTTAACTGGATTTAAAAGAATGAAAGGAATTTCCTGGGTTTTATCAGGGCAATTTCCCAAAGGATTTTTGCCCCCACTTCTTAGGCACAAGGATTAAAGCCACTTAGCAAATTAGAGGGTATACGTGCCACTTAAAATGCTATTAAGAACACATAAAGTAAGAGATCTTTAAAAAGCAGTACATGTTCGAAGAAGCTGTGTTAACAGTTTTCTATGAAGTTAGTCAAAAAGTATCACATATCTGAATAAAGGAGGGATCTACTTTCCGACACACAACGCTATGGAGAGATGGGGACCACATATCTACAGTCAAGAAAGAGCCTTTCTATGTTTTATCATCACGTGACAAGTTATCACTGTCAAGTTTTCACTACAACTTCATTAAAATACCAAGCCATACACACACAATGTAACACAGCACAAGGAGGACAGCGACATATTTTTCCGAACTGCAAAATGGCATCTGCAGAATGTCTCAAAGGGATGACAAAGGCACTTCTTTAGCCCAAACAAAGAGAACAATGTTTCCACTGGGACACTACAGGACTATTGCATTTCAGGGGAGAAAGGCAGTAAAAATTAACACAAAACAGAGCTCAAAGTGTAGAATGACAGTCTGTGGGGAAGAATTAAAAGAAACTATTGAGAATACAAGTTTCATGTGTTATAGTACACAAAATTAAAAGAGGGCTTGAGGTTTTAAAAGTTGGGTGATTTCATTAAATTTGCAAAGAAAATTACCTTTAAAATTCAAAATGTAAAATTACTTATCGGTTGAATCAATTAAGTGTTTTAGATTCACAAACACCATGCATCAATGTTGTTTAGAAGATGGCTTACAAACAACCTATGCCAGCACATGGATCATTTCACTTCATTTCCCATGACCACTCTATTAGAAATGTACTATCGATGCCTCCATTTTATAGATAAGGAAACTGAGGCTTGCAGATATAAAATGATTCAGTAACAAGCATATCTGAGTTTCAACTGTAACTCTTTCGCTTATTAGCTACAAGACTTTGACTTTCTTTCCAAGATACTTTGACTCCCAAAACTATCAACACCAAATAATGTTCACAAGGATTAAGACAAACTACTGTCAAAAATAGAACAAGAAAATTCCTAAAATAGCATACTAAAATGGAACTAAATGCTTATTAAATGGAAGTGGAGGTGAAGCTGTGATATACCCACTCAATCATGTAATGTCTTTTAAAACACTGATATGAAAAGGACTTAAGAAATGCCTTCGGGGGGTGGGGGGAGGGGAGCTGTGAGAGACTGCCAAGGTCAAGGTTAATTACAAAATACAGTAAATAGCTGAGTATATGTAATGGAAAAAGATCACAACAAAGACAAACAGACTGTTCCTCACTTTTACCCGAAGGGTATATACTTAGTTATCTTCAGTGGAGAGTGCCCTAAAAAAACAATTTGATGACTTTTGTACTGTAGGAAAAAAACAAGCAGTAGACTCTGATTCAAGTCAGTAAAACCAGTAAATAAGTTACCAACAGGTAAATTTTTCTCATAACTAAGATTTTCTCATAAATTTGTTAGCCCTACTGTGATTCTCTATCCACCTCATCTTCCTACACTCCGGTTCTGATCATATCATTCACCTGTCTGGAAAACCTCAGTAACTACAGAAAGAGAAAGGGAAGTCGCTCAGTCGTGTCCGACTCTTTGCGACCCCATAGACTGTAGCCTATCAGGCTCCTCCGTCCATGGGATTTTCCAGGCAGGAGTGCTGGAGTGGATTGCCATTTCCTTCTCCAGAAGGAACTACAGAAAGAAAACCCAAATTCTCCCACCTGAAATGCATTCTTCCAGGCTTTGGCCACACCCTCCTAACTTTTCTGCTCAGTAGGATGCACAATGATTTCTAGTCTTGAGGGAGGAAAAAGCCAAGTCTCCAGGCTTACTCCTCGAAGCATGCCCATCACAACCACCACCATCAGGCAAAAGCCAGCCACCGGCCATGCCCTGTCCAAAGACTGCCATCCCTCTCTCCTCCAAGTGCCCACAACACTCCCTTACACCCTTCCAGAGCTCTGCACTTTCTGTAGTACTGATCCTATGAGCACATCTTAGCCACCATACTTAGCAAGTCTGTCTTATCTCTGGATCCCCAAAGCAAAACACACACTCTTGCACAAAGTTATGCTTAGTACATCTGAAGAGAAAGAGATGAGATTATAAGAAAACACTTTTTAAAATACAAACTGTGCACCTGTTTTTTCAGACAATTCCTGGCACTGTCATCTTATTTTCCTATTATCCAAGATAATCACCTTAACGATTCAATAAAGAAGCCTAATATTAAATTAAATGGCCCTCCCTCCAATGGAATAAACACTATTTTGGCACATTTATGACAAGAAATGTCATGCCATCTTTTAAGAGTCATACAAGGAAAATGTGAGGAGTGTGAAACTACTATCTTCACCTATATGATTGATTCTCATGGGTTAAGACTGACCTAAAGGATGACCACCTTCAAAAAGGTACTGAATTCTAAGAGAAGCAAGAAGAAAACAGAAGTGGCTCTGAAATAGGTCCTACAACAATACGTTTGGGGATATACAGTACTCCAGAATCATGAGTCTGGGAGGGGCCTGAAAAATTAATGCAGCCAATCCTTTGCATCACAGACACGAGAGAATCTAAAAATTCTGAGCTAAGTGAAGGAATTACTATTTTCTTTTAAAGAATATTGTAAGAAAAGGCAGAAACCTAACTTCCCAGCCAGGTTTGTTTTTCTAAAACACGTTTTCCTGTTGGTTTTTCTTTTCCCAGTGTACCTCACACTTCAAAACTTCCAATTCCCCACAGGTGTAAAAACAGTACGAAAATGCAGACTAGCGGCTTTTTTTTTTTTTTTAACCACAGCACTTCTATAATCTATCCTTCATGCAAAGCATTCACCAGAGACAAATATGGAAGATTTTGCTCCTTTCTCTACTCAGAGTAACACAGATCACAGGAGAAAGCAGGAGTAAGGGAAAAGTGCAGGGGAACGTGCAGGAAAGCAGCAGCTTTGGCTCCAAATAAATTCTGAGCTAAGTGAAGGAATTACTATTTTCTTTTAAAGAATATTGTAAGAAAAGGCAGAAACCTAACTTCCCAGCCAGGTTCGTTTTTCTAAAACACGTTTTCCTGTTGGTTTTTCTTTTCCCAGTGTACCTCACACTTCAAAACTTCCAATTCCCCACAGGTGTAAAAACAGTACGAAAATGCAGACTAGCGGCTTTTTTTTTTTTTTTAACCACAGCACTTCTATAATCTATCCTTCATGCAAAGCATTCACCAGAGACAAATATGGAAGATTTTGCTCCTTTCTCTACTCAGAGTAACACAGATCACAGGAGAAAGCAGGAGTAAGGGAAAAGTGCAGGGGAACGTGCAGGAAAGCAGCAGCTTTGGCTCCAAAGCCACAGACAGGAGATGTACTATTTTATTCTTCTGGAACACTCAAATACAACTGTATAATTATACAGAACTTTCAGGATGTATCTATGTAAATAAAATATAAGCTTATCTTCCAGGAAAGCTGGCCAACCCAAATACCCAAATCAGGACTGTACCACAACCAGCTCCGCAGCTGGTACCTCCCTGGCCATCATCCTCTACTTACTTTAGCTGCATAACAGGGGCCCATGAGACAGAATTCAGGGCTACTCAGTCCATCCCAGGAGAATGACACAGAAGTAACTTAAACACCACGACCCCTCATAGATCAAAATAGAGCATCTAAAGAAAAACACCAACTCACGCTCACCAGGATTGGACTCACAGGGTGATCACTGAGCTCCTCGGAGCTCACACCAGCAGCCCAGCTCTGTGCTCACGGCCACGACTGTGTGCCTGTGTGCTGGTTGGCACAATCCAAGGACGCCTGGATTAAGATAAACGCCTTAAGGAGCAGTGCTGACACAATTCAGTTCCTAACGCTTATGTCAGGCGCAGCCCAGTCAGGAAATAATGCGACTGATACTAGAACCCAACGGTAAACATAAATATCTTTTAGGAGGCAGTGTTCCTTTTCCAATCATAAAATTCATCCCTAAATTATTTTCCTCTTTTCACTGACCCGAACAGAAACATATGGAAAAACAATTCCCCATAGCCTGGAGAGTATGCAGAGCCATTATACTTAAAAATAATGAATAAAACAAAAAAAGACTTCAAAAGAAATAAGATCACATTCTAGCATCACAAGACTTCAAGGGAAAAGAACACAGGTGTGTGCCCATGAACATCACACACGTGTACTGGGTCCCTAGAATGATGTGGCTGCTGTCCTGCGGTCAACTCTTGGAATGAGTCTCCTTTTGCAGAATATCTTCTATGTCCTGACAGTTTTCCATAGTGGACAAGCTGAAAGAGGGGGAGGAGAGCTCGACACCTATTCTAAGGCAAGCAACCTCACAGGAAAAAAAGGAGTTGACCAAAACCAAGACTCTTTATACAACACTGAAAAACTTTTTGGAATAAATCAAGCACAGTATTATAAGAAATGCAGAGCACTGCCAGAAAAAAAAAGTTTCTTAATTCTGTTTCTTCCTACTTCAGTCACTCAAGCTATTTCTGTCATATTCCTCATCCAACACTTAAGCTGTCATCTCTAGTGGAGTTTCCCCACCCACTACAATCATTTGAAAAACTTTTGGGAAGAAACCAAAAGTATAAGCATCTTTGCCAAATGACATTCAGATTTTTGTCCCCACCCTAATAGTTGGCTGTTTATCCTTATTTCTCGATCTCTTTCCATTCTTACTCTTTCCTTCTTCCTCTACCTACAAATGTATCCCAGCCATTATTCCCTTTCTTCTCCACTTCCTACTCCCAAGGTTTCAACACTAAGTTTCTTCACATCCCTCATCCCATCTTCCATTTCTTCCCTCAAGATACAGCAAGTTCAGAAACGTACAAAATCTTAAGTTCTTCAAGATGCAGAATTTAAAATATGCTGAAGACTTCCTGTGGAGGAATTTTTCCAAGAAAAACAAAAACTGAGAATTTTCCGTCACCTGTTTTTCAGACAGCCCTGCAGAAGCCCACCCATCAGCTGTTTTATACAGTTTCTTCTAGCCTAAGTTCAAACAGAGGTGAGGGTGAGTCTGAGGCTATGTGTGCCAGTACATTGTATGAATCCATAAAACTGCCTCAGAAGGACATCTAACTACTTGCTGACCAAAACAATGTGCAAATCATACTAGACTTGCTTTTTCTGCAGAGATATTCCTGAAATCTGCAGGATTGCCGATTTGGCAGTACCAGCAGGACTACCAAACTCACAGAGAGGAGGCCATGTTCTCTGATTTGCCCTAAACGTGCTCAGAACTTTTTGAACAAGTTACAATAATAGAGTGAGCCCACAGGTGCTCTGCTAGTACTCTGCTGCTGCTGCTAAGTCGCTTCAGTCGTGTCCGACTCTGTGCGACCCCACAGATGGCAGCCTCCCAGGCTCCACCATCCTGGGATTCTTCAGGCAAGAACACTGGAGTGGGTTGCCACTTCCTTCTCCAATGCGTGAAAGTGAAGTTGCTCAGTAAGTGTCCGACTCTTGGTGACCCCATGGCCTGCAGCCCACCAGGCTCCTCCGTCCATGGGATTTTCCAGGCAAGAGTACTGGAGGGGGGTGCCATTGCCTTCTCCGAGTACTATGGAGAGGAGGCAAAGTGAAGGGGAGAGAAGTCGAAGGCAGGAAAATGACAAGACAACATCCTGTCCTTGAGGAGCCAAGAGTCTCATGCACACAACCTCATGGAAAGTTAACATTCATAAAATGTTACTGTTTTCAAGACAACAGTAGAAGAAATGCAGGCACAACACCTCATGGAAAGTTAACGTTCATAAAATGTTACTGTTTCAAGACAAGGGCAGAAGAAATACCCTAAGACTACCTGAGTAGTTGCCAAAGGAATTATGCAGCCAGGATTTGCCAAAGGAATTATGCAGCCAAGAACTCCTATGGGAATTCAGCAAAATAAGGAAAACAGAATTCCAGAGAGGAGGAAATCTGGCAAAGGAGATGATAATTAACAGTTTGGCAAGACCACTAAAAAGTTTGAAGAGATTTATTGGTTTTAACATGACAGAAAGAAACACTTCAAATATGCTTGTGCTAAGTGTAAAGCACACATTTTTAAACTTCACTTCTTTCAGGTTCACATTAAATAACCCTAAAATAGAACAATCCAGCCATCTCATAATGGTTTCTAACATCTCCAAATCACTTGGGGCAAATTAATTTAACTACACAGGTGTGTTTGAGTAGTCTCAAAGTTTCACTTTTTTTTCATACTCAAAGTTAGAGTGAAATGGATTAAATTATCTGGGGCAACAATCTCTAATTTATCCTAGAGATAATTATTCACAATTTTTGCCAGTACATAAAGTAAAATAGGCAGAATGGGATAGTTAAAAGTATACTGGAATTAGATGGAACCAGTTCTAATTCCAGTTCTGAAAGTAACGGGAATTTAGAGCAAGTCATTTAACTTCATTTTATTAAATTACCTAATCTATAAAATAGAGGGAGAATTCATTACCTCTTAAAGTACATCATAGTTCTAAAATTCTGCATTCTAAAAAAAATAACTACTTGGCATGGCAAACACGACACAACGTTAAATGAAAATAAACGTCAAAACCACAGTATGAGCCCTACTTGTGAAATGTACATAAATATGCATTTACTTAAGTATTTATCCTATAACCTCTGAATGTATTCTATCACCACCAAATGCATTTTTTACAAAATAAAAATATAATATAAAGAAATTATGTCTTAAAGTGGGAATGAGGATGGCTTTTACTATTTATGTTTCTCTGTATTGCAAGTTTTATTCAACAAATACATAAATTTATCATTTAAAAAAAAAAAATCCAATCCCTGAATCCAAGCTTGACATTTGGAATCAGAGCTCTTCGGCCTCTGTGAAATACACTGGAAATCAAAGTTGTCTTGGAAACACTCCAGGCCAATCTTGGATAAGGGGGAAAGTAGAGGGAGGAAGCCCCTCAATCTTGTTTTTTCACAGCTACTTTTCTCTTCTATTCTGAACCCCCTCCTCCGTCCCACCCTTCCCCATCAAAATCTCTTGGGAGTGATTGAACGCAAGTAACCTAAAACTGGAATTTCTGGGACTGCGTGATCTTCCAAAAGCACTTTATTTTCATCTCTTTACCTACACACATACACACACATCCAATCCCCCCAGAACTAGATTTCATACTTATTCTGCAACAAATCCTCGTAGTAGTACTTAAACGTCCTTTAAGAAAAAAAGGCATGGGCAGGCTATATTGGAAAAAAAAAAAAAAAAGAATGATCTGGCACCTGCAGTGGTGATGTCATTACCAGCCATGGCTCTGAACTGTCTCTGGAATGCAGCTGTGGCTAGAATCCCTTAGGCCACCCAATGCTATTTAACATAAAAACACGGTCTTTCCTGGCACAAGAAAACCTCACATTCACACGTGACTGTACTCTGCTTAGGAATCCTACACTCAGAACTTTATGGCTTTAAACACTTTGTAGAGCACAGCCATCACTGGCAGGGCCATCCCTGAAGGTCAAACTTCAGCAGCTCTAAACCGTTAACTTCCAGCAGACCTGAGAAGGAAAATTCTGCACGCCTGTCTATACGCAGTCCAGAAAGAACTGACTCATTGGAAAAGACCCTGATGCTGGGAAAGACTGAGGGCATGAGGAGAAGGGGACGACAGAGGATGAGATGGTTGGATGGCATCACCGACTCAAGGGACGTGGGTTTGAGCAAACTCCGGGAGTTGGTGATGGACAGGGAAGCCCGGTGTACCACTGTCCATGGGGTCACAGAGAGTCAGACATGACTGAGGGACTGAACTGAACTGACTCATGACAGGCCAGATTTTGAGTCACTGCCTTGGAAACAGGAAAAAACATACATACACCCCAACCCCAGATGAAGTGAGGACTTTGTTGGGGAAGGAGTGAGCACAGGGGGGAATGAGATAAGGATGACAAAAGTGAAGCTTGGGATGGGAGTCCCTGGGGTCACAGAATCCGACATGACTTGGCAACTGAACAACAACAAACTAAGTAAGTAAATGTTAGCTGTTATTATTTTTTCCTCACAGAAACAGCCACTAAAGGGAATACTAACTCCCCAAGCCTACCTAAGATGGTCCAATTAATCCATAAAGCTTAACTGCAGATTTTAAGGAAAACACACATAAGGGGTTCCCCTACACACATTTGCTCACCAGAAGAAAGAGGGGGGGCTGACCCTTTCTGTCACCCTTTGTTCACACTAAGACAGTCCAGTGAAGAATCCCGACTCTACCACTTCTCCAGCAGGGACCAGCCCAGAGATGTGGTACCTGACCAGGGGGTTGACATGGCAACTCTTGGCAACCGGAGATGAAGAGCCACAGGAACCTGGGCCTCCACCCAAACTGCCTAACTCTCCACTCCACCATGCTTTGATCCCTTTTTTTAAAAGCCATGGAATTGTGGCCTGCTTGCCACCACCAACACCTGACCAATATGACCCCATAGGAAGGGAAATGAAACTCTCCAGCTCTCAAGTTCAGACTAGAAAGCTACAGAAGGCCTTACAATTTACTGTCGAGCTTTTACTCCTCAGCATGGGAAGAGGGACAAGGAACGTCCAGATGTGTTTGTCCGTTCTTAAGGCAAAGAGCCAAGATCACATAGGGATGCTACTGCTCATTTATTTTTTTTAAAGTCAACGAGAACACTGAAAAAGAAAGCCAGAACTTCTAACTCACAGTCGTCACGACTGTCCACATAAACTTTTACAGAGTTTTGTCACCCTCGCAACCCTCTCAAAGTCAATTTTCAATTTTCTACAACTGACTACATGTTATGTGGTAAACCCGTGACTCTAAGTTGCAGAAAGCTCTCTCCCTATGACCCAGAACACATCAAAAGCCACCTCTCCTCACCACTTAGCTTTTACGGGATCACAGGATCTCGACTGTGACCCACACTTTGACTTTCTTCCAGTCTATTTCCCTCAGTCAGACAGAAAAGCTCCCCAGACCCAGGGTTGAGCGAGAAGCTCAACCAGTGTCTGGACCATGCTTCCGCACCACCCGACTACGTATAAACCCTCTGCTAGAAGAGAGGGGGCTGAATCCCAAACCTAGGATGCATTCCACCCTGATCCTGCCCTCTGTACCCTCTGTTACCCATTCCCATGGTTCCCAAACCCTGTCTTTCAATTTTTTTCTGTGACCCACAGTAAAGAGTAAAACATTTTACATCCCAACCCACTTCGCAAATACACAGTAAACACACCCAGTTTTCATGGAAACACAGTTTTCAAGTGGCCACTCCGATCAGGCCTAAAGCCTAAGCGTTTTGTGCTAAATCCAGCCCCAGTCTCAGTGAGCCTTCCCCCTGCTAGCAGGCTGCCTCAGCCAGGAAAGGGGGCACCTCTTTCCTCCCTCCTCCCTTTCTCTTCCCCTTCCCCAAAGGGAAGCTCTGCACAGTGGCAAAGCTCTACTCTAGTCACTGAGGTTTGTCTGAGGTGTGATGATTGCTAATGGAAAGCTTTTCCCAAGAGGGGAAGTCTTTTTGAAATTCACATAAAGTTCTGTATAGACTAGATAAGGCCCCAACTCTCATGTTGTTTATGCCATTTCACTTTCTAACTGCCAGTTGTGGCCTTCTAAAGTGATTTCTTGAAAAATCCTGCCCTAGACCTACCATTATCTCATTGTCATTCGTCCCAACCTCTGATTATCTTCTGTCTTTCCTTGTGAACCACAACTCCAACAACTCTGTGACCCTGAGCAGCCTCTGCCCCCAGCCCCTCCCCGCGGCTCCATCTTCACCACCCTCTCACAGCAGCCTGACTTCCGGGGGCCACCAGCAGACCTTCAATTCCCAGCCCCTCTCTCCTTCAGCATGTCCACGTACTCTCTGGCTCTACCTCAGGTACAGTCTTACTTCAGACTTGCACCCAAGCCATGGACAAAAATAAGTAACGATGGTAACTTTTCTCAATTCAAATTCATGGCCACAAACTTTAACTGGACTCTGAGAGCTCCAGAAATCCTAAGACAGTTCCCTAGTCAACCCACACCCCCACTCTCCCAGACACAGATTTCACATTTGTGCATAAAGCCCAAAAAATGACAGACCAAAAATACATGACACTGGATACTGGTTCTTCCTATGATCTCAGCCACAATCTAACTATATTTGTCCTCCAACAGGGAAAACCAGATAGTGCTCAACACGCTCAATGGTGTAAGTAAATTTAAAAGTTACTAGCCATTCATTAAAACAAACAAAAAAATCTGCCTGGTACAAGGCTGACTTACTATAAGTTTAAGGGCATTTAATTGGTAAAGAATAAAAAGTCTTTTTGCTTTCTCTTATAAAAATGTTTGGTAATACTCTCTCCTCAAGTCTCTTACCAAAGTAATTCATGTGCAACTCTGCCCTGCCTCTCTAATCGCTGTCAGGCATAACAGTTTATTGTCCAAATATAATTTGTTCAACCATGCAAACACCTGTGCAATCAGGCATGTTCAATTTGCAAGGGACAAGTCCAACGACATGGCCACAGTGGTAAGCACTGGTGCCTGGCTAGTGAGCCTTTCACTAGCTTTTCTCATAATTATCTCTATTTTGAATCAAAATGTCTAATGCTTTTATGTAATTCAACAGAAAAACAAAACACATGCATTACAGGGTTGCTATTTATTCCCACCCAGGCCACTAATGGTGACACTCAGGCACATAATAAACCCCAGAGTAAAATAAAGCTGTGGCTCTTGAAATTCAAGGGCCAGAAGAGAAAGCAAAGGATGCAAATCTGCCCAAGGAGACAATAAAAGGTTAAGGCCAGAACTCTATGTGCCCTAAGAGAACAGCCACAGCGAAAGCACCGCCCGGTTTCAGGGGTCATTTCTATCACTTTAAAAGTCAGTTCTTGGCAACCCACTCCAGTACCCTTGCCTGGAAAATCCCATGGACAGAGGAGCCCTCTAGGCTACAGTCCGTGGGGGTTGCAGAGAGTTGGACACAACTTCAATTCAAATGGTATAAATAAATTAGTTTAAAAAAAAAAAAAAAAAAAAAAAGTCAGTTCTTCCTGGAGGGGGGCCGGACATGACCTAACACAGTTGAGAAATCCAGATTGAAATAACATGTGCCAGCAAACAGGCAGATTTGAGAACATACAAAAGCTATAAAAGCCCTTCAGAGCAAAAGGGTAATATAGCCTGGAGGAACTTCAGGTAAAAGACATGAACACCACTTATACCAGCAGATATGCAAAAGGGCCAAGGCCACAGACTAGCCTTCCCGCCTCAGCCACCTAGACTGCTAACGTTTAAGACAGAAAACAACGTGCCCAGCACAAAAACACCAACAAGGTGATGCTAATACAATTCCTACTCTTCACTTACTTAGGCTCCTTTCCCAGCACCTTGAGCTTCAAAAGCTCTACCAACCGTTTTCTGTTACTCAGTTTTAAGATTAAAGTGTTTCCTCCTGGCTCTGCCTCCTCCATTCATCCACTCTATGTGGAGGCGATGGCCACTATATACTCAGCACTGTGCTAGGACCCATAACCCAGTAAGAGAGCAGGGGAGGAAGCCAATGATTACAATCTACTCCAAGAAATACCTACTTACAGTCATCTGCAAAACAGTAGATGAGCAGAGAATGACTGTAAAATTAGAACAATCTCTGAAACTGTGGTGCTGGAGAGGACTCTTGAGAGTCCCCTGGACTGCAAGGAGATCAAACCAGTCAATCCTAAAGGAACTCAACACTGAATAATCACTGTAAGGACTGATGCTGAAGTGCCAATACTTGGGCCACTGATGCAAAGTGGTCAAAGTACACTTTGGCCACTCACAGGAAAAGACTCTGATGATGAGAAAGATTGAAGGCAACAGGATAAGGGGCAGCAGAGGATGAGATGGTCAGAGTGTATCACCAACTCAATGGACGTGAATTTGAGCAAACTTGGAGATAGTGAAGGACAAGGAAGCCTGGCGTGCTATGGTCCATGGGGTCACAAAGAGTCGGACACCATTTGGCGGCTGAACTGAAGGATGAAGATGCAAAGAAAGGAGGGACAGCATCCCAAGTACTTGCAAAGACATCAAGAGACTGGTACAGGTTGCTCCTTTCAACTTGTTACATTTAATCAAAATCACAAAGGTGAGACCCAAGATTTCACAAGGCAATAAAAGTCAATTTCCCTACTAATATGGTTGGCTAAATGATAGTTACTGAACCTAGAGATTGCTTCTTTTTTAGCCTATCTGAAAATTTCTTAAATCCCTTGATTTGTTCTCAGTTTACAAAAGCTAATCAACAGTTGCCACTGTAGTTATGTGTGGACCTGTGAAGATCACTCATAGTTGCATCACCTGAACTTACATGTTGGCAAGAGGCACGCTACAATCTTCATCCCAGTCCAAACGCTGGTGCATATTCCTTTCATTCTTGTGCTTTTCTCCCACCTCAAGTCAAGGCATTTCATGTACCATTCTTAATAGTCAACTAATTGTGACTAAGATAATGGCAGATAATAATTGAACGTGTGATCTCATCTAGGTCAGCAGAGGGGATGAAGGGAGAAAACAGTTAAAAAAAATCCAGGGTAAGGTCAACTGTTGTCATCTGGCTTAGGGCTGGATGAGCAGGCTGAGAGCCTCCTCCTTGACCTCTAGAATGGAGAATAAAAACTTGCCTAGTTATCAGAGTTGTTTTGTTATTTAAAAAAAAAAAACACCAAATCTTACAAAGAAACAGTTTCCAATTAATAACATTTGGTTTGGTTTATGCCCTGTGTTAGCTGGGATTACTTGTAAACAGTAAAGACTCTGTCTACAATGCAGGAGGCCCAGGTTTGATCCTTGGATCAGGAAGATCCCCTGGAGAAGGGAATGGCAACCCACTCCAGTATTCCTGCCTGAAGAATTCCATGGACCGAGGAGCCTGGTGGGCTATAGTCCATGGGATTGCAAAGAGTCTGACACAACTGAATGATGAACACTTTCACTTTTTCTTTCTGTGTTAGCTAGGTCGGGGTTTTTCAACCTCTGTACTGCTGACATCGTGGCCAAATAATTCTGTGTCATCGAAGAAGCTGTCCTGTGCATTATAGGATTTTAAGCAGCATTCCCTACCCTTACACAGAAATACTAGTAGCAGATCCTTAAGTCATGGCAACCAAGAAACCAAATCTCCAGACATTGCTAAATGTTTCCTAGGAGACAATACTCACCCATCCACCCCCATCTCAGTAAAGAATCATTGTGCTAGATTATGAGCACCAGCCTATTTACTAAATAAAGAAGACACGATGTCGATGAACAGGGCGAAATCTTAAGAAAAGAGTCATGCCTAAATTAACTATTGTCTGTAGTTTAATGCAAAGCTAACAGATATCCCCAACAGAAGACAAATGTCAAAATTAAGATCAAAAAAGGTAAAGCCTGGCGCATTTAAGCTATAAGTATATAGATGCTCAGGAGTGGTGAAAGCTGGAACCGAAAAAGAGCTTAGTGAAAACACTGAAACTAAATCAAACCAAGTCTATATTTATCTAAAACGTATTAGTTGCTCAGTCGTATCTGACTCTTTGCGACCCAATGGACTGTAGCCTCCCAGGCTCCTCTGTCCATGGAATTCTTCAGGCAAGAATATTGGAGTGAGTAGCCCATCCCCTTTTCCAGGGATCGAATCCATGTCTCCTGCCTTGCAGGCAGATTCTTTTACTGTCTGAGCCACCAGGGAAGCCCGTTAATCTTTATACAAGCCCAACCAAAAAAAAAAAACAAAAACCACATTTTAATTCTACAAATTAAGATCTGAAATAGTAACTATTTTGATATCATTAAGAAAGCACAAACCAGACTCCAAATCCTGGCCCGTTCCAACCATTTTCTAGCTACCTGACACTTACCCTAAGCTTTTGCCCTCTTCTAGAGAAGTAAACAACATAGCCAATATAAGAACATAAGCATGGCACCTGGCACACTGTCAGTACCATTAAGTGACAACTGCCAGTAGTTTCACATGGACATTTTATAAACATACATCTAATACAAAAGGTAACACGACACCCAAGTTAGCTAAGAAAACACACTCCTAATACATTAACTAAAAAAAAAAAAATCCATTACTATAGAAACACACTCCATAGATGCCAAGATTTACCTACACTTTTTAAGGCAGGAGACAAATGGGTAACCCTCTCCAGACCCATGGTTACAATAAAAGCAAAATATAAATGCTGCCCTTTTGTAAGTACCAAATTATGCACCGCTTGGGCTACCTCCAAATATATTTCCCCAGGTTTTTATGCAAACCAGCCAAAACACATTTTAAGCGTTTGAGTTTGAGAATTCACTGTATAAAATTTCTATAAAGCCAAACAATCAAGGAGGAAAGAAGAGCATTTTCTCACACATACCCAGAGCCAGTCTGCAGTTGCTGTTTTTGCCTCACAGAAGTTGTTTTCTAGCCACAAACTACTACAAATTGTTCAGACCTTTTGGCAGCAACACAGGAAACTGCCCTTTTCACCCGTTCTCCCACAAAAATGTAGTCAATTTCTAGACAGGCCCATCTCTCAAGGCTACTTGCTTTATGGAGCCAAACGCACACCATTTTTCATTTAGCAATATGAAAGGGCCCCAAATATTTTGCATTTTTGTGAAGAACGCTGCAAGCAAGTCACCAGAAGACCTGTGGGCAAAGTTCTCTATTAAGTCAGCTCATAAACTGTGCTGACACCACGCTTTACACCAGCATTTGAAATTTATAGGGCATTTGGCATTACAGCTGTTTCTGTTTTATCCAAATCATCCAGGACGCAACAGGCAACATGTGAAGCCATTTCCTGACGCTTATTTGTCTTTGGCTTCCCACTATTCTCAACTTGTCATGTTGGAAATAAGTATTTAAAGTAGGTACATCTGCCTTTTGATTAAAAAAAAAAAAAATCTCCTATCTTCTCTTTGACTCTAGGCTTTTTCCACAGTCTTAAGTATCACATAAGGTATTTGGGCAAGCTACAAAGATGAAGTTAAATATTCAGCTTTATATTCAAGTATACAAAATCAATCTGTATTTTTCTCTTTCAATTTTTTAAGCAGAGGTAAGGACAGGAGGTGGTGAATTACTCAACAGCAGTAACATATTTAACTTCTAAAAAGGCAAAATTGCCCTTATTTTTAAATTTTAAATTGCAAAATTAAAGAAGAACCTTTGAAAACTAGGAATTCCTTTATATCCCACTTGGCTTAAAATTTCACAGACAGATCAGTTATAAATAAACAAACAAACCCAAATGGCAAAAAGGCAACTGCAGTTACTCACAGAATAAAGCTGGAGACTACTCGCCCTGGAGAGTTAAGTTCCAAAATGCAATCTGGTGAACCAAGCTCATAATTCACAAACTGAAAATCAGTCCAGTATTTTCCAGGGAACACTTCTGTCTCCCCAAAACGACATACAACCTCAAACAAGTTCCAATCATGACTCAAAACGGTACAACGTCAAGAAACTCCAGAAACCACACAGACAAAAATGATAAGTCAAGGAAACTCCGTTCAGTTACATACACTCATTACTTTGATTTAACAACAGATAATTTTATTTTTCAGAGTCCAATACTGACAATAATTTAAAATATTTCAAGTTCAGAACCCCTTTTCAAAGGCAACTGAATTTTTCCAGCAAATAAATCCTATATACTGGGAGAAAACTAGATGGCAAACCAGGGAATCAAAATTGAAAATTCAAAGGCAAAATCTTCCATGTCGAGTTGGTAAAGGGACCTACCTAGCTTGCCTGAAACTAGTAAGCACAGAAGGCATGCTCTGTTACTGTAATCTTTCCAATTTAAATAGATAAATTGCACATATCAAACAAGCGCTAACTGCAAGCATGCTTCATTCGCTGCTTGCCTTAAACTTAACCAATAACAAACCATCTTTCATCTCCTTCAACAGAATACCAAAAAGATTTCACATTACTGTTTATCAGCTTAACAACATCTTCAAAATAAACATAATTGTTAATATTTCTGAGAAAGGGTCTATATAAGGAGCAGGAAGACATGGCCTTCTTGTTAAAGACTTCTTTACTCCGGGTTGGGGGTGAGGGGGGTGTCCTGAGATAGTCAGCATCAACGTGAAATAGCCTATAAGACAATCACCAAAGAAAGAAGTGTTACTTAAGTTGACTGTCCACATCTTCACATGACTTGCTTTCAAATAAGTAAATAACAACAGAGGAACAGCTGCCCAAGGTTATCCAGAGGTCTGGCATGAGAAGTCAGAGCACTCAAGTTCACTGTTCAAACATGGGTTTTCTGGCCTAGACAAGTTCAGCCTGGGAAAGTTTACTTCAAATTTGAGCAAATGGGTAATTAAAGAGCCTCTTTGCTACTGTTACAATTTTACATTTCTCACACCACTAGAAAAACTCATCTTAAGGACTTTCTTAAACAACAAAAGAGATGAAAAGTGTAGATTTGGTTCTCATTTCTGTTGGTTTGCATCCTACTTTCACTGTGTTCAATTAGTATTTATTCTGCAATTACAACGTGAAAAAGCACAGCTAACACTGAGATGGATGGGTAAAGAATGCACAAGACAGAGGTATATTTCTTATCAAATAGGTGATGTCTGCATGTGTATTGATACACAGTAAGTTGAGGGTGTTTTGTTTGTGTGTTTTTGTTTATTTCAAGTATCTCTATGTGGTTTACTTTCTCTATGGCAAGAGTGCTGGAGGCCATTCATGTGTCTAAATGAAAAACTCTATACACATTTGGCTTCAATAAAGCCAGCAGTCTCTTGAAGATAGGTTCCAGCCATGAATCGTCTACGTCTGTGTTCTGGAAAGGGTGAAAAGGGCAGTTTTCTGTGTTGCTGCCAATGGGCTGAACAATTCCCAGTAGCTTGTTAGAGAACAACTCTAAGGAGAAAACTTTCAAGCTGGCTTGCTATACTTGTGCAAAATAACATGATTTTTCTCCACTTACTCTTATTTTGTTACAACTTTTCCAGTAAAAACCTTCCCTCGCCTTTTATAGTCATGTTTTTTAAATGATCTTGCTAAGGAAAAGTGTGTTTGAAAATAATACTTAACAGGTTACCTGAAAACCAATTTCAGCACACACCTAACTTCTGAGTATTAAAATTCTTTCTAGTCTTCTCCATCCACAATTAATACAGTACTAACTTTGTCCAGGCATTCACTTTTGGTAAGTACTTCCTGAATTCATCCTACAACCATTTATTAAGCACGTAATGAGGAAAGATACTGTGGAAAATTCTGAAAGAGATGGGAATCCCAGACCACCTGACCTGCCTCTTGAGAAACTTGTATGCAGGTCAGGAAGCAACAGTTAGAACTGGACATGGAACAACAGACTGGTTCCAAATAGGAAAAGGAGTACGTCAAGGCTGTATATTGTCACCCTGCTTATTTAACTTCTATGCAGAGTACATCATGAGAAACGCTGGGCTGGAAGAAGCACAAGCTGGAATCAAGATTGCCGGGAGAAATATCAATAACCTCAGATATGCAGATGACACCACCCTTATGGCAGAAAGTGAAGAGGAACTAAAAAGCCTCTTGATGAAAGTGAAAGAGGAGAGTGAAAAAGTTGGCTTAAAGCTCAACATTCAGAAAACGAAGATCATGGCATCTG
>SJXQ01007046.1:503273-533971 GCA_006408695.1 Aepyceros melampus
AATAACCTCAGATATGCAGATGACACCACCCTTATGGCAGAAAGTGAAGAGGAACTAAAAAGCCTCTTGATGAAAGTGAAAGAGGAGAGTGAAAAAGTTGGCTTAAAGCTCAACATTCAGAAAACTAAGATCATGGCATCTGCTCCCATTCCTTCATGGCAAATAGATAGGGAAACAGTGTCAGACTTTACTTTTTTTGGCTCCAAAATCACTGCAGATGGTGACTGCAGCCATGTAATTAAAAGATGCTTACTCCTTGGAAGGAAAGTTATGACCAACCTAGACAGCATATTCAAAAGCAGATACATTGCTTTGCCAACAAAGGTCCATCTAGTCAAGGCTATGGTTTTTCCAGTGGTCTTGTATGGATGTGAGAGTTGGACTGTGAAGAAAGCTGAGCACTGAAGAATTGATGCTTTTGAACTGTGGTGTTGGAGAAGACTCTTTGAGAGTCCCTTGGACTGCAAGGAGATCCAACCAGTCCATTCTAAAGGAGATCAGTCCTGGGTGTTCACTGGGAGGACTGATGTTGAAGCTGAAACTTCAATACTTTGGCCACCTGATGCAAAAAGTTGACTCACTGGAAAAGAGACTGATGCCGAGAGGGATTGGGAGCAGGAGGAAAAGGGGATGACAGAGGATGAGATGGCTGGATGGCGTCACCAACTTGATGGACATGAGTTTGAGTGGGCTCCGGGAGTTGAGTGTTGGACAGGGAGGCCTGGTGTGCTGAGATTCATGGGGTTGCAAAGAGTCAGACACGACTGAGCGACTGAACTGAAGGAAAGATACATGGGTTTTCCTGGTGGCTCAGCCGGTAAAGAATCCACCTGCAATGTGGAAGACCTGGGTTTGATCCCTGGGTTGGGATTATCCTCTCAAGAAGGGAATGGCTACCCACTCCAGTATTCTAGCCTGGAGAATTCCATGGACAGAGGAGCCTGGCAGACTACAATCCATGGGGTTGAAGAGAATCAGACACGACTGAGTGCCTCTCACTTTCTTTTCATGGAAAGACACACAACCCCACCAGGCTGTTTATGCACCAAAATGAATGAGAACAGCCCTTAAGAAACTAATCTAGTAATGCAGAGAAAGGGAAAGGACAGAATTCTGAGGCTGGGGACAAGGAGGGAGGTGTCAAAGAATTTCTGTAAATTTATTGTAAATTTTCTGTAAATTCTTGTGTATATTAAGATTTAAGAACTAAGGTTTAAGAACTGTATCAGCCCCCAAAAAGCAATAAATCAGCAAGTCATTACTTAAAAAAAGAAAGAAGACTCTACACTAGATCACTCCAATTAGACAGTCATTATAGTTATATTTAAAATATCACTTGTTATGCTGCATAAATGAAATATACCTAGATATTAAATTATATATTGGAAAAACTATAAAACTATGATAAAAAGAACTAAACTAAAAATCAGAAAGCTAAGACCAACTAATGCCACTCAATTTGAATAAGAATTAAAATCCTGTCCATTATCTCAGCAATTACTATAATTAAGTGAAAATACACATGCAAATATTTTGCAAAGTGCTTTAAAAGCTTAACAATGTATCATATCATAGGTCAAGGAGCAGCTCTGGTCATAATATCCTCAGTAAAGAAGATCCTGTCAGGAATAAAAGAGGCAATGAACTGATAAATTGGTTGGATTTTAAAATTTTGTTTTAAAAAATTTTTTTAGGCATCCAGAACCTTTACGGATGAGTAGAAAATATTTGCCAAGGTCTGCATCTTTCAGTAGCCAGGTGGTGACCTTATTTGGCAGTTTCAATGAGTGTGAGAGAGAGTGAGTGAGTGAGTCAGTGAGTGAGTGAGAGAGAGTGTGTGTGTGTGTGTGTGTGTGTGTGAGAGAGAGAGAGAGAGTGAGTCAGTGAGTGAGTGAGAGTGTGTGTGTGTGTGTGTGTGTGTGTGTGTGTGTGATGTCCGACTTTTTGCGACCCCATGAACTACAACGGAATTTTCCAGGCAAGAACATTGGAGTGGATTACCATTTCCTTCTTCAGGGGATCTTCCAACCCAGGGATCAAACTCACGTCTCTGAATTGGCAAGAGGGTTCTCACCACTAACGCCACCTGGGAAGCCCATACTTTCAATACTGCTTTCATACGTTATATATTATCATCATATTCATAGTCATTTGCATTTTTAGTTCAAGACTACATTTTCAGATTTACCTTTGCTCATATATGTAACTTTACACTCACATTTGTAAGTCATAACATCTCAAGGACCACTTCTTTTGCATCTCTGTGCAAAGGTACAAGAATCTCCAGGATACCTGTCTAATGCAATGCTGGCTAGTGTAACATAGTAGGTTTTACCTGATACCGCTAAAATGTTTTCCCAGGATGGTTCTCCCAGTTTATATTCTCACCAACAGTGACTGATGCTAACAATTTCTCTACATGTTTGCCAACATTTAATATTTTTAGTCTTACAGTTGTGGTTATGGAAAAGCCTCTGTTTTAACTTGCACTTCGAAACTATTAGTGAGATTCATATGCTTACTGGCCATTTGGTTTCCTATTCTGTGAAATGCCTACAGTTGCCCTCAATTTTTCTATTAGGTTGTCTTCCTTTTTCTTACTGATTTATAGGAATTTTTCACATACGCTAGCTTTTAACCCTTGCAGGATACAGGCTATTTTCAGTAATCCTACCTGAAAGCCCAACTACCACAGCTAGATTAGACCATTTTTCTCATATTACTAAAAGTATGGGAATAGGCGCTTCATGACTGACATGTCTGGCTGAGAATGTCATCAACAAACTAGCCTTTTAACCTCCTGCTCTGCCATCCTTCACCAGTACCTTCAGCTTCTTCTCTGCAAGACGGGTGCTGAAGCTCTAGACACTATACCAACATTCCAGGCAAAAGGAGGGGGAAAAAAAAAAAGGAAAGAGAACTAGACACCCATATTCAGGGAGCAAAGCTTTCTTAGAAATTTTTAGCTTAAATTTCATTGCTCACAACTGATGACTTTTGAAGGACATCAGAGAAGACAGTCATTTTTAAATGGGTACAAAATTAGTAAAGTCAGAAAGAACAAACAAGCTAGCAACCAGTAATATCTTTCCCACATCCATTTAAAATATATTTGTAGCCTTGTCTTTCTTCTGCAGTACACTTCCCTGGTGGCTCAGATGGTAAAGAGTATGTCTGCAAAGAAAGGAGACCTGGATTTGATCCCTGGATCAGGAAGATCGCCTGGAGAAGGAAATGGCAACCCACTCCAGTATTCTCGCCTGGAGAATTCCACGGAGAAGCCTGATGGGCTACACAGTCCATGAGGTCACTTAAGAGTTGGATACAACTGAGTGACTAACACACGTCACATACTTTATGGAGATATAAACAGAGTAAACTTCTCAATCGTTTTCTTTACCACGTGTACTTTGTTTCCTACTCCCAAACAACGCTTACATCTTCTAAGAATTTTCTTAAAGACTGACGTTCAACCTTTAAGCCTAGCTATAATGAATTTGGGGGATGAAGTAAGTAACGAAACTTCATTTTTTCCATATAAACAAATAAACATACCAATTCTTTCTTTCATCTCTCCACACTGATTGAGACCATCTCTATAACATAACAAATTCCCTTATACTGGTTTATATGGAGTTTCCAGTTTCTATCAGGTCTAATTATTACTGGCCTAATTATCTATCCTTGCCACAGGAGTGTGGTAAGGCAAGTCTTCCCAACGTTTTAAGATTATTTTGACTATTCTTGAACACCTGCTCATTTCCACATGAATTTTCCAATCAACTGTTCCATAAAAACCTTGCCTGGATTTTGAGTGGATTTTCACTAAAATTACAGATGTGTTCAGGGAAAACTGCTAGGTTTATAATAACAAGCATTCCCATACATGGACAATGAACAACTCTCCATTCACTTGGCAGCCATTCTTTTGCATCCTTCCGTATTCCATAATTTACCCAATACACATCTTTTTCATAGTTATTTTGCATTATTAGGAACTAGAAATAAGATCTTTACATAGCATTTTTAAATTGGCAATCCGTGATTCAACTGAGTTCTGCAAACAGAATATTATATAAACCATGAAAAATAATTTGATTCTTTTCTAATATATTCATTTTTTTCCTTATCATATTGTATTGTTGAATTTCAAGCACCACATAAATGACTAAAAGTAATAATTTTTTACTTTGAACTTAAAAGACTGTTATATCATACTGTTAAGTATAAAGCCCAATATTATTTTGAAACAATAGGGCTTATTCTTGGTTCTTTTTCTATTGTTTTAAATGTAATGCTTAGTTCGTTTCAAGGTTTGTTTTTTTTTTTCTTTCCCCATTGAATATGACAGTAAATTAAAGCTATTAATTTCTGGTTAGAGCTTTGGTGGTCTCTCTCAAATTCTGCTCTGTAGTGTTTTGCTCATTACTATGTTCTAAATAGTCTGTAATTCTAGCTTTTATATTCTCCTTGACCCAAGGTGGTTTCCTCTCCCTATCTGTTGCTTACACATATTCCAAGATGTTACCAACACTGGAGTTTCATTCACAGTTGAATGAAATGACAGCAGAGACCAGGGAATTGATTTTCCATGCTAAATATCCATAGTATATTTGAGAGATAACAATCAACAATTTAGGCTCACTTTGGAAATCAGTCCTCAATATTCACTGGAAGGACTGATGCATAAGCTGAAGCTCCAATACTTTGGCCACCTGATGTGAAGCACTGACTCACTGGAAAAGACCGTGATGCTAGGAAAGATTGAAGGCAGGAGGAGAAGGGGATGACAGAGCATGAGATGGCTGGATGGCAGCACTGACTCGATGGATATGAGATTTGAGCAAGCTCTGGGAGTTGGTGATGGACAGGGAAGCCTGGCTTGCTGCAGTCCATGGGGTTGCAAAGAGTTGGACAAGACTAAGCGACTGAACTGAATATATGGCATCAACTAGCCCATCACTGATGATTATAATCAAAATTGCTCAGATTACTGACAGGATTTCCATAAGCCCCTTGCAATTCAGCTCTCACTGTGCTACTCACACTCTTGAAACAATTTTTGAGCTTACCTCAACCTCTGCCTTTCTCACCCACTGCATGTACTTTAGTAAAGTGGAAGCAACAGTTATAACTGGACATGGAAAAACAGACTCGTTCCAAATAGGAAAAGGAGTACGTCAAGGCTGTATATTGTCACCCTGCTTATTTAACTTCTATGCAGAGTACATCATGAGAAATGCTGGGCTGGAAGAAGCACAAGCTGGAATCAAGATTGCCGGGAGAAATATCAATAACCTCAGATACACAGATGACACCACCCTTATGGCAGAAAGTGAAGAGGAACTAAAAAGCCTCTTGTTGAAAGTGAAAGAGGAGAGTGAAAAAGTTGGCTTAAAGCTCAACATTCAGAAAACGAAGATCATGGCATCTGGTCCCATCAATTCATGGAAAATAGATGGGGAAACAGTGTCAGACTTTATTTTTGGGGGCTCCAAAATCACTGCACATGGTGACTGCAGCCATGAAATTAAAAGATGCTTACTCCCTGGAAGAAAAGTTATGACCAACCTAGACAGCATATTTAAAAGCAGAGACATTACTTTGCCAACAAAGGTCCATCTAGTCAAGGCTATGGTTTTTCCTGTGGTCCTGTATGGATGTGAGAGTTGGACTGTGAAGAAAGCTGAGCACCGAAGAATTGATGCTTTTGAACTGTGGTGTTGGAGAAGACTCTTGAGAGTCCCTTGGACTGCAAGGAGATCCAACCAGTCCATTCTGAAGGAGACCAGCCCTGGGATTTCTTTGGAGGGAATGATGCTGAAGCTGAAACTCCAGTACTTTGGCCACCTCATGCGAAGAGTTGACTCATTGGAAAAGACCCTGATGCTGGGAGGGATTGGGGGCAGGAGGAGAAGGGGACGACCAAGGATGAGATGGCTGGATGGCATCACTGACTCGATGCACGTGAGTCTGAATGAACTCTTGGGAGTTGGTGATGGACATGGAGGCCTGGCGTGCTGCGATTCATGGGGTCGCAAAGAGTCGGACACGTCTGAGCGACTGAACTGAACTGAACTGAACCTGGAAAACTACCCTTGCATTTAGTGAAGCTCACCTGAAAGAACATCACTTCAGAAGCATCCTCTCAAGACTGGAGGACTGTAATATATTACTGATGGTTCAAACTATCTGTTAGAAGGGAGAGCAAGCAAAAATAAATGAAAAACACTAAAAATCCTACACAGACTCAAAGAACCACATTCAATACCCTCCTAAGCAAAACCCTGGTGAAAACCACCAAACTGATACAAAACAAACAGATCCCAAACATATGGATGACACGCACTCAAATAGAGAGCAACTTTTTTTTTCTAAAAGAAAACCAACCAACCAACTCTCACGAAACAGGGAATAACCTTTAAAAATGGTAATAATAAGAGCATCAACTATTATGTCCACGCACCACGCATTCTACTGACAGTTTTTGCATACACCAATGGGCAAATAAGCAGGACCATTAGCCAAAGCAGTCATGTCAACTATGAGCACACAACAACTTATTAATGCTTTAATAACCAAGTTCCAGACTAGACTGAGAGGTCTCTGATGTCTTATTACAGCTTATATCCCAAATATCTATTGCTGCAATTCCTTTACTTAACAGATATTAAAGGCCTATAATGCGACAGAAATTATAATAAGCACTGGATACACATCCCAACTAATCTCAGGACTTCTCTTAGAAGGTGATATTTCAGATGATACCCAAGAATGAGAAAAAGCCAGCTTGTAGGATTTTCAGTTCCTATCCTCTACTTATATCCTCTGCTCATGTTCAACAGTAAATCATCTCCTTCTGAATACACTTCAGTTTGGATTCAAAGCCATCTTGGAATTCTGCAGTTTCTTGGTCCACTTTCTCTATATTCCTAAAATGAGATATTATTCTAAAACCTCAATCCAAATCATTTCCTTCTCCACTGTGGTCTTATTCTACTCTGCTTATCTCAACTTTGTTTTATTTTGAAAGCCTTATGCTTTTTTGATTGCTTTCATATAAACTATCTAATTAAGAGGCAATATGATATAGTGGTTAAGACTGTAAGCTCAGCAGTTAAACACCTACAAGTTCCAACTCCACCTTTGCTATGATTTTAGTGTCTCTACGCCACCCCACCTCCACCTCACCCCCGCCCATATGATAGGGATAAGTATCTAATTCCTACTTGTTTTGAGGATTACATGAGATACTGTACATGGTAAGCAGCATTATACCACAGTTAGAGATATTAACATTGTTAATCATTAACCAACATTCTAAAGAACTTAAGGAGCTTTTTAAAAGTTCAAGGTAAGACAGCCATTATTTCCAGTGGAGATTGCCCAAATGTACATTTCTGACCTTAATCAATCACTAGAGTCACAGTGTCAAACCATTGACCCACGCTCATCTCCACCTGGATGACCTATAGTGGCTTTGTCAAAAATCAATCATCTTCCCACAAAATCAACCCCTTCTTAGGCTTTCACTTCTAACTCCACCTTCTCCTTCACTCATGTTTGTCATCATCAGAATATGCCATTTATTCTTTGCAAAGGTCAGTAGCCTCATCCTTTTGTCTTCATTCCCATAGCCAACCCTCTCTTCAAGCCCTCTAGGTTGGGGAAATACTGTATAAGCAGCAACGTAGCTCAAGGCCGGAACACCACTGTGAGCAGAAGCTGAACCCGAGCTGACCTCCTGGTTGACTTCCCTGGCAGCAATCTTGGCATATTTCATACTATATGTAGTTCATGGGAGCTAAAGGAGACCTAAATATAAAACTGTCCTTTAATAGCACACACACACACCAAAAAAAAATATATATATATATCATAAAATGAATCAAAGCTGTGCAAAGTCACCTAAAAGGTACCAAACAGCCCCCAGGTCACTAAGACTTGAGTATGACAAGTCTTGACAAAGCAAAAGGAACTCAGAGGGAGAAAGTATATGATCAGACTGACCCACATACTTAGTCCCTCCTAGCAAGAATAGCTTTATTGTGAGGATGGATGAGCGTAGGGACTAGATCCATTCTGTTGATGCTGTACGAGTAAGACAGCATCTAGCCCAGGAACAGGAAGGTTAACAGATACAGAAAATACTAATGAATTCCCTGTAAGCCTTCTCTTATCATATAACCAACCTTCCAGTTCTTTCTCCACACTCACCACTCACTACCTGACAGTTGCATGACCAACAAGTAGAAACTCACATTAGACAGAATGATGCAAATTATTCCTCTTGTCCATTATATTTCTTTCTGTAAGTTAATAAATTGGCATTCTCATAATCCAGAACCTCCTATCTTTTAAAAAAGTTCACTATTTACTCGTTTGTAGGTACTAGGTTTGGGATTTTTAGTTTTCTTGGTTGGCCGGGGGAAGGAAGAAAAGCCTGGTTCCTCTTTCCCAAGCCCTGTTTTATTAACAAGATACTGACTGACAAGATCAAATTTGTTTCCCTAAGGCAGAGGATCAAACTCTAAGCTAAAGAGAACTGAACAACATAAATGTCATGCCATGAGGGAGGCCCTGTGCATCAATAAACTTGTTTCTCTTGGTGTTTAACACGAATGCAGGCCTTTCACACAGACCACCCAGCACATCTCTGCCAAGTCCTATTCATCTTTTATAAATCTTATTTACATCTTGCCACAGTTTAGCAGCTACAATGGATCCCTACTGTCTTTCAGATCAAATTTTAACTCCTCCAGTTGCACTGAAGGCCTCTCCTGGTCCTCTGGCCATAGTCTGGCCTGTCTGCTGCATTCAGCCCAGTCTCAGCGCAGGTCATACCCCTTTCACCTCCATTCTTCTCCACTCCTCCCTTATAATCTGATTTATAAACTCTTCCCAAACCTCCTCCCTTACTATCAGTTCCTTTAGGTACCCTATGTAACACATAATGCTGGTCTTAAAAGTACTATCAGACTTCCCTAGTAGCCCAATGGATGGAATCTGTCTGCCAGTGCAGGGGATTCAGGTTTGATCCCTGGTCCAGGAAGATTCCACATGCCTCAGAGGAACTCGGCCTGTGCACCACAACTACTGAAGCCCAAGCTCCTGGAGCCTGTGCTCCACAACACACAGGAGCCACCACGGTGTTAAGTCCACACAATACAACAGAGTTGCTCCTGCTCAGTGCAACTAAAGAAAGCCCAGGAGCAGCAAAGAACAACAACCCAATGCAGCCAAAATGGAATACATAATTTTTTTAAATTACTGTCTTATTTTATCTAATTAGCTCATTGTTAATGCATAAGTTCAAGTAAAAGAATTCTTATCACTTTTATATCCCTCATTTGAAGTATGTATGGGCTAAAATAGATAGGAAAAATGCATGCTTTCCTAATGAATTAAAATACTTGATAATAACCAAATTCTAAAAAGTTAAATTTCTTGTCTGTATCAGGTTTGGGTTTGAAATTTATTTTTTCTTCCCTCTGTAAGCCAGAACCATTGGGCGTAAATGAATTTTTTAAATCTGAGACACACTTAACGCCTTAGGCCTACAATGCAGATTCTCATCTAAGTGTGTATCACTTACATCCAAGTATGTATTTTAATACAACAAAAGTCGACAATAAGGCAGATACGCTGTCTCCTTTCCACACAGCCAGGCTATAACCATCATAGCTCCCTCTGGAACATGACACACTGCATCTGAGCAGGCTGTTGCCTAGGAAGTCAAACAATTATTACCCATTACCTCACAAACCTGCAGAGATGCAAATGTTTGCCAAAAAGATACAAGGCCAATGGTGAATGCAGCCAATGACTAATAGTGGCTCCATGAGCCAAACGTCACAGCAGAAGAACTGGCATCACTCTGAGAAGTTTACATGGACGCTGTTATGTCAGCAAAAATGAAATTCCAATGTTTATCTCAAGATAATGCTTCACTAAGGATAGCACATTGTTCATACTTTTAAAATAAATGAAGCGTAATCTCTGGGGACCATTAGCCCTTATTTTGTTTCCAGGCCCTATAGTGACCAATCATTTGTCCATCAGATTAGGAAACCATGTAATACAACTCTGACGATTTCTCATAATAATTGTTTACAAAAGCTGTGTCTATATATGCAAATTCCTGGGTAAATGTACATTTAAAATCATCATTGCCTTCAGATAGTCCCCAAAATGGGAAAACATCAACTTATTAAGCATCCCAACAAAACCAAAAACCATTCATTCAACAAAAAAAGTACTCAGTTCCTAACCTAGAAATTCGAAATTTAATGATGCCCATGATCTTGAGTTCCTTAAAAATGTAAAGAAGAACTAACTAAAAAGTATGTTTCTAAGAGTCTCACATTTCAAGGCCAATTCAACTTTCTGCTGAATTTTAAACACTCTATCCAAAACTGCCAGGATTTGAAGCATTTCCAAGGAAGGCAAAGTGAAACTTCATCGTTTATGTCATACATGCCTAAGCAAGAGACAAGCATCCACCATGTTGTATATTTATTTGGTGGCTGCTGAGATAATTTCAAAAGATCAGACAAAAAAACCAGTAAGGGTAAACAGAAAGCCGGCATTCTAACATGTTTTTATAAATCGGGTGCTTGAGTTTAAAAACTCTTATTCACAAAGTAAATGTGTCCTTCATTACTACCATGAAAAGAGATCATGTCAAATCACCAACTCATGTAACCAGTCACTCTAGAGCAACATCAGACTTATTGACACCTTTGGAAAATTAATAATCCTTTTAAAAGAGAAAAAGCAATCATGAGGCCCCTAAGAATAGTAAAAGCCAAACAAGTCCTTCAAGAGAGGCACAGCACGGCTTTCTGTTCTGCGTGCAGCACTCATTTCCCCCTTCTGAGACTACCCTTCCGAGTCATGTGCTATTTGTCACTACTGGATTGCGTCATCCCTCAGTGTGACGCTTCTGCTCTCTAGAGAACAAAGCAAGGAAGTAAAAATATCCCATTGTCTGATGCTCATGACTTACCAGACTACACGAGTTGACTCTACTGATCTATTATTTAAAAAGGGAAAATATTAGCTATAAATGTATGATGGAATCCTCATGTCTGATCCAGTACTCTGAACATTAAAACATCATCTCATCTAAAGTATATGTCCCTTCTCAAAGTCACCCTCAGACAAATGAATTTTTTATGTCTCCACAATCAGAAAAACAGAAAAGATCATGCAGTCTCTAAATCATACACCAAATTATCCAAAGGGACGAACCCGGGTCTCCCGCATTGCAGGCTGATTCTTTACCATATGAGTCACCAGGGAAGCTCCAATTATCCACATCAGATACTGAATTATATCAGTTTCATGGAAAAGTCTTCGGGGTACATTACCTACTACAGATAAATACATACTTACATATGTATTTTTATCTTCATTACTGCTCTCCAATCATCCTCGAGTGATCAGATGACTCAAATATTATAAATAATTATTGAGAGTAAGTTTCTCGCTCTGAAATAAGCTGAACTTGTCAGGTCTTTATTCCTTTATTCTGCAACCATCTGAAAAAAGTCTTGTCACATTTGTGAATGCTAGAATTACTGAGAATACACCATAATGACTGCTCAACTTGGCTGAAGAGGACTGCACAGCAGAAAGAGACCTCCTTGTCAGGAGGAGCAAGCTCTTCCTGGAAGTTTTGAGGATCAGTTGCTTTTGTTGCTGCTGTTTCATGCACTCAGTCAAGTCCGATCTTTGTGACCCCGTGGACTGTAGCCTGCCAGACTCCTCAGTCCATGGAATTTCTCCAGGCAAGAACACTGGAATGGATTGCCATTTCCTCCTCCAGGGGATCTCCCCCACCCAGATAGGGTCTGGGCCAAACTGGCATCTCTCCCATCTCTTGCATTGGCAGGCGCATTCTTTAACACTGCACCACCTGAGAAGCCCTTAGTTGCTTTTATCAAAGAGCAAATGTTTCAACCTTCCAATCTTCCAATCAGTATTCTCAAATGAGAATATGAAAAGGAAAAAGAAAATCCTAAACATTCCATATTTACATGGGAATTTTCCTCCCTAGAAGTTTTCCTTTCCAAAATTCTGATAACGGCATATAAAACTTTATCTCCTTAAGGTTTACTTCCCTCTTTGGTGGTCTATATTTGGGGAAAACATCCAGTGAATGCTGAGGGCTGTTGTTTAGGACTGAAAAAGTTTAAAAGTTTAGTGTTTACTTTGCCAAAATCTGAAAATATCACCCCACTCCACTCCTCACTTGAGCATTTGTATAAGGCATTTTTAGTAAATTCTGCTAATCAAATTCTAAAGAGTCACCTGGGTAAATAGCACATTAATCACGTTTTTCAAACTTGAAATTTACATTCTATAATTTCATTCTATGCAAATATTTTTAAACATGCATAAAGGATTAGTTATCATAGCTCTATTTTTAAACTGCCAAATTAATTCTAAAAGTTAAAAGGGCATTTCCTTCCATGGAATCCTGACTGTGAGTCCCATGTCAAAGAACGACTTAGATTTTATACATTTACTTTGGAAAATCTGAGATGCCTGTCAAATTACAAAGCAAGTGCATAAACATTCCAGTGACATTTAACTGCTACCAAACTGCTGAAAGTTGATCTTTAATAGGCCACAGCTGTTGGTGGCCACGCTGCCTAAAAGTCTGAACCAAGCTTTGACTGTTCAGAGTCCTTTATCCAACACTGAAATCCTCAGGGGAGGATTTGCTTTGTTTTGTTTTTCCCATAGAGCACCCGGAACCCAGTGAGGAGAACATGTGGACTGCAGCCATCGACAAATACACACACACACACACAACATGTGGACTGCAGCCATCGACAAATACACACACACACACACAACATGTGGACTGCAGCCATCGACACACACACACACACACACAATTCAGAACCTGTTTGTGAGGAGAACATGTGGACTGCAGCCATCGACAAATACACACACACACACACACGTGGACTGCAGCCATCGACAAATACACACACACACACACATGTGGACTGCAGCCATCGACACACACACACACACACTATTCACACACACACACACACACACACACACAATTCAGAACCTCTGTTTGTGGTTCCTCAACCACCTTAACAAAAACTATTTCTCCCTTAACTAAACAGCCAGGAGTTACTCTGCTATATCTCATATCAACAGAAAGTGGAAACTAAGTGGCAAGTAATTTGTTTTCTATAAGCTTTTTTTGTATAGCAATAGCATCAGAGTAAAATACACAGCCTCCCCTGCATATCTTAGATCCACAGTATCAACAGTATCGCTTTAAAATGCACTGCCTTTCTAAATAGGCAATTTCTCAAGCACTTACCTCAGTGGTCAATAATTTTCTTAATCTGGATCATTTATACAATGACTCTACCAGACTCATCTTATAAAAATGCACTTGCAGTCAAATACAATCACATGTATATAGCAACAGCTGCTAATAAATTAAATGACATCCTTTGCCTAGAGGCACCAAATGCTCTGATTCAAGTTTACAAAGAGTGATAGAGAATATTGAAATGTAGCATAGTGTTAAATATCTACTGGACAACTCAAAAAAAAAAAAAAGGCAAAAATGATTGAACTGTCAGTGTAAATACTTCAAAAGCAGAATTATCCAACTGTTCATTTAGACTACTAGGTAGAAAAGTAAAAAAACAAGATGAGAAAGCATGCAAAGATCAAACAAAGAAAGTACAACGGTTAAACAAATTTTAACCAACAATGAACAAAATAAATTAATTCCATAGAGCTGACTAGGTAACCAAAGTGGCTCCAAAATACTTGAAAATACAGGCAGCAAATTCAATATGTTGTGCCAATAAGCAGGTTGAAAGAATGGATGCTAAATTCTAAGCATTAGAATCATCTGCTTTAATTTATTGGAAATGTTACTAGTCACAAATTAAATCCAACTTATGGCCAATGTCAAACTTTCTAATTTCTTCATTCAGTTCTTCCATTATATGAATTACCACCAAAACAAAAGAAAATAATTTATAAACATACTTAAAATTCAGTAGAATTATAAATATTCATAATCAAAAGATTGAAGAATCCAACCCATGAGTTATTAATTACATTAGCTCTAAAATGATCCATGGAAATTATGGATGTGTTTTCCAGAATTCTGACAATGATGGTCTAATAATATATCTTCTCTCTCAACCTTTCTCCAACTCTGAAGGTAGCATTTAATAAAATATACCAATGAGAATCAGAAAAAAAAATCCTATTTTAATATTCACATTGAAAGGTCTATTCTCCTCTTTGCTGTTGCTGCATGCAGTCCTGTCTGACTCTATGTGACCCCATTAACTGTAGCCCACCAGGCTCCTCTGTCCATGGGATTTCCCAGCAAGAATACTGGAGTGAGTTGCCATTTCCTACTCCACAGGATCTTCTTGACCCAGGGATCGAATCTACATATGATTTCTTGAGGAAGAAGAGGGTGTAACCACATCCACAAATGACAAGGTCATTGACCCCAAGAGAATAATGTGTACAGGGGAAGAGGAAACCAGCAGCTGTTTAAACTATACAGCAAATCTCAAAACGGCTTCAACTCTGAGAAAGATGTCCCCAAAAACACATCTGAAAAAGAAAACCACTCAAAGAAATGCTGACCAGATAAACTCGTGATCAAATGATTTTGTATATGTGATCACATTAAGAACAACAGGAGAGGCGGTGCCTTAGGTCAGCACTAGGAAGTCTTGCTTAAAGAGAGTTAAGCACCAGTGGTTTAGAAAGCTGTGGAACAGCACGAGGGATTTATCCTTCCTTTGTTTTCTTTTACCCATCAAAATACACTAGTGTTCATCTCCTTTCAGCTCCTGAGTGTGAGGGGAATAAAGAAAGTAATTTGGGATCCTTTGAAGAAACTGCTTAGCTACCTTCATTCTTTTTCCTCTCATGCTTCAAAAACTGGCTTCCACAGACTGCAGAGTCTCAATGGGCCAAAAGTAAAAACTCATCAATGGAAGTATCCACTTTACAAAGGACGTTCAGATTCATACTTCAGTCTCAAGGACCAGTAGTGAGGCAGCACAGCCCCTCAACTCAGCTGGTCCTCCTGCCAGGCTAGCTTGCCCAAGGCAAGGACTCTGGTCCTGAGCTTTAAAACTCAAGTTCTGTTTACTTAATATCACTTAAGATCCCAAAGCACAAAGAATTTGTATTTGTGAGAAACTGTATGAAAGAGGATGCTTTCTTATCTACTAGCCAGGGCAAAATAATAACAGTAAGGTAACAACCTAACATTACCAATATGGAGATAAGTATCATCATCACCATGCTTACTCATCAGTCATGTCGGACTCTTTGTGATCCCATGGACTACAGCCCGCCAGGCTCCTGTGTCCGTGGGATTCTCCAGGTAAGAATACTGGAGTGGGCTGCCATTTCAATGGTGGCTTCCATATTCATGTTAGATTTAAAAGTCAAGGTCTAACTACTCAACAGCTACAACAGCAAAAAATTAAAAATAGGCAAAGGTTCAGTTCAGTTCAGTCGCGCAGTCATGTCCGACTCTTTGCGACCCCATGAATCGCAGCACGCCAGGCCTCCCTGTCCATCACCAACCCCCGGAGTTCACTCAGACTCACGTCCATTGAGTCTGTGATGCCATCCAGCCATCTCATCCTCGGTCGTCCCTTTCTCCTCCTGCCCCCAATCCCTCCCAGCATCAGGGTCTTTTCCAATGAGTCAACTCTTCGCATAAGGTGCCCAAAGTACTGGAGCTTCAGTTTTAGCATCATTCCTTCCAAAGAAATCCCAGGGTTGATCTCCTTCAGAATGGACTGGTTGGATCTCCTTGCAGTCCAAGGGACTCTCAAGAGTCTTCTCCAACACCACAGTTCAAAAGCATCAATTCTTCGGCGCTCAGCCTTCTTCACAGTCCAACTCTCACATCCATACATGACCACAGGAAAAACCATAGCCTTGACTAGACGGACCTTAGTCGGCAAAGTAATGTCTCTGCTTTTGAATATACTATCTAGGTTGGTCATAACTTTTCTTTCTAGGCAAAGGTATGGAATGGAAATTTCTCCAAAGATGCTCAACATCACTCAGTCCTTAGGGAAACGCAAGTTAAAACTACACTGAGACCCATTAGCATGGCAGTTATAATCTTTTCTAATGGAAAAAAATATGCACAGAAAAGGATGCGGAGAAACTGAACCCTTTGAGAATTGCTAGTGAGGGCATGTAAAATGGTACAGTCACTGGAAAAAAACAGTGTGATGGTTCCTCAAAAGTTTTAAGAATTACCGCCTGACTCAGCAAGTCTTGAGGTATACACCCAAAATAATTGAAAACAAGGATCAAACAAATATCTGCATATAAATATTCACAGCAGTATTAGGCACGATAGCCAATGGGTAGAAACAACACAAATGTCCATCGATCAATAAATGGATAAATAAAATGTGGCATAATTTCTAGAATAAAATTGCAACCTTAAAACAGAATGGAATTCTGTCACACGACACAACATAGATGAACTCTGAAAACACGCTAAGTGGAATAAGCCAGGCACAAAAAGACAAATATTGTATGATTCCACACACATGAAGTACCCAGAATAGGCAAAATCAGAGACAAAGCAGAATAAGAGTTTCCTGGTGCTAGGAAAAGGGGAGGAGGAGGGGCTACTGTTTAATGGATATGGAGACACTGCTTGGGAAGATTAAAGAGTTCCAGAAATACATGGCAGTGATATTGACAACATCGTGAACACACTCAATGCTACTGAATTACACACTAAAAAGTGGTTACAATGGTAAGTTTACGTACATTTTTATGTATCTTAATGTGCATTTTATCACAATAAAAACTCAAGGGCTAAATTTATACTCAGCAACCATTACTTGAAGACATAAGCACAGAAAGGACTCATACCATCAAATCACTCCCTAATGAATATGGGGAACCATAAAGCCAGATTTCCAGCTTCTGAACACAAGTCAGGATTAATACTGTTGCAAATTGACACTAGAGTCATATTTTCCCAAATAAATAAGAATATTACTTATGGTTTCATATCTATCAGAAACAAACTGTGAATCTGACATCTGAAGTGAATGAACATGATGGGGGTGGGTGGTATATACTCCAACTCATTAAAAACGAGAAATGAAAAAAATTAAGCTCAGAGTTACTTTTCCAAAACCATACCCCCACTGGTTAATGATAAAATAAAGACTAGAACAAGTCAGGTGTCCCATCTATAGTGCTCTTTCTACATTTGGTTTAGCTTATTTTACTTATCCTCCCTCTCAAGATATGGATAAGAATTCATTTTAAATAAGGTTATTCAAATGTCCTGAAAATTATACTTCACTTTATACCCTGTAACCCTTAAATCTACCTCCCTTAACTGAAAGCAGCTCATTCCCATACTCCTGATCACTAATGAATTAAACTGGCACACTTTTCTATGGGAGAGGGGAGCGGTATTTCAAAAAAACAAAGACAACTAATAACCTCAAACACTAAAAAATGGAAAGCCAATATGCCTGAAAGCTTAAGGGTGTCACTTTGCTAATAGTTAGAAGGTACAAAAGATTTTTCACACCTAACTGCCTGACTACAAAAGGGCAGTCATTCATGTAACCCACATCCATAATCAAAACGTACCTGCACAGTTTAAGGATCCCACAAGTTCGGAAGTTCTCAGTTGAGAAGACAAAGTTCAAGAAATTTTTTGAAAGAAGAGCCAGAGATCTCTCTCTCTCTTTTTTTTTTTTTTAAACACTCATATTTGGGAAGATATTTGCTCATACCCTGGTTGGGAGAGAAATTCAAGACTATTCAAGAAGGCAACACCCAACACAAAGAACAAAGCCAGAGAAAACAATACGCCACAGTACGCTTTTGCAAAATCTCACAGGTAGATAAAGGTATAATATCTCATTACAGCCACTAAACATGGAAAGTGATAGAGCTCTCTTGTCCTCATCATTCCATAGAACCTTCAGTCAACCCCACACCTACATCCCCTTCTTAGATCTGGGGCCTAAACTTGAGAAAACCTTCGCAGGTCACCTGTTCCTCCCCACAGCACATAAACACTTTGACCTTCAGAATATAGCCACCAAGTTATGATCTTCCCAACTGAAACCAGTAAGTATTTACTGAATTCTTCTATGATAGATGTTATAGGAAATACAGGAAAAATAAAGACATTAATGACTTGTTCCTTGTTATCAAGAAATTTATCATCCAGTGAAAAATAAAAGATGTTTAACACCCTTAAGAAAAAAACAAAAGATGTTTACCAGTAAAAAAGACTACAAACACCACAGATGGGCTTGGATTTGGGATAAAACCCATCTGAGCTCAAACCTAAGCCTTGACTCTTTCATGAATGGTTGGATGGCATCACCAACTTGATGGACATGAGTCTGAGCAAGCTCCAGGAGTTGGTGATGGACAGGGAAGCCTGGCACGCTGCGGTCCACGGGGTCGCAAAGAGTTGGACACGACTGAGCGACTGAACTGAACTGATAACCTCAGTCTCTTCTTTCTATAATGTGGATAACAATACCTACCCTGTCGTGTGGTTGTAAAGTAAAAATGAAATAAGCACTGAGTTAACGAGTTGACTAGTGTTCACAGTTCTTCAGCTAGTAAGCACTAGTAAGTAAGCACTCAAAGGTCAGTAATGTCATTGTTAATTATTATGAACACAGAAGCACAAATGCTGCCATGAGACAATAAATAGCACTGAAGATTGGAGGCCAGAACAGGCTCTCTAACCGAGGTGATCAGAGAAAGTCTGAGAGAAATGCTAAAATGAGCTGCACCTTAGGAAAAGGTCTTGACAAAAGTGAACAAAGAAACCTGAAATATAACCTGGGTCTGAGGCTGATTTGTTGTGTGGCCTGGGTGGTGGCAGTAACTGAACATTTCAAAGTCTCAGTTTCTTTATCTACAAATTAAAGATGTGAATCAAATGACTGCTAAAATATGCTGAAACAAAGATTATATGATTTGCTGTAGGAACCAATGGGCAAAATGAAAGAAGTAAATAAGTCTAGGTACTGTTTATGGAATTTTCTTTTAAAAAGTCAGATATGTGACTGTACAAAAGACAGGGAAGAATCCTCTGGCTAGAGCATACAATCCAAAGGAGGGTAGTGGGGTTGAAAACTGCTAATTTCAACTTCGCTTATAGCAAAAGGGAACTACTAGAGGTGCCTGAGCAGGAGAGCAGCATTAAGAACAACGAATAATAAAAGAACATGGGAAAATAAAGGACAGAATAAACTGAGAACTGGGGATTAAGGGTACAAAAACCAATTAGGAGACTGAAAGTGAAAGTGTTAGCAGCTCAGTCATGTCTGAATCTTTGCGGCCCCATGGACTGAATCCATCAGGCCTCTCTGCCATGGTTTTCTCCAGGCAAAAATACTGGAGTGGGTAGCCATTCCCTTCTCCAGGGGATCTTCTCAACCCAGAGATCGAAGCTGGGTTTCCCACATGGCAGGTGGATTCTTTACCATCTGAGCCCCCAGGGAAGTCCTTAATTAGGAGACTAAATAGATGGAATTCAATGATTCTGGGGTGGAGAGATGGAAAATGCCAGCCAGAGAAAGTATTTACACATCCCTGAGTTCTTGCTTCATCTTTAATTAGAAGTATTGGGCTAATTAATTAAGGACAAAACTTTTATTTCTTTCCACTCTACAATTCTAGGATTCAAAGATTCTAATACAACTGATCTCTGTTGGAGCCCAGGCTTTTTTTTCCTACAGGTCCCTAGGTGACATTAATGTACAGCCAAGGTTGAGAACCACTGTCTAGAAGAAAGGAAAACAGACACAGAACAGGTTAGCAGTTAATTCATAGAAGGGTATCTCTGAGACAGCCAAAAGTGATGGGGACAGGATTCTAGGGTGCAACTTGGAGCTTCCTTATCTACAGAATAAAAGGAGGCTATCCTTTCCACTGAGGGGCAGAAAGGAGGAAAGGATGGGTAAGTCAGTACTGGATAGAAAAGCAGTTATTACCAGCTGACCATCTTCATCTTCTCCATATAAGAATCTGTTTCAAATTCTCTATAAGTCAATTCACATTACTATTGGCACTTCAGAGTTTTCTCTATCTTAGAAAGATTATCAAACTCAGTCAAAATATTCACTTCTTCCAAAACAAGCAAAATATTTAATAGTATAAACTCTATTAAAACTTTAATTTCACTTACTGGTCTTCACTCAGTCCACAAACATCTATATAATGCTTTCCTCTATGTCAGTCACTGGGAATACACAAATAATGTAGGGTTGTTGCCCAGGAAAAATTTATATAAGCAAAACTGACCTTTTTAGGATTTTGAAATCCAACCTGGTAATTGCCAACAGATTTCTTGGGAGAGACAGGAAAAAGAGATATTATTAACTGTACTTGTGAAATTAGAAAAGACTTCACAGAAAATGTGACATATGAGCTGTACCCTTGGAAGAAATGACTCACTTTCACACGGGGACCAGGGTTTAAAAGAACTGTCTCTTAAGAATATAAATGCTTGTCATTTTTTAAAAACTTAAAAAATATCAGGTTCAACTAAGTAAGTATCATGACTTCCTTTTTTCAAAAATGTTATTCATTTTTATACTTTAAAATGCCAAAACATTTAAAGATAATATTCATGGAAAAGAATCTTCAATAATTTCCAGCAGACATTTCAGAGAAGAGTAATGACTTTATCATTATATTCTTTAAAAATACTTGTGTAAAAACAAAACATATACAAATATACACAAAAACGAAACATCAATAAAAATGTATGCCTGTTGTTGCTGTTTAGTCACTGAGTCCTGTCAGACTCTTTTGCGACCCCATGGACTGCAGCCTCTCAGGATCCTCTGTCCATGGGATCTCCAAAGCAAGAACATTGGAGTGGGTTGCCATTTCTCTCCCCAAGGGATCTTTCCCACCCAGGGACGGAAGCCCATCTCCTGCATTAGCTGGCAGATTCCTTACCACTGAGCCATCAGGGATAGCTAACGTAATAGGAGGTGTGTGGAGGGTACATTTAAACACACACACACACTTTTTATTTTGTATTGGAGTATAGCCGATTAACAATGTTGTGACAGTTTCAGGTGAACTGCAAAGGGACTCAGCCATACATATTTTCATCTTGACATTTTCTTTTTATTTCTAATTTACCAGACTTCAATTTGTTTTTTACTTCAGCAATTTAATCATACATACTCCATATAAGATGCCTCAAATCCAGTTACAGTGGTGGAGAAAATAACTAAATCTAAATACATACACTGGGTATTTCTCATGCAAGCCTCTATGGTCTTATACAGACAAGCCAGTACAGATTACAACTGCACTAATTCACAATTCATTAATATTATGAATGAGAAGAAATGTATCAAATTCTTCCAGTTGCTCTCACCATCTGGAAAATTCACAAATGAACTTAATTTACTAGATACAACAATATTCATAGTTTCTGCAATTAAAGCAACTTAACACATTTTTAAAGGGTTGGCTTTCTTCAATTTGTTTTTTACTTCAGCAATTTAATCATACATACTCCATATAAGATGCCTCAAATCCAGTTACAGTGGTGGAGAAAATAACTAAATCTAAATACATACACTGGGTATTTCTCATGCAAGCCTCTATGGTCTTATACAGACAAGCCAGTACAGATTACAACTGCACTAATTCACAATTCATTAATATTATGAATGAGAAGAAATGTATCAAATTCTTCCAGTTGCTCTCACCATCTGGAAAATTCACAGAATGAACTTAATTTACTAGATACAACAATATTCATAGTTTCTGCAATTAAAGCAACTTAACACATTTTTAAAGGGTTGGCTTTCTTTGAAAAGGTTAATGATCTTCTCATACATATAAAAATGATCTTAGAGGGTTATTGTACAAATCAACCACGCCTAACACTGAAAAGAAATATTTCTAACTAAAATACAGTATAGTCTTTTATTTACATAAAAACTAAACTCATTGATGAATAAATCCATAATACTTCTTTCTAGGAGAAGAAACTGTTTTTCAAGGCAAAACATTTTGTTTTTATTAGTATGGCATGCAGCTGTATTATTTGTACTTCTGCCCAACATTCAGTATGTGTTCAAAGTATTCAAAAAAAATTGGCAATTCATATCCAATTCCTAACCAAAAGTCGTCATAGTGTACTGGGGGCACAAGGATAAAACTGAGCCACACTTATTCTGAAAAAGAAAACTGAATGGAAAAGAATGAATGCTTATGGGATGACCATTATCCACATTACACTGGGAAAAGTCAATTTTCAAAACCAGAAACTTTTTTTTTTAATGTCAGATAGTAATCTTCCAGAGGTTTGAAAACATGATACAAGTATTATGATGCTGGTCCTCACAAATTCAGTTATACATTTAAACTCTTGATAAAACCTCTTCTGTTTACTCAAATGAGAGGAAATAAAGCTGTCTGCAGGAAACAAGACAGCAGCTTATTGATCGAGCGTTATAAGGTTGACCTTCTCTATGTGGAATGTTTAGCCACGTTTTATCAGAATAAAAGGCAAAGGTTAGGATGCAAACCCCTTCATGCTTCCTCTGAGGATGGACTTTATAACTGTGAAACGTGTGTGTGAAACCCTCACATTTCCAATTTACAGTCCTTTAATCCAAGGCCCAGGAAGCTGACCATCAGAATAGGAAGAAAGTAATAAAGATGTTATTTAAGGAAAAACCTAACAGCATTCAAACTCTTGAAATATGTTGTTCCAATAATAACAAAATGGTAAAACAACCTTATAGATGGTAAAAGATCACACATATAAAATGAGAAGAGGCCTTAAGAGGTCTTCTAACTTCACTTTATTTCTCCTTATGTTGATGAATTAGGACCTTGGTATTTTACTCTGTTCTATGGCACTTTTCTATAATAAGGATGCTATTTGTTCTTTGGCTAATACAGGTTTGACCCTATTCTCCAAAGAAAATTTTAGTGCCTTTAAACAAACATATCCTTTACTTTCAAAGCCTGATAGGGTCATGCCAAAAGGATTTAAGAGCAAACTTGAAGGGACTCCCACTGGCCAAGCTTGGAACAATTTGAACATCAAAAAGAATGACTGTACTTGATGGAAATACATTGAAAATATAAAAATCCACAAACCAACCAAAAAACCTTGAGATTACTATTACATATTAATGGCTTGTTTTAAAATTTGATAAAGGGAAAAATTAAGTTTTTAATTATTTACTCCTACATTTTAAATTAAAAACTATTTCATGGTAATCAAATAGCCTACCTTGATGAGAAAAAGCTATTTTTCACAGAAATTTGCAAGCTTACAAAGATGAAAGCATGAGAAAACTCTTAGGGTAAAGAGTTCCAGTTCTGCAAAATGAAAACAGTTCTGGAGATTAGTTGTGCAACAGTGTCAATGTATTAACACTACTGAAATATACACTTAAAAATGGTTAAGATAGTATACTTTCATTATGTGTATTTTACCATAATATTTTTAATCCCATCTTATCACCATTTTGCAACTCCCCGTCATATAATTGATTCAGGACCATCAACAGATATTAACATCATTAGATGAACGACTGATAAAGAACTACAATTATCTGTATGGTGCTAAAGTCTCACTCCCTCCAGATTATTTGCCCACCACAAAGAGGAAAATATAACTCTAAATGAGGAATTTAGTCACTGTCTTAATCTCAGCTTCACTAATAGTGGGTTAACCATATTACGTGGGTCTTGATGTGATATGAAATATACAACTTGGCTATTAAGTACTCTTACCAATGTTTATTCTGAATCTAATCATGCCTTTAGACTTAATTCTACTTTGCAGAAAATAAAGAGTACTTTCAGTTCAGTTCAGTTCAGTTCAGTCACTCAGTCGTGTCTGACTCTTTGCGACTAGACTGAGGAAAATGTCACCACATGGAAACAACTGGACAAACGCAGGAAAAAAGGAAGATTCTACAAGACCTCGGGCAGCCACCCTGCCTCTTTCCAACAGGTCATCGTCAGAAAAAGACAGTGAAAAGAGAAAGGAGGAGGACTGATCTAAATCACGAGAATTAAGTGACATAACTATATACATGCTCCTTCAGCATCCTAGTTTGATAAATGAGCTATAAAAGAAGTCATACGGACGATGAGAGAGATTTCCATATAAACTTAATATTAGATAATATTAGAGAACTATTGGCAATTGTTATATATGATAGTAGTGTCCCAGTTAAATGCAAAAACTTTCATTTTTTACAAATATATAATGAAGAAATTGGGGCAAAACGTTATGAGTTCCATAATTTAAGTAATTCAGAGGAAAAAATACATGGTTAGAAGTTAATGCAATGAAACAGTGTATCTAGGCAAAGATTATCAGCGACAGCTAAAAACCACTAGGCAAAAGCTCCATAAGAAAGTACAATGGATGGATTGAGCTGGCTGACAATCCCTGAGCCCACTGATCAACCGTCATCTCAGAAAGCGAGCCAACAATCTGCGGCCATACCATCCTGAACGTGCCCTGATCTCAGAGGCTAAACAGGGTTGGGCCTGGTTAGTACTTGGATGGGAGAAAGCGGGCCAACCATATATCGCCATACATCTTGAAGTGGCGCAATAAGAAATAAATACCAACAACTATGATGCATTCTCCAAACCACTACCACCAAAAATCAACTTTGAGTCTTATTAAGCATCAGATCTAGCTAACAATTTACAGAAAACTCAGAGAAACAAATTAAGCACTATCACAGGAACGCAATCAACAAAATTCAGAAGGTGGGAAATTCTAAAGAAACAGCCTAGTTTCTTCAACAAATGAACTGAAAAAGAGGAGAAAGAACTACATATTGATATTTAAGAGACATTATCAACCATCATGTGGACCTTATCTGGGTCCTAACTTGAAGAAACCAACAAGAAAAACATTTATCAAATAAATGGGAAGATAAGAATAGTCACTGAATATTTGATGTTAAAGAAGTGTTAAATTTTTTAGACGTGACAATGAAATTGTGGGTTTGGTCTTTTTTTTAAATGCTTATCAGACATACAAAAAAGCATTTATGGGTAAAGTAATATAATATCTTGGATCAGCTTTAAAACAATCCAGTGTGACAGGGTGGGAACACAGGGATTTGCAGGTACACAAATGAGACAAAACTGACCCTATGTTGATAATTACCTAGAAGATGGGCACATGGGAATTCATTATTCTACTCTCTCCATCTCTCTACATTTACGTTAGCTTCCATTATAAAAAAAAAAATTTAAACAGAAGGCAGAGAATAAAGCCTAATCACAGCATCTTCATCAAATAGAATCTTCTTCACCTACCACCTAACATAATAAACATGAACCAAAATAAAATAAAATCCAGCAAAAGATTTACCAACACAAACAAAACGAAGAAGAAAAGACGGAAGGCCTATGCTACACGTCTTACAACAAATGAAACAAAAGATTCTGCTAAATTACAGCATGACCCCCGGACCCAATTTTGGAAAATGTGCTGAACATGAGAGGGGGAAACAAACTACGTAATGGAAACAGGGATACTCATTATACTATCTTCTCTATTTGTACATTTGAAATTTTCCATAATAAAAAAATAGGAAGAAGATTACCAATATCCTTCAAAAGTATCACACAGTTATTTGTGAACACAGTTGTTTGATTCCTCGCATACATACCAACTCATTGGAAAAGACCCTGATGCTGGGAAGGACTGAGGGCAGGAGAAGAAGGGGATGGCAGAGGATGAGATGGTTGGATGGCATCACCCACTCAATGGACATGAGTCTGAGCAAGCTCCAGGAGAGGGTGAAGGACAGACACAGAAGCCTGGTGTGCTTCAGCCATGGGTCAGAGCGAGTCAGACACGACTTGGCAACTGAACCACGATGCACTCCTTTCTGACTTGCCATCTTCCCATTTTTATTCTTTTCCTTCCAACCACCAAGGAAGAAGGGATGGGGAGTAACCACTGCCAATACTTGCTTACTGAGTGGGAAATTTAACCAGCAAAACTGCAAGGTCTCCACAGTGTGCTAGAATAATCAAGACTGACTTTACTGTAAAATGTCTCACTTTAGCTGAAAACCTGATTTGTGGTCTGTAGTAATTACCAAGGCATCTGCTTTCTCCCTTTCTTTTTTGGAAATGAAGCTGGACAAGAAACTTGTAATTTGTATTTGGATGTGGTGTTTGCAGGATTATCATCTTCCCAAACTTCTAAGTGGTTCCATCTGTTTTTATGGGGAACTGGGCTTAGGATGACTTTGAAAAATGAAGAACTAAGAAACCAAACCAATCATCCTTACAATTAAATCTGGTATACCCTGAGCAATTTTAAGAAAGAACAGAACTAATGAAATATTCATGCCAAAAAATATTTTTAAATTTGCTGATAAAAGCTTCTGGATATGACTATCAATTTATGGGACAGAGGAACAGGTCAAACTAAACCACAGGGATGGAATCTGCAAAATCAAAACTGTAGGGAATGAGAGAGGACAAAAAACCCAATTTCTTCAAAACACTAGATTATAAGGAAATACAAAAGAGACAATCTATTGATTAAAAAGAATCACTAATTGCAATGTGTAATTCCTAACTTGGATCCCCATTTCAGCCAAAAAAAAACTATGAAAGAAAATAAGAACAAATGGAAACTTGAATGGAGTTAGTATTTGATATTAAAGATTTGCTGTTAATGTCTTAAGTGTAATAATGGTATTGTGATTTTTCTAAAAGTCTTATATTTGAAAGATCAGATGCCTGGGATTTGCTTCAAGATAATATAGTTGAGGTGAAGGCAATAGAAACATAGATCAAACAAGGCTGGCCATGAGTGATAAACTGTTAAAGCTGAGTGATAAGAGTGACGGGTTGGGATGAGGGGTGTTATTATACTATTCAGTTTACTTGTGTATATATTTAAAGCTTCTCAAATAAAGTTCTTTGTTGAAAAAACATGGAATTAAAAAAATACGTGAACCGTGAACTCCCTGATGTTCAAGCTGGTTTTAGAAAAGGCAGAGGAACCAGAGATCAAATTGCCAACATCCGATGGATCATGGAAAAAGCAAGAGAGTTCCAGAAAAACATCTATTTCTGCTTTATTGACTATGCCAAAGCCTTTGACTGTGTGGATAACAAGAAACTGTGGAAAATTCTGAGAGAGATGGGAATACCAGACCACCTGACCTGCCTCTTGAGAAATCTGTATGCAGGTCAGGAAGCAACAGTTAGAACTGGACATGGAACAACAGACTGGTTCCAAATAGGAAAAGGAATACGTCAAGGCTGTATATTGTCACCCTGCTTATTTAACTTCTATGCAGAGTACATCATGAGAAACACTGGGCTGGAAGAAGTACAAGCTGGAATCAAGATTGCCAGGAGAAATATCAATTACCTCAGATATGCAGATGACACCACCCTTCTGGCAGAAAGTGAAGAGGAACTCAAAAGCCTCTTGTTGAAAGTGAAAGAGGAGAGTGAAAAAGTTGGCTTAAAGCTCAACATTCAGAAAACGAAGATCATGGCATCTGGTCCCATCACTTCATGGAAAACAGATGGGGAAACAGTGTCAGACTTTATTTTTGGGGGCTCCAAAATCACTGCAGATGGTGACTGCTGCCATGAAATTAAAAGATGCTTACTCCTTGGAAGAAAAGTTATGATCAACCTAGATAGCATATTCAAAAGCAGAGACGTTACTTGGCCGACTAAGGTCCGTCTAGTCAAGGCTATGGTTTTTCCTGTGGTCATGTATGGATGTGAGAGTTGGACTGTGAAGAAGGCAGAACGCCAAAGAATTGATGCTTTTGAACTGTGGTGCTGGAGAAGACTCTTGAGAGTCCCTTGGACTGCAAGGAGATCCAACCAGTCCATTCTGAAGGAGATCAGCCCTGGGATTTCTTTGGAAGGAATGATGCTGAAGGTGAAACTCCAGTACTTTGGCCACCTCATGCGAAGAGTTGACGCAATGGAAAAGACTGATGCTGGGAGGGATTGAGAGCAGGAGGAGAAGGGGACGACCGAGGATGAGATGGCTGGATGGCATTACGGACTCGATGGACGTGAGTCTGAGTGAACTCCGGGAGTTGGTGATGGACAGGGAGGCCTGGCGTGCTGCGATTCATGGGGTCACAAGGAGTCGGACACGACCGAGCGACTGAACTGAACTGAAAGTTAGCTTATCAAATAAAAAATTTTATCAAAATGGGAACCAGAAAATCTTAGACTTGGGGAACACCTTAATGGTCACAAAGTCCCATCCCTCACCCAATGACTCTTTCCCACACCTTTTAAGAGGTGACTATCAGCTCTGGGGTCTTACTTTTTATTTATTTATTATTGACGGATAATTGCTTTACAGAATTTTTCTGTTTTCTGTCAAACCTCAATATGAATCAGCCATAGCCCTGGGGTCTTTCAAACCCTGGAAAAGTCACTCCTTCTTACGGCAATCCATTCCATTCTCTGCCTGCTTCAACTGTTAAAAGTTCTTATAGTGGGTTGGAAACTTCTCTTCTCTGAATCTCTTATTTTTATCCATGTGAAAAGGATAAACAGATCACAGGCCACTGGTGAGTTGTGAAATCTCATAATTTGTTAACTGTGGTTTGTTAACTGATATTTTATCATCATTATTTAGAAAAGAAAATCTGAGTATACAGCACATAAGTAAGGCTAAGAACTAAATCTACAAAACATGTCTGTTATTCACATATATACACACACAGACTTCCACAATGAATAAAGGGTCAAAGTACAAAATCTATTTTTAAAGTGGATTTTGTCCTAAGAAAGTTAGAAAGCCAGTGCTCAAAAGACAGTCTCAGCAGGCTGCCCACCCCAGCGAGTCTTGCTCTTTCAGCTGTTTCAACATCTAGTTCCTCGGGTGCTGTTTTCTCCTAACTGCATCATTCCAGGAACCCTTCCATGGACATGGACTCAGTATGTCTATGCTTCCACTCATTCTTACTGAACAAATACATACTTACTGCATACAACATATCCCTTAAAATGTAGTATCTAAAAATGAACCTATTATTCCAAGTTAAACACAAGATGGAGAAGGCAATGGCACCCCACTCCAGTACTCTTGCTGGAAAATCCCATGGACAGAGGAGCCTGGTGGGCTGCGGTCCATGAGGTTGCTAAGAGCCAGACACAACTGAGTGACTTCACTTTCACTTTTCACTTTTATGCATTAGAGAAGGAAATGGCAACCCACTCCAGTGTTCTTGCATGGAGAATCCCAGGAATGAGGGAGCCTGGTGGGCTGCCATCTATGGGGTCACACACAGTCGGACACAACTGAATTGACTTGGCAGCAAACACAAGATATTTCACATATTCACTAAAAAAAAAAAACTTTGAGATATTGGTAGATTCCTGTAAGTCATATAAGAATTCAGAGCTGAAAAGAAAGACAGCCTGGTGAGAGACTTGAGTTAACAAATTATGATTGTAGGTGAAGTCATGGGTGATACGAAATTAGTCAAGGCTAAGAATCAAAGACTGAGAACCCTGGGAAACAGAAAATAAATGAAGGGGTAGTCAGAAGAAAAGAAAGAACAGAAAGGATATATAAATCTTGTAAAGAACAGAAGGAATATAGAAAAAGAGCCCTAACATGTCAGGAGAGAATTTCAAAGACAATATGGTTGGTCACTAATATCAAAAATAATATAAGGAAAATGTGTTCAGTGGACTTGACGACAGAGCAAAGCTCTGTTGTTTCCAGAGCAACATGGAAAAGAAGAATTCCACTGGAGTGGTGAGGCCAGAAGTCAATAAAAGGAATAAAAAGATATCTACTACTTTTCAAGTAGAAGTATTGAAAAGAAGGTCAAGCTATCCTTTTTCTCTTTCAAAAACCTTATAATAGACAACCTATACTTCCAACAATTTTCATCTTCTTTATTTTAATCCATTTTGTAGCTAACAAGACAATCTATATAAGCCTTATTTGGTTTCCCTACACACTTCCATTAAATCTGTAAATCTGATTAGCAGTCCTTGTCTGTCATCAGAAAGATTATAGGCAAAAATATTTTGGATAGAAGATGACAAAGATTAAAATTTCAGTAACACCACCACAGATTCCCCCTAACACACAGTTTTCCCTAATGCTGCCATTCAGACAGCATGAAAACATTATCAAATGTTTTGCCAAAATTCTATGTCTATGTTTTTCCTATATGGAAAGGCATCTTAAATTACTTTCTCTACAAATGGAGACAAATGAATGAGCCACAGACAATATCTTAAGTGGATTTGGACCTGTGACAACTGAATCACTTAAAGAGAAAAACAGACACACGAACAATGTCACTTGCCCAATGTCACACTTAGTAACTGGTGAACTATTTTCTTTCTATCCTCTGCTCCTTTCAGAAGAGGAAAAAAAAAGGAGGGGGAAGGAGAAGAGGAAGAATATCAGATACCTGGTCTGTTGAACTTCCAGTCACTGTAGACCCAGGACAAACCCCTGACAAAAGTCTACACTTTTCAGGACAGCCCAACGAAGACCAACGTTCCAACAATATACCTACACTTCAAGATACTCAACTGAAGGTTCAGCGGTACACTGAAGTACTGGCTTCAACAGCTCCTTTGTGACCTGTCAG